>JASCZW010005002.1:0-357082 GCA_034211315.2 Aedes japonicus
TTACTTGGTATTCACATAATATGTGGGAATACTTGCGGTATATCTCAGGTACCTGAGCCAGTACACAGCAGCCAGTTCTGCTAGCCTGTCTCAGTGCTGAGGAAGAAGGTACGTTAATACTTGAATATCGATACGGGAAATTTGGTACCTGAAAGAATAGAGAGTATACATTTGAAGTCAATATATTATTGGCCCTAAGGGTTTTCGTAGGAGAAGTGATATCTGTAGTACTAGTTTTGATATCAGTTGGACAGATAGGTTCACTAGGTATGGTGGGCTTCATAATTTGTGGAAATATAGGGCGGGGGAAGGATCCCCCCTGATCTGCCATGAGAAGAGAGCAGCGCAGAAGAGATGGCAAAAGAAGAGAAGATAGATATATATGGCAGCGGCATGCACAAAGAGGAGATGCGTATGCGCAGCGCAGATAGTAGTGTGCGCGCACATGCTGCTGCGCGCCAGCTGCGCACATACAGATATAGCGCGCGCGCGCGCTGCTGCGCGAGAGCGTAGCGCATGCCAGAGATGAGCGATGCCGGCGCCGTCTTCACCGCTGTTGTCGCACGGCGCCGCAGCGCGCGGAGCGCGCGCTGCCGCGCCGCGCGCGCGCTGCCGCACGATGGCGATGCACCATCGCGCCGCTGCGCTGCCATACATTTGTTATGCGGCGCCAGCGCCACCATCTTCTTTCTTCTTCTTCTTCCTTCTTCTTCTTTATTAAAGATATGTTTTTTTTTTTTGAAACACATTTTTTTTTTCAAATTTTTTTTTTTTTCACATGCAAATATATTTTTTTTTTTTTTTTTTTTTTTTTGGGTTGTAAAGGGGGGGGGTGAAACAATGCACGGCTGTGCTGGCCTGTGTGCCACAATGCACAGGCTGCTGCGGACAGAAAGCTGGGCAGCCTTGTTGCTGGGGCCACCACATTGAGAAGCGGCGTTAATGGCCTGGAAAATTGTTTGCTTTTAGCCTGGCTGTGGGGCAGTGTATGGGCCTTTTGCTGGTGGAGCTGGGGATGTTATTTTAAAGAGAAGCCAAAATTATAAACAGTTGGGGGCCCAGGAAGCCCACTGGCTGGAAAGCCTTGCCGGGGCCAGTTTCACCCATTGCCTGGAAAAGGGACACAGAGAATGCCGGGGCTGCGACACTTTTGTATGAAAATTGCAGATGGCCTAATATTTTTGTCACCAGTGCACACGGGACTTGCTCTGGCCTGCACAGAACTTTGATGGTACCCACCAGATGGGGCAAGAAATGCTGAATAAATGTAAGACAACAAGGGGCAAGAAGGTGAAGGGAATTATGATAAACGAAGAGCAAAGTGTGGCCACTGGAATTTAATGCCTGGGGCCGAAAGCAGATGGCACACAAGTAAGGCAGTATGGCTTTTGATATTTATTTTGAATTAGGCTCAAATGGTTTGATTTGTAGGGCCAAAAATAAGTGATGGAGTCCTGCATTGCGACATCATCTAAGGATCAATTAATTAAAATATTTTGCGGAAAAGAATAGATAAATAATAGTTTCAACAGGTTAACAATACTTCATGATGATGATGATGATGATGATGGTCCCGCCACTTAAAAGTATCCGGCCAAATAAAAGAAAGTCTCACGTGCCACCCCAGTCTCACGTGATTTTCCCCAATATTAATGAATAAAATTTTACAAAAAAGTCGAGGAAACCACTTAATTCTAAAACTTTGATAAAGTTTGTTATCACCAAAATTCAGTAAATTAAAATACTTAAAATATAATTTTGGATCTCCGAAGATAAATAAGGACAAAGATCAACTCAGGAAAGTGGCGTCTGGTGAATGGGCTCTAAGAAATGGTTTCGAGGAAAGTAATTACTTTCCCCAAAAATAAGAAGCCGGACAAAAAGTTCTTCTCTGGAAAAACTGGTCATGGGAAATGGTGTGAAATAGCATCAGAAAAAATAGTTTCCGGAAAACAATCAATTTCCCCGAAAACAGAATGGACTGATGCGCCCACTCTGAAAAATTGGTCATTCCAGAAGATGGCTTGGGAAATGAGATTCCCTGGGGAATTACCTCTAGAAAAGTCCTCTGGAGAATTATTACAGGAAAACATACATTTTCCGAAAGAGGATTTTCCGAGGACAGAGATCCGTTTTTGGAAAATTAGTTCCGAAAAGTGGCCTTCGCAGAATGGCTCTAGAAAATCAATTCTGGGAAATGTATTCCGGAACAACTTATACTGGAAAAATCCGTACAACTCCGCAAAGTATCATGAAGAGTGTTTTACTCCAAACATTTTGAAAAGCTGGGGCCAGATATTCTGAGGGGCCCAGCTCTAGGCACCCTCCGGTAGTTACGCCAATGAGACTTACCAGCCAATTTCGATTCCTCACAATTACATGGTGAGTAAAACAAATAATCTGAGTAATAAGTTGGAAGGAATCGACGCGGTGTGAGGCACATATCGCCCAGAGATGATATCATGGAAAGTATTATTAGTCGCTATCGACTGAGAAAAATTGGTAAACACAAAAACATTATAGTTCCATTTAACTGAATTTCACGCCTAATTGGGCACAAACATCACACTAGTTTGTTCGACTTGACCACCTGCTGGTGGTTAAAATAAACTAAAAATTTGAGTATTTTTTCGGGAACTAGCTAATTAAGTTCAACTGACAGCCGTTTGAATTTACTATTATCCCCAGAGAACAGACATCCAAGCTTATAGACTGTCCTCCGTGTGTAAATTTCTGTAACTGCTATTTTTCAACCAACGTTTCTGGTTTGTTTCAAACAAATTTTAGTATAAGTTTAAAACAAACAAATCGAAAACGGTTGGAACAAGAAATATTTCCGCTTAGAATATCCTCTATTTCTTTCTGTAACTTCAAAAATATTTAACTTAATAAAATGCTAACAAACATTAGACGAGTGCACTTTCTTTACATTTATAGACTTTCTGGCTCAGTCTAAGAGAAATTCCATCAAAATGTTTATGTGCAGTGGCTTCTACTATTTCCACAGGTTTATTTTAAAGTAAGATATAAAAATTTTCCCGCGACAGTAAAACTCTCCGCGTAAATAGGTCCGATGACGGAAAATCGAAATAACGCGACAAAATAAGCCCGCAATAATCCGACACCTCAAATGAATAAAACATAAATTTCGCATTATATTTCCGTCGTAGTTGTTTATTTCAGATTCATGGATGTGTTTTTACCAATTCGTGAAGACAAAACATAGTTATTCGGCATTTGCATAAAATTTTCGAACTTTGCGCTTAACTCCGTCCATTAGGGTTTGTACAGACTCTTCAGAAATCGTAGAAGCTAGACTTTGTCCAAATTTGATGGAAGTGTTTAATGTCTTTGATTCCTTGTTTCTTTCCAGAAAGCTTCCGCTTCATCAGTAGCCCAATATCTCTCGATTGGTTGTAGCTCTGGGCAACTCGGCGGGTTTGAGGTTTTTGGCACAATGTTCACTTGATTTGCTTGGTACCACTACATCGCAGTTTTAGCATAGTGGCTTGATGCCGAATCGGGCCAGCAGAACAAAAGTTTTTCTCTGTGACTTTTGATGAAAGGTAGCAACCCGAATAAAAAATTCTCATAGATTTACAATTGAACATATTGTAACCATACAATAAAATCTCCAGTATGTACATTAATCTCAATGATTAGATGAAAATAGGTGTTACTCTTACCACAATCGAATCTTATGTATGTTGAGACATCGAAAATAGAAAAAGGGGCCAGTCAGTGTATCTTAAATGTACAGAAAATCATTATTTTCCTAACAAATTTGAGTCAATTACTATTAATTGTATTGTTTCACAATTGTTGAAAATCCCAGCAATGGAGTGAATTGTACATCTATTGTACTGACAATATGCATTTTACATTTATCTGATTCATGAACAATAAGATGTATGGTCGGAAACAGATTTTAATGTTATTTTATATTATTGTATTGTAATTGTATTGTTACTTTTATCCGAGAAACAATCCCATGATGTCAGTGGACTTCTCAACCTTGAGCGAAAGAGCGATACAATTCTACAAAATTGAGCAAAAAAGGATATTGCAAGAAGCGTTATCAGAAAGAGCAAACAGAGTTGAATCCCAATCCATGGTATGCCGTATTCTGATAATTTGAAGCTTTTGAAGTTTTCGAGGATGGCGACGGCTTGGCATAGACGATGAAGCTGGCGAAGACAGACGAGACTGGTAAATGCGACATGGCTGGTGACGACAAAGAGGCTGATGAAGATGATAAGAAGCACCAGACCGTCAAATTTTCTGAAGAATTATTTGATATCAGTTTTGATACCGATTGAATTGATCAGCTATCACGACTACTTTTGATGTTACTGTTATAAATAAAAGTTTAATTTAACTGTTTTTGATAAATCATAGAAATGGCAAGCTGGCGCATTGTAGCGGTATTTTTTGTATAGCGTCAACTTTAGCTTTCCTGTCGCATCCGCCTTTTCGAACAAAAATAAGTATTGGCAGCCTCTGCTGCTTCTTCACGAGCCGTAGGAAATGTTCCTGATTCATTCTGCGGAATTAGACAGCGGGTCTGGGGTGCAAAGTAATCGTCCACCAATCGCTTTGAACCTTCTTCAGCTGAACGAGCAAATGTTTACCCACCGGGCCTGTGTGGATGAAGATTCGGCAAGCGCTTCAATCCAAGCGCTTCGTCACCATGAATCCGGAAGATAATGTAGAAAACTCCACTTCCATTTTTTCCACAAGAGATGAACTTTGAAACAGATCCGAATTGACAGTGTTTATGACGATCACTGAATCTGTCAAACTGATGATGAATCACTAGTTTAGCAGCGACCGATACAGAACACGGAAACAAAATATAGTGGCGACCGGTGGAGATTGAGCGACTAAACCTAAAATAACAGCTCGAAGCGCTAGTATTTTAGTAACCCAGATACCTACAACACAAAGCTGACAGAATTAGTTGCAGTAACTTTATTGTTACTTAATTAAGTTGCAATAAAGTAATCGAACTCATTTGCAACAAGTGTGTTGCAAGGTAGCTGCGCCTGATACGGATGCTCTTAGTCCTCTGAATGCCGTGTGCCGTGGCTTTATATGTAGCCCATGTCAACCTCATTTGGAAGGCCAGTTATCTGCATAGAGTATAATTCGTTGATAATCTGTTTTAAAATTATAATTGATTATGTTTAAACTCACATTAGAAAGCAGAGGCGACAGTATGAAATGTGCGCTCATTAAACTTTTTGTTAAAACAATGAATTAACTACTTCAGTTTAAATGAATGTGATTGTTATAAATCAAATGTTGTTTAAATTTAAAGTTTGGTCTAAATATGGACCAATAAAACTGATGAAACTTAAATCAATATCGCACAGCGGTGATTACTTTAAATAATTTTCTGGGTTTGATTTAAATGAAATTTTGAACTGATTTGGAACTTTGTTTATGGATTGAATCAACATTGCATTGAATACCAACAAAATATTTTGTTGATTCAGAGCAGAGTGATTTCTTTGCGTGTACACACCGCTAAAATCGATTCCCCACTAATGGGTTTTTCGGAACAATTAACCGGAATAAAACTTAACGCTTTGTTTTCTGTTCACTTCACGTTAGACATCTTTAATTGTAAAACTGGTTCGTTATTGTTATTAAAAACATAGAATGACAGACAATACATGAGCGTACATAAACGTCAAAAAGGATGAACACACTAATACTACCATATAGTAAGGGGTAGGAAATTGGTTCCTCAACACCCTCGCTCAATTTCCTGAACCTACCAACCCTAGATTGGTACGATGCTGCAGGAAAGACTTTCCTGGCAATCCTTTCGTCATAATATCGGCTAACTGACTGGCACTTGGAACATACTGGACCAGTATTTGTCCTTGCTGAATGAGTTGTCGTACAAAACGGAATTTGATGTCAATATGCTTCAGTCTACCTACATCTCGGTCGTCCTCCACCACACGAATAGTTGACTGGTTATCCTCATAGTAAACGATCGGTTTATCCAGCTTCAGTCCAAGCTCCCGCAACAGTCGAGTCATCCAGGTTCCATGGCATACAGTGACACATAGTGCAACAAGCTCGGCTTCAGTCGACGATAGAGAAACCGTTGGTTGTTTTCTTGTCAACCAGCTGACCGTGCATCCGTGTACGCGAAAAACGTACCCAGTCAACGAACGTCTATCCATGAGGTCGTTACCCCAGTCTGCATCTGAATATGCTTCAACTTCAGGTTCTCCATCGTCACCACGATAAATCAATCCAAGATCCAATGTACCACGTATGTACCGTAAAATGCGTTTCAGGTACACCCAGTGTTCCTCTGTTGGACAGCTCTGAAGTTGGCTGAAATAGTTCACAGCAGCACATAGGTCTGGTCGTGATGTTAACGTGACGTACATTAAGCATCCAACCAACTCACGAAACGGTTTGTCCGTACGCTTCGCTTCCTCTCCTTTATTCAGACGCAACCGGCACTCTATCGGTGTTGATACCGGCTTGCAGTCATTCATGTTAAACCGATTCAGTAGTCCTTCAAGAAAACTTCGTTGACTTATTCGCAAAAACCGTTCTTCAACGTTCCGTTCTATCTTCATACCGAGAAAACAGTCCACTTCCCCGATATCAGTCATCTCAAACTCTCTTGAAAAACACTGCTTCACTACTTGCACCAGTTTCAGGTTTGGACTAATGAGCAATACGTCATCCACGTACAGCAAAAGAAACACCTGTTTTTCTGCAGTTCCTCTCACATATAAACACTGATCACTATCGCATCGTCGGAAACCCAGTTTCTCCACAAAAAGATGGAACCGCTCGTTCCATGCCCTTGACGCTTGTTTAAGTCCGTATAGCGATCTATTCAACCGACAAACGAGATCTTTACCCTTCTCAAATCCTTCGGGCTGAGTCATATATATTTCCTCTGTAACCGATCCATTGAGAAACGCAGACTTCACGTCCATTTGGTGGACAACCATCTTCCTGTGATTTGCAATAGCCAGCATTGCACGTAGCGTATCCAACTTAGCCACCGGAGAATACGTCTCGAAATAGTCAAACCCTTGACGCTGCGTAAAACCACGAGCTACTAGTCGTGCTTTGTAGCGATCAACTGCTCCTTCTCCATTTCGCTTTACCCGGAACACCCACTTACAGGATATTGGCTTTCGATCTATAGGTAGCTTCATTAAGGTCCATGTGTTGTTACGATTCAAAGCGTCGATTTCTTCATCAACGGCTGCTTTCCACTTCGGCCAATCCGCCCGTTTTTGCATCTCCTTTACAGAACTAGGCAAGTTTTCCACATAACTGTCTGCATGCAATGCGTAACCAGTGATATTCATATCATAATCACGATGCCAGGACGGTGCACTGCGATTCCGCTGTGAATGCCGTTTATTCGACCTCGCTTCTTGTTCTCCAGTTGCATCTAGATCACGGAGCGTCTCATCGGCACAACTTTCGTAACCACCTTCATTATCTTCTTCCTCTTCTTCATGTTCTTCATCCGGTACACTGTTTTCTTCCTGTTCTTGGTTCAATTCACTTTCATCCGAAGCATCATCCGTGTCCGATTCTCTGGAACACACAGGAACTCGTACAATGTCACTGTCATCATATACACTTCTTCCAGAATCCTCAAGCTCTCGGCACTTGTTCTCAACAAAAATAACGTCCCGTGCAACCACAATCTTTCGTTTTCTTGGATCCCAAACACGATATCCATTATGGGAATACCCAACGAAAATTCCCTTCCACGATTTCTTGTCGAGTTTCTTCCGAAACTCCTTCGGAATGTGCACATACACAACCGATCCGTAAACACGTAGTTTTTCTACATTCGGCTTCTTCCCTTCCCACAGCTCGAAAGGTGTCTTGCCCACATCGATAGCACTAGCTGGACTACGATTTGATAGGAACGCTGCTGTCTGTATTGCCGAACCCCAAAACGTCTTGTTCACTCCAGTGTCTTCCAGCATAGAGCGGGCCTTCTCCACGAGCGTCCTGTTCATACGCTCGCTGGTGCCGTTCTGTTCTGGCGTATAAGGAACTGTCCATTCTATCTGAACACCTTTATGCTTGCAAAAATTTAGGAAAGCACGATTCTTATACTCTGTTCCATTGTCACAACGAAAACGAGAGATTCTTTTACCGAACTTCGCGGAAACTATGGCTTCGTATTCCCGAAACACTTCTACAACCTGATCTTTCGAACTGATCAAGCATACAACCGTGTACCGACTCCAGTCATCGATAAAAGTTACAAAATATTTCTCACCATCGATGCCCACCGGCGTCACTGGACCGCAAACGTCTGAATGAACGAGCTCCAGCACACTCGTCGACCGTCTTTCCTCGCGTATGGAAAACGGTTTCCGCGATTGCTTGCCAGCGATGCAAGGTTCACACACAATTTCGATCTCGGATTTTTCACCGATTCTTCTGTTCAGACCGACTACCATATCATGTCGCAATAACAGTTTCAAATTCTTTCCGCTTAAATGGCCATACCGACGATGCCACATCTCTAGCTGTTTCGGAATACGCCCACACGAGTAGAGGGAAGAATCATCATCCACACTTCCACGGAACAAGTCAAGTTCATACAATTTTCCACGTCGCTCACCAATTGCGATGACATCCGATTTTCGCTTGATGCACACTTTACCGTTCGCGAACGTCACTTGCAAACCAGCTAGTTCCATTTTCCGCACTGATAGGAGGTTTACTCTTGCCTCGGGAATGTACAGTACGTCGTTTAAAGTAATCGGAATCGATTTACCGTTCACTTGAGAGTAAAGATTCACTTCTCCGTGGTGCTTTGCAACGATGCATTCTCCTTCCTTGGCAACTGCGATCTGCATCGGATTCTTCATCGGCATCAGCTGTTTGAACAAACTCTTGTTGTTGGTCAAATGCTCCGATGAACCTGAATCGACGATCCAGTTGACTTCACCGTTGTCCGAAAATTTTCGCGCACTCACAAAACATACTCCACTTTCTTCTCCAAAATGTGCACTGTTTTTCTTCGGATTATGCGTTTTTTCTTAGCAGGACACTCGGACAGCTTGTGACCTTCTTTCTGGCAGCCGAAACATTTAAACTTTTTCTTCTGTTGCTTGTTCATCTTGTTTCTTCCACTTCCAGAAAATGCCGCGGACTCACCAACTGGGAAACTAGACTCCACTCCAGCGCTTTTCTGCTTAATTTCCTCATCAAGAAGACGACATTTAAAAAATTCGATTGTTAAATTTTCCTCCGGCATCGTTTCCAGTGCCGTCACAACAGTTGAAAACATCGGCCCCAACGTCAACAAAAGATGACACACCACATCAAGGTCATCAATTTGCGCTCCAGTGCTCCTGTACTCACGGACAACCTTATCGAAGATCAGGAAATGCTCCTGCAAGCTTCCACCTTCATGGCGGAGTGTCAGCATCTTCCGTTTTAGGTGCAGACGGCTCGCGATGCTTTTTCTTTCGAAAACATGTTTTAGTGCCAGCCAAATTGCTTTCGGCGTTTGTTAATCATGGTCGTACTCCAGTTGATTATCATGGATGCGTGAAATCAGCAACGATTTGCAACGGCGATCCAGCTTCTTCCGAGCAGCAATTTTCTTCTGCTTCTCGGCAATGACGGCGGCAGTAGCATCTGCTTCTACCTTCAAAGCTTCCACTTCCGCAATTTCCCAATCGATACACTCGGTCATTTCGTGCTCTTCTAGCACAACCAGCGTTCGGTACTTCCATGCCGGATAGTTGGAACCGTCGAACAGCGGAACCCGCACAATCTCTTCTTTTGCATTTTTTAGCTATTATTTCACCACTCGCGATTAACTGGGCCCATAACCTAATGGGTTTTTCGGAACAATTAACCGGAATAAAACTTAACGCTTGTGTTTTCTGTTCACTTCACGTTAGACATCTTTTATTATAAACTGGTTCGTTATTGTTATTAAAAACATAGAATGACAGACAATACATGAGCGTACATAAACGTCAAAAAGGTGAACACACTAATACTACCATATAGTAAGGGGTAGGAAATTGGTTCCTCAACACCCACAGACAGCCCAGTTAAAATGATTCTAGAAAATGAATCAACAGGCACAAGAAGAAAAGGCGTGCATCGAGCAAAGTGGATCGATCAAGTAGAAGGCGACCTGCGGTACCATCGCAAACTGCGAGGCTGCCGAGCTGCAGCCATGGTCATAGACCGAAACCAATGGAGACAACCTCTCACACTGGGGCAGATCCTGTCAAAGTACGGACAAAACCTCATAACTTCTTTCATTCAAGAGATAACGATTTGATGTTCTCGGAAAAGTTGGTCATATTTGTATTATCTACCGTTTGCCATCATTAGTTTTGATCTAGATCACTATAATTTATCTAGATCAGCATTGTTTTTAGAGAGAAGCACGCCAATAAAGCAAAATGTTTGATGAAGTTTGCCGAGATATGCTAGCTTTTGATATCATTAAAACTTATCTAGATCACTAAATTTAGATCTAGATAAGTTTTATTTTTCGATAGAAGCCTTCTATCAATGGGAAATCTGTGGATGGAATATATTATTTATCATCACTTGTTTTTTTTATCTAGATAACTTCTGTCACACTGCCTAAAAACTGTTATACTGTTATACTAAAGAATGCATTTATTTGATTTTTATTTGTATTCAATTAATGTTTATCTCGATCATCCTCTTCTACATTCAAAGTTCCTCTTCTTTTTTCAGATTCTTCATCTGGTGTTTCATCCATTCTTGTTTTTATACTCTTCATCATCCAAAGCTCCTTTATTTCAAGCGATTCCTTTTCATCATCTGTTGCTTCATTCATCTTGTTTGGACTGTCCATCACTCTGCATCCGTTTCCTCTTCTTTATCCGCTTCCTCTTCATCGTCCGTTTTCTCTTCTCCATCCATTTCATCTTCTTCATCCGGTGTCCCGTCAATTAAATATCGCACAGCTTTCTTCATCTTTTGCTTCCGTTTTCGAGGACTGGTACGAATGGTACTAATTAATGGGTCCGAAGTTATCATCATCATATTGAACACATCTTTCATGGTATCAGTTTTGCTCATTTTGCGGCTTTTATGCTCTCGGAACATTCGAAAATCTTTGTTGCGCGCCTCCTGCGCTTCCTTACTCAGCATTCCGATTGGTAAGAAAGCGACTAGGATCGTTTCTGATCCGTGTATTAAAACTTTATGCACGCTGGCCGGCATTGGATACCATTCGTATAGTTTCGTCGAGCTGTCTCAATGGCAAAGTGTTTGAAAGCTTCGACGTTAACTGCGTATCCAGAAGATAAAGCGCGCAAGATCGTGTCACATCGATCGATAAGGCCTTTATCGATGCCAGTAATTCGGCTGGATGTTGCTGGATCTTGAAAGAAGCGCCGAGCACTATTTCCATCATTAGTTGTACCGAAGTTTCCTTTGACAAAATCAACAAGAAGGCCACATTCTTTCTTGAACTGATTCTGAATATCAGCTTTTCGCTTTTCAATTTGAAGTTTATTCTCGCTGGTCTTATAATATCGTTTAGTGTCCAGTTTGTCGCTGACTTGAAGTAACCAATGCATGAAGCGTATGTATGCATGCAATGTTGATAAACCCAGTTCCAATGCCTTTACATCAATCTTCCTTTGCATAACTTTATCAAATTTATTCATTTCAGCCGGGCCAGCAAAGCACACTGTCAACCTATTAATTACCTTCCCGTCAACCATTGATAATGTTAGTTTCTGATGTACTTTGATTTCTACAACAGTCGTGTTGGCATGAGCTTAGAAATTTGGTCATAAACATGAAATTCTTCTTTCCTTATTATCTCGTATGTTTCTTTCACAAATTCAAGTTTTATTGGTCGACAATAACGGGTCAAAGAAGGCGTCGGATTATGCCACAAAATTTCTTGTTCACCATCTCCACAAAATAATTGCAGAGGTACAAAGCACGTCATTAACAAATGAGAATCATCATAATCATGTCAATGCTTGACCTGTTTGTACGTAGATTGTGATCCACTCCCATCTAGTCCCCATTTTGACAGCAAAGTACAAAATTTAACAATATTTCCATCAGTTTTTTCTGAAACGTCCTCAATAATTTTGGAAATACGTTGTGTAGTATGATCTAGTAAAGCCTGAAGCTTTACTTCTGCCTTACTTTCACTGACTTCGATAGCGCTGGAAGAAGGGTAGCACAACTTTTTCTCATCTTGATTTGTTTTTTGTAGGAAGGATAAATATCAGCACCCTTATTCTTGGACTGCGTCCTCAAAATCTGGTAGCCCTGTCTAGAAATGTCAGTGTCTAGCATTAATGCTAAGGCTTCTGTTGGAGTGAATTACTGTATGTCGAACGCTTTATTGGAGCTTCCCCATGCTTTAGAAATCCGAGAAGCTCGAGTAGGGGTAGTATGTAAAATTTCTTTCACTAGTTCTGCCTCAACTTTCTTACCTTGGACGTGGAGATTCATTTCTACAGCAAGAGTAAGCTCTGGAGTTGGAACAGCCTTCCGCAAATGTTCTACTTTTCTCCTCTTTGAGCGAATACTAATAGCTGCAAAATCCAATGTGGGGCGACCGCCTGGTAAATTAAATTATGCAATTATTATTTTACTAATATGTAAAAATCTGTTTTTAATTTTTATAACGATGAATGTCGGCATCATAGTTTACCTGCTCGACTTGGTCTTTTCATTAAAGGATTGACAATTTCAACCTGTTTCTCTAACCATTTTCGATTACAATCAAAAAATGTCTTCGTCGTATGCCAACATTCCTTCCATTTTTTGTTGATATTGAAACATAAAACGTAAAGCTTCTTTTTCACTTTTAATGAATTTTCTTCATCACTCACATTCATTTTATTCAAAACATTTGCCAAGACGTACTGGAATTGCATGTTGAACGGCTCGCTTTTTAACTCCTGCAGCATTGAAAAAAATATCTTTTCTTGATGCGCGAAACATTTTGCTGCGAGTCACTTACTCTGTGAGCAGCCGCATAAAACTGATTGATGAAAATCATGCGCGTGAATGAACTTACACACATACCCGTACGCTAACGCTACCTTTTTTGTATGCCATATGAAACGAACATTGTAACATACACATTTACAACAAATTGTGTCACACACACGGACAATAAAGCAAGAACTAAAATGTCCTTGATTCTTGAATGAGATATGAATGTTCTTCGAGAAGTTAACATAAACTAAATCAGCGTCATTGGATTGTAGGATAGATGAGAAATTTCAGTGAGAGGTCAGCACCACCCATTATGTAGTAGGAAACCCAACTGTACTGCTAAAAAGGGAGAAATAGAGTGAAAACGGAGGTAAACAATAGAAGAGAAGGAAGGATAGAGAAATAGACTGAAAAAGAGAGAGATTCAAGTTGAACCAATAAATTGTTGGCCTCAAAATGACAAAACACACACTAAATAATTTCGTAAATATTTCGCGCGGCGGGTCCTGGCGGGTCCCAAACTTGTTATTGTGGGGAAGTACCATATCATATCTTGATGATTATGGCAACGATATCGCATAATTACACGATATTTACACTTTCCCATTTGTCCCAAAATATGAAAATTCAGAGATTTTTAATGTTACTTTGTTTGGCTTCGCAACAAAGCCTACTTTCATAATTTGGAGTCAACCTTCATAAATTATACTAGTAATTACATATATTATCTATTCCTAGAGCGTTTAACATCTAAAAGTTCGTCTAAATATCTTTTCGAGCTTCAATTCCTTCGATATTGTTTGAAGTTACATTTTTAAGACATTTTAAACTTCCCCTATTCACTACATGATGAAAATAGCCTCTTTTTCAGTATTTCTTTTATATTTGTAGTAGGCCAGGTATGTACTTTCGATTGGTCATGGTGTTTAAACCGTATCTTGAATTTTTTTTTTGAGGTTTTGTCCGTACTTTTATAGGATCTGCCCCTCTGTGCCTCTATATACAGCAGAGGCCCCCCGGCCTTGGTCCGCTTGGTAACACTGAGAAAAAACAGTCCCGTTTGAAACAACAAAATTGTTTGTTGAAATCCAAACTAAAAAACTAGTTGTTATAAAAATCCGTTTAGTTGTTTTAAACTAACGATTTTATTTTGAAACAAACTGGCAGGTTGGTTGTTTCTACGTAAATACATTTCCACAATACAACACAAATTATGGTTGTTCTAAACTAATATTTTTGTTGTTTCCACATTCAAAGGGGTTTATTATTACCAAAACCCAGGTTGCGTTGACTCTGGGAAACAAATTAAAAGTTCAGTTTGATTCAACCAAAGCGGTGGTTAAATCAAACTGATGTTTTGTTTGGAGAAAAAATAACTAACGATTTAGTTTGAAACGGACTATTTTTTTTGGGTTATTTCATTTTCCGTCACCCGGTCTCGCTGCATGCTCTGGCGCTGTCAGTCATCAAACGTAACCCAAACGTGTATTTTCGCGGAAGTTTGCATCGCAAGGTGAAAATTTAACATAAATAATCAGTGTAGTGTAGCTATAGCCTTGTTCTAAGGTAAGATGCTTGAATTACCGTTGTACCTCAGTAAATGTTTGGTGAAAAAAATTCGAAAAAATAGTTGAGCAAGGCTACAGTGTTCATATTTTTGACTACGCCTAAGTGATGATATTAAATACGGTTTCAGGAACGGCTGAACGGGAACAAGTATACATTTCCAAAGTTGTATATTTCATCTGTAAAATTGAAGTGGCGAGGATTGTTTGTATTCCCGTTCTCTACGTTATTCACTAATTCCGACGTTGTATTTATCTCGAACAACAATAGAATAGGATCTATCAACATTTATAAATAAACGCTCGCATTTTTTTCCTCGCAAAGCGTAGACCACCCATTCAAACTAAAACAATCATCGGCTCTATTCTATTGTTGGTCGAGGTATGACGAATGGGACGGAAATAAATTCGTAAGTTGCAGGTTAATTTTCAGTTTTGAATTGCAACGAGAATCCAGCCATGGAGGGTGAAACGAGTTCGAAAATTGAGAAGATTGAAATTGAAACGGTATCTAGTGAAGAATTCACCGAAGAACTGATCCCAGAAGGAGGAGAGGAAGTTACAGAAGTCGATGTCTCGTATGAAGAAATAAACTACGAAAATGACCCATTGGTTCAATTGCTTCAGTCATTTCGTGTGTCTTCAGAAGCAATAAACAATTTTCTTGGTAATATATAAAAAAAAGATTAACTTAACATGTTTTTTAAACTTTTTTTTTTACAGCAAACGGATACGATTTGGATTCATTAAAAATAATTGAGAGGCAGCAAATTGAGGAGTTAGTTTGCCACCCATACCTGGCGGATCGGACTAAGATCATCAACGGATTGAACTATATAGAAGCGTACGATACAAAACCAATAGCTTATACATTGTAAATGAAAAAACATATATAAGGCTTTGCAATTATTATTTTGTAAATGATATGTAATTAAATTATTATTCATAACATTAATTAAAAATGTTGCAGTAAACAAAATTATACTTAAAATTAACTTGAAAATAGTAGAAAGGCTCGCATTAACATTTGTGGATTTCTCTTAGACTGAGAGAAATCTATAAATGTAAATGTGCACTTTTTTACTGTTTGTTAGCATTTTATTCAAATAAATTACTATAAAAATACAAGAGAAATATAAGTGATTGTAAACGGAAATGTTTGTTGTTTCAACCGGTTTAGTTTGTTTGTTTAGAACATCAATTCAGTTTAAAGCAAACTAAATTTTTTTTTAAACAACCCATAAGTCTTGGTAGAATCAACCAACAAATCTGTTTGTTTAAGTAGCTGTCATAATGAAACAAGCAACATAATGGTGAATTCAAACGGATGTCAGTTGAACTTAACTGCTGTATTCTCGAAACAATTACTCAAAATTTTAGTTTGTTTTAACCACCTCAGGTAGTCAAATCAAACTAATAATATGTTTGTGCCCAATTCAATATGAAATTCCGGTTAAATGAAACTAGAATATGTTTGCGTTTACCAATCTTTTTTCTCCGTGAAGGTAAGTAAGAGAACTAATATTCACCAATCGATTGGTGTAATATTCATTGTTAACTCGCATAATTTCCGATTCGAATACTCATCGCAAAAATGATGCTTAATGATAACAAACCACAATTCAACATTTGTTAAAACTTATTGGACAGCTTTATTAAATCGTAAATAATCCACTGAAATTCAAAGTAAACTAAGCCCTTCATGATCGTGAACCGCTTGGTGCAAGAGGTTATGACCCAGGAGTCAATTCGAAAAATAAAACCATTAACGTTTTTTTTCATTAACAAATGTAACGCTATTCCGATCATCACCTCACTGTCACTTTCACTCCACGGAATTCATTTGATCATTTCATTGTTTGCAACATCGTGAATAGATGAAAAATAGTGAAGTGATGTGTGAGTGAAGTTTAAATGAAGGTGAAAGTGAGAACTGTAATAAGGCTTATAATTTTAATAAATGAAATAACCTAATCCATTAAAAAGAAACCTCTTGAATACTCAAACCACTTTATATAAGCTATAGAGGACAATCTTGAAATTCGAACTGGTTTAGACAGATATGGACGAAGTTTATTAAAAAATTTATGTGTTTAAAATTTTATTTGAAAAGTTCTAATTATTAAAGAAGCAAACCGTTCTTTCTTTTTCAACATTTGCCAATTTTTGAAGATTAAAAATTGGCCATATCGTTATGGATGAATCTTTAGCTCAATAAAAAAAATGTTTTCATAAATATTACTTATTTTAACGACTGCTTTTGAATTTTGCAATACATCCTTCCACATGATATTAAAATTTTGTTTTCAATGTGAAATTTGGCTGTCGTTCCGAATAAACTACCAGTGAAAAAATGTATTATATTATAGGCAACAGCATCAGTAGCATTTTCGAACACATGTGGTTTGTTTGAAGAAAAGTATGTCTTGGTGGTTCACTGTTTTAAAGGTTGTCACATGAAATTTAAATAATCAAGTTATCACATAGATATATTCAGTGACGTGCTTTGATAAAAGAATAAGTAGAATCATAGGTTTGAAAATCAGTTGCTGAGAATAGTCAATATTGACGGCGAAAACACTGCGGGTTATTCCGAGAGTCGAAGTGATGTTTTTCACTTGGTGAAGTGAGAAAAGTCAAATGCAGTGACGTGACTCTCCATTTGATTTACCCAGAAGATAGTGCATGTGACGTTTCTCTCTTCACAAAGTGACAAACGTCATTTCGACTATCGGAATAACCCTGACTTTCTTTATACAGGGTGTCTCACAATAGGTGTCACTAAAACAACATGGGATTACAGCAAAACAAATCAACCAAATCATAGCATAAATTTTTCATTTGAAAGATACATGTTATAGACATAATCCATATTAATTGATTTAGAATCTCTCGCTCTTTTCCTTGATAACTTTGCGCAAACGCTTTGTAAACCGATCGTGCGTGCCTAATTCCTGAAAAATTTTGTCCCAAATGTCAACCAAATGTTTCTTGAATCGATCTTAAGTAAGTCCTTTCGTAGAGCATATATGTTGAAGCATGTAACGCCAAACAAAGTAGTCAAATGGGTTGTGATCCGGTGATGATACAGGCCATTCTTTGGTTGTGGTTAAATCGGGAAAATTTTCCGCGCATCGATTTCATGTGTTTTCTTTGCCTTGTGCGCTGAAGCTGAGTCCTGTTGGAAACAATATGGTGTATTCCCATTCAGCGTTGAAGCATGAAGAAGCAGATGGTTCTTCAAAACCTGCTCGATGTAATATTCAGTCTTGATTTTTTCGTTAGGTTCTATAAAAAGAAGAGGAAGTTGTTCTTTTCGTGAAACGGCGCCCCATACCATGATTTTCGATACATTCTACAGCTAGTTAATCTCTTGGAATATTGGCTAGATTTTTGTCATATTCACGAACATTTTGAAGATTATGACTGTCCTGAAGGAGGAAGAGCATTTCATCCGGAAAAAAAATCTCGCAGTCACCGTGCCGAACCAAAAGATTTCTGTTTTTTTGGACCCTGGCTTGCTTTCGACGCTTCGTCAAGCCGTGAATCCGTTGTTTCTTGTACAACTTGCATTCCAGATCATGTCTGAGGAGCCTGTTCATTGAAACAGGGGATATTTGAAATTGTTTGTTCAATTTACGGCTAGATACGGCCGGATTACGTCTTATTCGCTCCCTCACACATTTGATTTTTTTCTTCATTTTGGCAGTTCGCGTGGCACCTCATTTGTGTTGAATATGGACATTTCCAGCTTCCTTGAATCGTTTTAAAGTACGAAAAACAAAACGCTTACTCACTCCGAACTGCTTAAGGCTATTGAATGTCTGACACGGTCTAAGCTTTTGCAAATTTAATTTTAAAGCTTGCTCCCGTATGGCTTCCATGGTAGCTGATAAATATAAACAAACGGAATCGCTTATTTATGTTCAGTGATTAACTGTCAAAAGAATACACTCAAAATGGGTATAATTAATTTCGCTTTTTAAATTCCCAGTTGAAATAAACCAAGACTGAAAAATGGTGACACCTATTGTGAGACACATTGTATAAGCTTGGAAGAAATGACCTAAAGCTTCTTACGCTTGTTTCATTAATCTATTTTTTTCCAAATACAAGCAAAATGGTCTCTATTTTGGGTCTATGGACCTAAAATTGGGCCTTCCGATAAAAATTGCTTATTCTTAATTTTGTCTCACATTGATATGTCATCGAGATAATACTACTGTTTGTTGTTGATTTTCAGGATAAAAATGGTGAACAAACATAGGGCATCGGCCGAATACTTGTACCATAGACCCAAATTATAGCCGTTTCCTCCATTCCACAATCAGAACAAGCTACGTGTTTTATTTCATTAACCTGAAAACCCGTTGTTCGCAATCTCAACCGTCTGATGTAAACTCAGCCAACGGTTACTTCACTTCACAACTCGATTGTCTGAATTTCAAGAGCTTCCCGGCTGACCATTCGTGCGATAACAAACTGGACCGACTAAAAAAATCCCTTCGAATATCAGTTCCAAGGGTCATCTTCCAGCTGAATCACAAAAAAAAAACCCTTCGCAATTGTAAGCAGCGTGTGTTCCGGACTAGTTTGACCGGCTGCATGCGCTCTAGAGCTGTTCTGAGCTCGAAGAAACGTGATTAGATTACGCCGATGGATGCGTCTCTCCTACGCGAGCTGTGTCTATGAAAATTCTATGACGAGCATGTTTGGATTCTCTACTGAAGGTAACTTTGCATTTCCAGCATCATGCCTGCAGTGATTCTAAGAAAAAATCTCTAGCCAAACGACTCACCTACCATGTATGTACAAGGAGATGTTTTGAAAACGCTGCTCAAATTGATAGACGAAAACCAACCGGTCGAGATGGTCGGGTTAAATGTTATCAACGGCTACTGGCCATAACAGGCATCGAAACAAAATATAAACACCATGCGGCTGGGGAGTGGGAGATCCTTCAGCTAATGTATGAAGAATTTACTTTTTACTGTAGACACGTTTTGTATGAAATTGAAATTTCACGAAATGGTCAAGCCGTTATCTTTGAGACTGAGGACAAACGAATCACGAAACCGATTGCATGTGTTGCCATGGACACAATGTATTGTTGGAAGTGAATCACCGCACAGTGAAAAAGGGGACACTGAATTCTACCTACGCTAGTGAGCGAGGCAATAAGAGACGCCTAGCTGGGACACGATCAGCAACCTACCCGGATAAAAATAACCATGCAATTACAATACAATAATTCAAAATAATATAAAAATCTATCTCCGACCATTAATCTTACCATCTGTATCATATATCATATAAATTTAAAATACATATTGCCATTGCAATAGATCGACCGATCTACTATTTACCCTACATGCTAAAATTTTCAACAATAGTGTTACAATAAAATAATTTTTTAAATGTAACTAGAACGGCATAAAACAAAAATTTTAAAACCATTTCTTATTGAATAATCTGTTGATTCACAAAAACCATTGGAATATACTTTCATTGAAATTCCTATTAAGGGCATCTTCAACGGTGGCTCAAACCGTGGATTGAATTTATTTTTTTAAACCAAACGAAAAAAATATCGCTGCACCGGTGTTGTAAATTTTGATTTATACCGGATCTATTTTGCATCATTTCAAATCTGGTATATGTTTCGGTCTACACTTGCAGCAATCTGGAACAAGAAAAGTACCGTTTCAAAACACTACTCGCTATATACGCTTTTTTTTTTTTGAAATAGTGTTTAAAAAAAGTGAAAGTGACTACTCGCTAATTGATAATACCAATAAATGAGTAAAATTCCAGCTTTTGAACCGAAAGTGATATTGCTCGCCTCGGATGCTGATAATTACCTCAAGTTGCTCCCAGTGCTAGCGAATCGCCTTTTCGGTTCCTCAATAACGAATGGCTCTGAGTTTTTTAAACAGCCACTGCATTTTCAATATGCAACCAGCGCACAGTGGGCAAGAACTGATGAAAACTAAGAAAAAAATATTTAACTTTTGTCGCTTTTAGGCACGGCTTGTAAACAAGGCCATTTTCGCTTGAAAATTGTCTGGGAAATTGAATGGAACTTGTTTCAATTACCGCACGGATTTGGTGGTTCAGTTATAGAGCTTATTTTACCCCACTTCCCCTTATATCCTTAAATAATTTATAGACATCTTTGCACGGAGAAGCTCAAGATCAACAAAATAGTGTTAGTCCCATGTTAAATTTCATGAAAAATCGAATAGACGCTGTATCAACTACCGCACGGCTTTGTGAATGAAGATATGGCTGATTTTACCCCACTCCTCCTTGTATTCTTGAAAAGTTTATAGATATCTTTGCTGGGAGTGGCTTAAGATCAACCAAATAAGACTTATCTAATGTGAAATTTCCTGAAAAATTGAATAGAGGTTGTTTAAACCACCACACGGCTCTGTGCGCGAAGATATGGCTGATTTTAACCCACTTCCCCTTATATCCTTACATAATTTATAGACATCGTTGCCTCGGAGTGGCTCAAAATCAACAAAATAGGACTAGCCCTATGTGAAATTTCCTGGAGAACCAAATAAAGCTTTTATATATACCGCACGGCTCTGTGAATAAAGATTTAGCTGATTTTACCCCAGTTCCTCTTATATTCTTGATATAAATAATTAATCTATATGGGTTAAACTGGGGTGAAATCAGCCATATCTTTGTTCACAGACCCATGCGGTGGTTGAAAAAGCTCTATTCGATTTTTCAGGAAATTTAACATTGGATAAATTTTATTTGGTTGATCTTGAGCCACTCTGAGCAAAGATATCTATAAGTTATTCAAAAATATAAGGGGAAGTGGGGTAAAACCAGCCATATCTTCGAGCACAGAGCTGTGCGGTAGTTGAAACAGCTTTTATTCGATTTTCCAGAAAATTTCACATTGGATTAGCACTATTTTGTTGATCTTGAGCCTCTCCGTGCAAAGATGTCTATAAGGGGAAGTGGGGTAAAATAAGCTCTATAACTCAACAACTATATCCGTGCGGTGATTGAAACTAATCCCATTTGATTCCCCAGACAATTTTCAAGCGGAAATGGCCGCGCTTAAAAGCGACAAAAGTTTTCATCAGTTCTTGCCCATTGTGCAGCGATTTGAAATTGGTTCACTGTTGTAGAACCCCTTGGTCCGAAATACACCTTGAAGCCAGCACCTTGCTGCACATATTTGCGCCTTTGTTTTGATTTGCTGTGTTATTTTGACAGAATATTTGAGTATGTTCGTGTGAGTTCATTAATAGGGGCGCATTATTAAGCTTGGGACCGAGCTTGGGACCGATGTGCTAGGACTGACTGAGCCAAGAACAAAATCGTTCAGGACCTACTGGTCTTAGAGTTAGTCTATGGTTGAACTTCCAAAAAGTTTGCTGATCATCCACGGAATAGGAACAACTTTTTGGAAACAACCGTAACTTTGAGTAGCAGATTTAGCTTCCCACAAGTTATTTGGACTACCAGTTGGGACATCTTTCATGATAAAATTCGAAGTTGGAAGTTGGTCAATTGTGTGGAATTTCTGTGAAATAAAACCGCATATCCGAGATGTTGTTAAACCTGACAATAACTTTTTAGAATCTCCAAGATTGATATTTTTACTCTTGTATGGATCGGTACGAAACATTATCGAGTAGTAGGAAGTTTAAGTTCTTCTTAAAACTTAAGTACTCTGATCTTCTGGGATGTTTCCTGATCTATTGAAGGCTTCTGGGAAAATCCCTTAACTTCTAGGAAGATTCCTAAATTTATTGAGAAATCCTTGTAATATATAATAAAACTTTTGAGAAGGCTAAAAAAATCTTTATAATTTTCCGGAATTTCTAATAGGTTTTCTGAATTCTGAATTTCTGGCGTCTTTCGTTTGACGTTTTCCGTTACCAAAGTACAATCTTATATCGTTTAAATTAAATGAAATGCACAAATTCACCTCCAGCCAAACGAAATAGCAACTACTCCTCGTCGTCTGCTAACGACGCACTACTGGCAGTAAACATTATTTGGTCAAACCAATTCATGACAAAAAGTTTACGAAAAATCTACAATCTCTGAAAAAAAAACTTCTGATCTCTGATGTTGAATTATTGAGAAGATGACAGGTGTTGGCGGGTTTAACAACAAGAAATACAACACCGGCGCGGGGAACGCAAAATTAGTCTATCTTTACAGGTATTCCACTAAACCGCTCAAACTCTTTAGGATTGGTCTATTTTTGTTGGTTCTATTAAAGTTTTGCTTATGTAAATCAAGATTAAGTTGTTTCAAAAATAGACTACCGCTTAAGATGCCATAAGATATTGATGCATACCTAAAACAGAGCTTCAATTGGCAAGTTTACAACTTCGAAGGAGCGTGTTTGTGTTTAATAGGTGTATGGAACCAAGTATATAATAAAGTATAATAATAAAGTATTAATCACTTGCAGCAGTGCAAAAAGTATTTTTCGCTCGACCGTTTGTTAGAGTGATACAGGGTGCGGCAGAAAATAATGCGAAAATGTTCAAACTCGAGTATTGGGTTAATTCGTGTAGCTAGAGACTAGTTTCTGTCGAAAGTGTATTTGTTTGTGTTTACTTTCAAGTGCTGCATTCAAACATTCTATTTGTTTTATTGCAAATTCGTCATAACGTTCGCGAAAGAAGTAATCGCCAGTTTGTTGCTCGCCCAGAAGAACCCGAAAGAGATTGCCAAGGTGGTAGGGTGCAATTTGGCAACAGTTTACCGCATAATAAATTCCCTGCAGGATGGTCCTAAGCAGCGGAAGCCAGGAAACGGACGTCCGCGCTTTGCACGCATGCCGAACGTGATCAAATCGGTCCGTGAAAAACTTGCAACCCGGTGCGTTCCATAAGAAAAGTTTCAAAGGAAGCCAATATTTCGGAGAAATACATGCGGAGAATCATCAAAGATGACCTGCATGCATCTTCCAGAGCCAGAGTTAAACGCCACTTGATTACGGACCGGGTAAAGGAACTACGAGGAACGACTCGTTCCAAGAGATTGCTTTCCTTGTTGAAGAAGGAAAAAATGATAATCCCATGGACCGGTTCATTTCACCGCAGAAAATGGAAAACGTTCCGGAAAAAGTGAAATTTTAATTTCAAACCAAACATCCGGCTGGTGTCATAATGTTTGGCTTGGTGGCGTCCAACGGTTTGAAAATGCCGCCTGTTTTCGTTGATGCTGAAGTTAAAATCAATACCGAAGTGTATATCGGTATTTTAAAGGACCAAGTGCTTCCCTGGGTGAAGGTCAACATCTCCGAGGACCAAAACGTTGTCCTACAGCAGGATGGAGCGCTGTGTCACACGTCCAATTGAACCCAACAATGGTTGAACGATAACATGAAGTTTTGGTCGGAGGATTTGTGGCCCCCTAGCAGTCCAGATCTTAATCCGTTGGATTATTCGATTTGGGAATATGCTGAAGCACGAGCCTGCAAAACACCACACCCTAGTGTGAAAATCCTGAAGTCAACCATAGCACCATACCACCAGCGCACATGGCAGTCAATGTCGGAGCACTACGTCCGAAAGGCATGCTTTGGCTTGGATGTTATTAATAAAAATGGAGGCCACATTGAATAAACTTGTTTAAAAGGACTTTATAAAGATAACTGCACTTGAAAATTTTGATATTATTGCTTGAATTAGTTGAAAATGGGATTTGAAAGAAATAGAACAAATTCTCGCATTATTTTCTGCCGCACCCTGTATATAGAATACGAGAGATACACACCACTCCAAACTTGACATGTTTTGCAATACGTTTATAATACATATATAATACAATCGATTATAAATCATTCTTAAAAAATGTTTTGTGTGTTACTTGGGTTTTGTTATGGCAATGTGGCAACTATATTTTTACAAAACCGGTCAATTTCACTGCTTCGTTGAAAACTGCATATCGACATTATTATAAAATTGATCCTGGAGGCTTAGGCGAACTATGGATTCCAAAAGTGTTATGTAGTTCGTGCTAAACGTGCTTGACTAGGTGGATGTCAAGCGCAAGGTAAATTAATTTCTTGAGTAACTTTCATATAAACGATTTACAGCATCGTAGTACTAAGTACTCTTCTGATCGATATTATTCTACATCATCTTATTTATCAATGTCTTACCTTCTAACTCACTTATTTGTTATCTCTCAGTCGCTATTTGTCCTTTGGCATTCAAACCGTAAGGCATCGACCGTACTGTCATGCAACGGATTGTTATTTCTGCTTTACAAAAGTTAAGCCACAAGGACGTCACAAAACAGTTGAGTATCCACAAGTCGACATGAAGTTTTCATAAGGGCCAATGTCGCAAACGGAAGCAATGGCTTCTAACGCATATTTCTCGAGAATGCTAACTTAATCATAGTGACTTCCCGGATAAAAATAACCATACAATTACAATACATCAATATAAAATAACATTAAAATCTATTTTCGACCATGAATCTAATTGTTCATGAATCAGATAGAAGAAAAATGCATATTGTCATTACAATAGATCTACAATTCATTCCATATGCTTGAGTTTTCAACAATTGTGAAACAATACAATTAATAGTTATTGGTTCAAATTTGTTCGGAAAATAATGATTTTTTCTATTGTTAAGATACATAACAACCCCCCTTTTCTATTGTCGATGTCTCAGTTTACATTAGATTCTATTGTGGTAACAATAACTTCTATTGTCATCTTATAGTTGTGAACAGTAAGATTAATTGTACATACTATAGATTCTATTGTATGGTTACAATACATTCAATTGTTAATCTATGAGATTTTTTTATTCGGGTTACCACGCATAATACTTCCAAACCTTGGGCTAATCAAAAATTTCGCCAAAGCGTTGCAAAGAGAAGGGCCAGAATTCCAGTACTTGAAAACAGTGTTTCCAAATTTATCTGACGCGAACATAAAGGAAGGTGTATTTGTTGGCCCACAAATCAAAAAACTGCTCGATAATTCCGCATTAAACACAGTTTTGCCACCAGATGAGAAAGAAGCGTAGAAATCGTTCCATCGTGTTGACACAAACTTTTTGTAAAATTTCAGAAGTCCAGATAATAAGTGAACATCCGAAGAGTATGGAAAAATTGTGAGAAAATAGGTATAAATTTAAAAAAAAATGTTTTAAAGACATTTTAGAATTTAAAATTCATATGTTATGTAAACATTACTTTCAATTTTCGCCCAGGTTCCCATCCGTTAAATTGTAATTCCGATTAACTTCGAAACGGCCGCGAGTAATCGATTCTAATAGTTCGTTCACACTACAGCTTATATAACGTGATATAGAGTATCTTGATATCAAATGACATGTACATTATTTCCTGTGAAAACTAGATGTATAGTTGCTGATATCAAGATACTCTATATCACGTAATATAAGCAGTAGTGCGAACGTACTATAAGATATATGATGTATTTTAATATAAAAACTTGGCTCTGTAAATTTGTTGATTTCATTAAGCCTGTACAAGTAAATGATTAAAAATAAAAAAATTGTTTGTTATATCTAATTTTATATTATTTTATTTCACTGAACACAGGTGTAAATATATCTTTGAAGATCGGGTAAGGAGATGTAATGTTAGCCTAGCTCCTTCATTTAGAAAATCAGCTACAGGTTGTCAGTTTTAATTGGAAAAAGTCGAACGCTGTTCATGTATCATCTGGAGTTCCCCAAGGCTCACATCTAGGACCAATTACTTTTTATACTAATGCATAACATTTTTCACACCGATCAGTTCAGTAATTTCCGAGTCTATAAGGGTCAGACAGACAGACAGGCATTATTTTTTTACATATAAAGATTCCTGTACCTGTTTTTAGTGTGGGAGTTTGCTCATTAAATCTTCTGGTCCACTTCCTCCACCGATTAAATGTCGATTTGCCAAATTTTGGTAATCTGACTCCTTTGAATTATTTCAAATTGCAATATTCTGCCCACCATATCAGTTGTAAAGAGTGCGAGTAGCTGGACGGATTGAAGATAAGCAAAGTATTGGGAATGGGACCAATTCTTCCCCGATTGGTACCAAAGTAATGAGCGCAGGAATCAATAAAATCAAAATCATTTACTAGGGCTATGCCACCTATCGAAGGGACGGCCCAAGTTGTCTTATCTCTATTTGCAGGATATCCACAGAAAATGTGAATGCTCAGAAAAAACGAACTCTAGTGAAAATATTACCTACACAGGCAGAAAAAGTGATCACCAACTAAAGGCACACAGAAACCTCGTGAAATACCAGATATAACGATTTTTTATCGTGCTTTTTTCCTTTTATTTACGAGTTTACGGTCATTAGGTCATGCCGGACTATTCAGGGTGCAGTGCAGCTGGCGTTCGATGCTCTGTTGCCTGTTGGAGCGGTCCCATGCTTTCGGCGGATAGTGCTGGGTACATACTTTCAGCCTATCGTTAACCAGAACGAACCCCGCTGCTAACCTTATCCCAACTATCCAACATCCCAGTGAATTCTTGTGAAAGTGCAGATTTCTTGGCTTCTTTTAAAGCGAGTATTACGTCCAACACGTTGGAGTCAACAACATGGTTGGAGTCGTCACTGTGCATCCCGCACGTCCAAATCGCCTGCCAAAAAAGGCATTTCCTTGGCTAATTTAAAGATTTATTGATTCTGTTGGTAGATGTTTCGTCCACTTCCTTTTTTTCGATCGGTAGAGTTGACTGTAGAGAGTATAGCATGCGCTTTGTATTTAATCAATCATACCTAAAGGGTGATACGGTCAAAATTTGGTCAAGGGAAAACGCGTGTAAATCGGTGAAATCGTTTATTTAAAAAATCAAATTAAATTTCTTTTTCAAGTTCAATTAGTATAAAATTCAGGAAAAATATTCAGTTAGGCTTCCGCTTTTCCAAATCCATCAGATTTGGAAGAGCCCTGCCATCAGATTTTGTACAGCCACCTTGTCCACCTTCTTCGCCGCAGAAAGCCAGTTTGCCTTGAACTGCTGCTCGTCCTTAGCAGTTTTTTTGGTCTTCTTTAGGTTCCGCTTGACAATAGCCCAGTATTTCTCAATTGGGCGGAGCTCTGGCGTGTTGGGAGGGTTCTTGTCCTTGGGAACCACCTGCACGTTGCTGGCGGCGTACCACTCCATGGCCTTTTTACCGTAATGGCAAGATGCCAAATCCGGCCAAAACAGTACGGAACAACCGTGTTTCTTCAGGAAAGGCAGCAGACGTTTATTCAAACACTCTTTCACGTAAATTTCTTGGTTGACAGTACCGGAAGCTATGAAAATGCTGCTTTTCAAGCCACAGGTACAGATGGCTTGCCAAACCAGATATTTCTTTGCGAACTTTGACAGTTTCGTGTGCTTGAAAATATCTGCTACCTTTCCCCTTCCTTTTGCCGTATAAAACTCCTGTCCCGGAAGCTGCTTGTAGTCGGCTTTGACGTAGGTTTCGTCGTCCATTACCACGCAGTCAAACTTCGTCAGCATCGTCGTGTACAGCCTCCGGGATCGCGCTTTGGCCGTCGTATTTTGTTTATCATCGTGATTTGGAGTCACTACCTTCTTGTAAGTCGATAGTCCGGCTCGTTTTTTGGCTCGATGCACGGTTGTAGACGATACACCCAGCTTATTTGCGGTATCTCGGAGAGATAGGTTAGGGTTTCGCTTGAAACTACCGGCAACTCTCTTTGTCGTCTCAGCGGCTTCCGGTTTTCGATTTCCCCCCGATCCAGACTTCCTGGCTGTCGACAAACGTTCCCCAAACACTTTAGTTACATTTGTAACGGTTGATTTGGCAACTTTTAGCGATTTTGCCAACTTTGCGTGCGAGTAGCTCGGATTTTCGCGAAGCGCGAGCAAAATTTTGATACGCTGCTCTTCTTGCTTGGACGGCATTTTGACAACTGAAGAGTGAATTCCAAAATCAAAATAAGAGCAACATTCTACACACACACACCTTCAAAATGAGGGGTGTTCAGGTTTTTTAAATGCAAAATTGAAAGAAATACGTCAAGTTGATATTGACCAAATTTTGACCGTATCGCCCTTTAAGCAAAATCTAGGAGAAGATAATGCTACTCCACAGGAAATACACTTATACTTTAAAAAGTTTGTATTGTTCACCACTTTTCATGAACATCCCTAGCTGAAAAGATTTGAACGAACCTTCTAGTGTCCTTTCCTCTTGCGTTGCGTGGTTTCACAAACTTTGCGTTGCTAGGAGTATCACAAAGAGTAGGCATTGATTGTAAAAATAGTCTTGTGACAATTGTACTGGTTGAAGCGCGTAACAAAAATGAGCTCCGGATATTGAAAGGTTTCCAACATGGACGGTGCCGATGACTGTCGAAATCACGACATTGACAATTCCCAATTTTTGAACTATGGGATGATGCGAAAGATTTGGATTATCGAGATGCTTCTGACTCTTCATTTCAAAAACTTTTTCGCACTTTTCAACAAAACTTACGGGTTGTAAACAATACATACAGAACTCACAGTTTCAAACATTTTACCCCAACCTGGTACCTTCACTATAGCTTTTTCTCTCATAACAGATCTATCTTAGCATATGGAAAACACACTGACATTTTCTTGATGCGGGGCTTAACTCAAACAGATTTGCTATGGAATTTTCATCACATGAAAACAACTTCAGCGTGTAGTGCAATGATGGAGGTTTTAAAAACAAGTTAAATGAATTTAAAATTTTGGCAGCATTATGATCGATTTTGTCATGTTTGTTTAAACAAAAATGTTTGCTTAAAAGTCTAACATATCAGTCAAAAAATAGAATTGAATGGATCTTAATATTTAACATGTGTGTTTCCGTCTGCCATATTCTTTCACAGTGACACAAATGTTAAGACAGAAAATGCTAGTGGAGACACCGAGTAAAGCTAACGTGGACAACGTTTAGGCTCAATATCCTATACATAAGGGGGAAATATCAACAGTATGTGAAAATAGATTATCCACTCCTACCGACAAATCGCAATTTTGCTGTTTTTCGGTTGAAAAGTGAGTTGTTCATATGAATGTCACTTTGCCACCGAGTTGACCATATGACGTTTTTCTTCCTTCGGAAAACTATGGTGCGATCAATGAAATGATAGAAAAAGATACGCAAGAAATGTTTATCCTCCTGCATATAGTTGATAACATTTTAGAGTGTATTACGCGGTACCTGTCACTTTATCGAGTGTAAACATTGCAAACAGTGCACATTCCGTCGTTAGGCGAATTTGTATATCAAATTTAAGTTATTTCGCTTAAAAATGCCGCTTGAAATCTCACAAATTTCGTTAAGTGTCTGAAAATTGATAATAGACCATCAGAAGTCCGGTAAAAACTGTAGTACAATTGCTGATATTGTACTTGTTTATTAAGATACGGTTACTAAGATAGTTCAAAGGTTCAATAAATGCGGTTCTATCTTACCAGCGGCACAATCAGGACGTCCATCGAAGAGAAGTCCTCGGATTGACAGGGCTATCGTAAACAAAGTCAAGCAAAACCGAGGCTTATCAGTTCCCAAAGTCGCAAAACAAATTGAAAATGAGTTTTCCATTCATGTGCCACCTCAAACAGTGCAAAATTGGCTTCATGAACATGGTCTTAAGAGCAGAGTGGCACTAAAGAAGCCAGGGTTATCCCCGAAAACATTAAAAAATGGCTCTAGTGGGCACAAGAGTACATTTCATGGACATTTTTTGACTGGAAGAAGATCATATGGTCAGATGAGACTAAAATAATGCTATTTGGGTCTAATGGTATCACAAGAAAATGGCAGAAGACCGATGAAAGCTAGAAAAGGAGTGTTTGGCGGAGGTCAAGCAAAACCGAAGTCAAGCAAAACCGAGGCTTATCAGTTCCCAAAGTCGCAAAACAATTTGAAAATGAGTTTTCCATTCATATGCCACCTCAAACAATGACAACTTTGCTCTTTACAGTTGATTCGGCTGAGCCTGAATAAAAAATAAATATAAAAAAATATATATTGAAGCAAAAACTTCCAGCAACCATCCGAAAACTGAAAATGGGTCGAAAATACAAATTTTAGCAAGATGGGGACCCAAAGCATACGTCAAACTGGTATCGCAATGACGAATTTCACGCCAACTCGTCTTCGTGATTGGTACCACCCTCTCAGAATTCAATGAAACTTTGTCGGTGTGTAGACTATGTCTTTTTGAAGCAACTTTGAATCCTTTTTTTTTTAAATATATCTAGACTGCCACTTGAAAAGGGTTTTTGATAGTTTTTTTTTTTAAATCAACATAACTCAAAAAGAAAGAGATTTATGAAAATTTTATTGGATTCTATAGGGGTGTTGAATACTATAACTAGACGTGTCTGCGTGATACACGTTAAAAATAGGACATCAAAAAGTTGTTTTTTGAAAAACTGTTTTTCCTTAAAAGTGTCCATCTTGCAGTGTATGGCGAACTTTTAGACAATTATATTGCCTTTAATAAGTCTAAGATAACCATTTGTTGCAAATTGACTTTAAATTTTAAACATTTTTTTAGAGTGTAGGAATCGATTTTACAATTTCAAAAAAAAAAATTCGTAGAAGTTACTCTAAAAGTCACTAAATGTTTTCTAAAAGTCACTCATACATCACACTACAGCTTGCACTGTATGGCGAACTTGTAGACAATTATATTGCCAATATTAAGAAAAAAATTCGTTCAATTCTTAGATAGCCATATTTTGCAAATTGACTTTAAGTTTTTTAAATATTTTTTTTAGCGTGTAAGGATCGATTTTAAAATTATTGCAATTTTTTTCATAAAAGTTAAGACAATTTTCTAAAAGTCACTCATACATATTTTTTTGGTAAGTCTTGTCCCTTTTGAGTTATGTTGATTTAAAAAAAAAACTATCAAAAAACATAAGCCCTTATAAGTTAAAAAAAAAAACTATACAAAGTTGCATGAAAAGACATAGTCTACACACTTACAAAGTTTCATTGGATTCTGAGAGGGTGCTGTTATACACGGGATGAGTTGGCGTGAAATTCGTCAATACACAGTGTGCAAAAATGGATCTAAAATCCCATTAATTTAGACGGCGCAGGGTAGGAGTCCTGAAAAATAGCTTATCATATGGAAAAAATGCGGGGAATCGAAGGTGTTGCTTTCATTTAGGATTGACCACAGTAAGGGTCCCATTTTGCCCATATCTCCCGTCATTTTGGATGCAAACTAGAATTATTACCCAAAAACTAAACTTGATCACAAATGCACTGTAAATTTGCATAAAAAAGCTGATGAACTGTGTGGAACAAATTGTACTTTGATCGGATGCAAGGAAGTGGCCCATTTTACCCGATTTTCCCGCACACATGCATAAACTCATATACATGTGGTTCGGAAGATTAGCGCCAGTAATATTGCTCTCACTTGCACTGTACTTATGTAAAAATGTCCGTAGAGTTGACCACAGCAAGTTGTCCATTATACCCGATTTCCACTCATACTTGAAAAAACTTATTTAAAATGTTGTTTTGAAGATTGGCGCTGGTAATATTGCTCTCACTTGCACTGTACTTACACACAATTTTTTACCGAACTTTCATCACGTTCGGTAATCCGATTTACCGGATTTCGGTGAAATTTTACAGTGAAATTTACGGTGAAAAAAATTACCGGAACTTGTCAAATATTACCGAAATCTATTAAATCGGATTACCGTTCAGTTCGGTTAAAAATTTCCGAATACTGTAAAATTTTCTAAGTGTGTACGTGAAAATGTCCGGAGAATCGAATGATGATGGTTTCGGTTAGGGTTGACCACAGTAAATTGTCCATTTTATCTGATTTCCCCTCATACTTAAAAAAAATCAAGTGCGGTTCTGATGATTGGCACCTGCAATATTACTCCCACTTGCAATTTATTTTTGTAAAAATGTCCGGAAAATCGAATGGTGATGGTTTCATTAAGGGTTGATCTCATGAAATTGTCCATTTTACCCGAATTCCCCTCATAATTCAAAAATCTCACATACCATGCGGTTTTGAAGATTGCCGCTGGTAATATTACATTATTATATTTATATTAAATGTGCTATAAAAGCATTCCAAATCCCTTTCATATCTATAACAGATAGTTTAAAAATTATGTTTTAAAGGGCTGAAGTTAAATTTTTTTACAGGTTTTTTATATATTTCTAATTTTTATTTTTTTATTTTTTTTATTTATTTACGACACTCTACACCTGGGTGCATTCGTGTCGGTATTTTTAATAATGATGGTTTACTAGTTTGTTGATGAGATTTCTTCGATGTTTATATTTGTGTACAGATGGAGTAGGTCGTTTCACATAGTTGAATTCTGTCATGAAGAGATCTTCCATTTTGTGATACAACTGCTTGACCTTTTGAGCATCGAGCTGCTTTGAAGAAACGGTTAAGCAGCTAATCAACCTCACATGATTAGCCAATGGTTTCGAAATACCGTGAATTTCGGCGAACCTTTTCGGATCTGTTAAAAGACGTCGCGCCACGTTGCCAGTGTAGCTGCTACCGTTGCCTCCAATTTTCGGTCGATTCACACTCACCTTAAACGCATCGTCGAGTTGGTATATGAGATTTTTCTAATATGAGAGGAAATCGGGTATAATGAACAATTTACTGAGGTCAACCCTAAAAGAAACCATCACCATTCGATTTTCCAGACATTTTTACGTAAGTACAGAGCAAGTGAGAATAATATTGCCGGCGCCAATCTTCAGAACCACGCGGTATATTAGTTTTTTTTCAATTATGAGGGGAAATCGGGTAAAATGGACAACTTGCTGTTTAGGTTAGGGTTGACCTAAACGAAATCATCATCATTCGATTTAACGGACATTTTTACATAACTACAGTGCAAGTGAGAGCAATATTACTGGCGCTAATCTTCCGAACCACATGTATATGAGTTTATGCATGTGTGAGAGAAAATCGAGTAAAATGGGCCACTTCCTTTCATCAGATTAAGGCAAAAATTTGTTCCATACAGTTCATCGGCTTTTTCTGCAAATTAACAATGCATTCAGGTTCAATATAGTAGCACCAAGTTAAGTTTTTGGGTAATAGTTCTAGTTTGCATCAAAGATGAGGGGAGAAATGGGCAAAATGGGACATTTACTGAGGTCAACCCTAAATGAAACTAGCACCATTTTTTCCACAAGATAAGCTTTTTTTTCAGGACTCCTACCCTGCGCCGTCTAAATTAATGGGATTCTGGATCCATTTTTGCCCACTGTGCAATGGTTCTACGACAAATCGACGTTTTGGAGTGAACAACAGTCACCTGACCTTAACCCAATAGACCATCTGTGGTCTGTTTTAAAATTAAGGTTCCAGAACAACATCCAACAAGCATGTAGCAATTCTGACAAGTAATTGTAACTGAATAAGACAAAATCACACCAGAAACGACTGCTAAGCTTGTTGAATCAATGCTGCGAAGATGCCAAGTTGTTATTGAAGTTCAGCTGTTGAAAGTTAGTTGTTAATTTATTGACATCTACATATTTCTACAAACTCAGCACAGTAGGCCTGGCCGTATAATTTAGTATTTGTTCTGCATACATGAAGTTCAGGTAATACCATAAGTGACTAGAAAAGTGATGCATATCCATCACTATCCAGGATTCTTTCAAGAACTGGCTGTGTTCGTTAGACCAGACAAAACACTGGATATCCTGTATTATACGCCGGAAATAATCCACACACACTTATTGGCAAAACTCCATGGAAAATTTCACATAATATGTTCCACATAATGTTCACACATAAACAGCACCCCAATGAGAAACAAAAATGAAGTTTATGTGACAAATAAAACGTATGTGTAAGAATATGGAAGAATGTAGGTAACGCAAAAGTAAGGTTAAACGTTGTAGATGGCGCTCGTTAACAAAGGTTTTGCGACCTGCCTAAGCAAAGTAATTGGTGATAAAAAGATACAAAAATGGATAATAATGACGATACTGACCATTTCCATGTAGTTTGAAAAATAGCCAAGGAGTTATTATCAATTTCAGTTTAGGATACTACAACGTTTAACCTCACTTTAGCTTTACTTGGATTTCTCAGTCGACATCTCTTCTTCATAATGTCTACAAGCTCCAGGACATTGATAAACTCTGTCCGATTTCAGGGACTCCTAAAAATTCGAAGGACATTGTTTTAATTTTTTTAGCTTTAAGCACCCAAACACTTTAAACATTGATAATTACTTCCTCTAATCCACCAACCCTAAACCACAGAGAACAGATGAATTTGCTCATATGAATATAACAAAAAAACATGTGTATGCTAATATTGTGGCGCCGTAGTGCGGCGACATTCCATACTAATTACTGACATCACGGTGAAAGCAATCCACCCATGGAAAGAGTTATTTTTCTCCAAGTCGTTTCTGTTTCATGGGAGTCGTTTCTATTTCTCCAAATTTAAGTTCTTTTGCCCTTGATTTCCACGCATAAAGAACGGCCTGTGAAAAAAGTGGTAAAAATATATTACTCTTCCTTTTCCCTCAACCGTGTGGATCAATTTTTGATCTGTCATCCGGCACCCATGTATAAAACAGATCTTTTTTCTATCAGTTTAAACATCAACCAAGTTTGATGTCTCTTCTTGTGAATTTGTTTCCATCCGCTTTTGGAAATCAACATCATCTTCAACTATAATTTAGAAGAAAAGTATTCCACTAAACATCTCAAACCCTCTAGGATTCATCATCTTCAAGATACTCGCATTCCATTGCGTTTTCTGTTGGCAAATTCTTTCTATGGCAAATTCTTTCCCAATCAAATTACCAACTTTTGATAGCTTATCGGAATCCTCACCGGAACCATAAAAACTACATTCTATAATAATGAGTAGAACTAGTAGTTGTAGTTGTGAGTAGTTCCAATTTATATGATTTTGGGTTACCTTTACTCAATTTTGGGTGAATCCGGATGCGCGTGCTTTCAATGTCCCTTTGTCAAAATTAAAACACTAGCGCCACCCCATTAGACATTCCATACTAATTTGAATCGACAGTTCCGTTTATGATCACAAGCGGTCGTTTGAGCCTGGTCGTCTGTTCTCTGTGCCTAAACTGACCTTGCTAAACGTCAGAGTTCAAATCTTATTTAATTTCTACCGATCTTCCTCGATCACGCCGTGTTCCATAACACAGCACTCACATCGCACTCATTTGCACTCTTCCTTTTCCTCCACTTCCCTTTACTGTTAGGACGCACCAAAATCGAAACGTTCTCGACTTGCCGGTTGTTTGCCCTTATCAGTTTATTTATTTTCCGTCATCGTCGTTTCGCATCCAGGCAGCCATCCATCCATCCATCCAGGCATAGAAGCTGATCGAGCAACAGTCAAGCACTCCAGTTCGGCGCCGTCGTTGGTCCAGGAAAGGTGCACTCTTTCGCTCGGTTCATAATACGCACTCGCGCGTTGCAATTTTACTTGCACTTCTCAAAACCACTAGTTCGCACTGCAGTGGAGAAGAGTTCCAATTCGATAAATGACCAAATTAGTTTCGCGAACATATTCCATTAGCCTCGTGCGCGTCGCTTGCCGAGTGAAGAATAGGCAGTTTATAGCCGTGAGTGCCCCTCAACTCAACGGACAGTCTAGAACGATGTTTGCTTGGATTCGGTCCAGTTGATCTCTCCTGCCTGCTGCCTTGGTACCGAAACCAACGTGCTTTTTTTTGTGTGTGCTTCAATCGCTCATTATCACAGCTACCCGGCAGAACAGAACAAGCTACCAAACAGACCGGCGACTCTTGTTGTTGTGTCAGAACGAAAGAGCAACTGCTCCTACCTGGTGGCAAATTCGCTTTCTCCGTGTGCCTCCTAGGTACAGTGATAAGGCAGTGAAGCTGAAGAACTGTGTGTGTCGTCTCTCTGGTGAATTAGCTATTGTTGAGTGAGATCGCTGCCCCTCGAGATGTCATCGCTTATGGACAAAAGCAACTTACCGGTGCCGCAGAGCCGGTCCAAAATGTTCCTCCGGAGTAACTCGTTCCAGAAGCTGTGCTCACTGGCGCATCCCATGAGGCTGAAAGGTATGTACATGGTGCAGTTCACAGTTAGTTCTAGGTGCAATCATTATCGCGTGTGTGCATGCAAGGCGCGGAAAAATAGCGCACATTCCCGGTCTGGCGAAGAAATTGAAGGGTTTCTTGCGGGTATCGATCGATTTCCCCCCCATTGCTGTATGGCGATGTATGGATTTGTGGGTTGGTTGGTACTTGTTGCGCGCCTCAGGGAAGGCCGATGGCGTAATGCGACTTTAAGAAGCTAACTTTCCACGTAACAATCAGGGAAGGCATTGCAATGGGAAACATAGTGACACAGACTGGATTGTTCTCTATGACGCAGTACGCCTGCCACGATTGAATTCAATGATATAATGCCAGTACTATGGCTGGATAAGTTGAAGAATTGACAGTCTGCTAGGTGCACTATCTCAGCAGACGCGGGTCACTGTGTCGCTTTTCTCCAGCACAAACACTCAGAGTAAAATGATTAGTGAAACTGCACTTGAGTATCAATATTTGCTGTCGGAATAGTGTTTGAATAGTGTCTAGAGAAGTTGATGGAGATAGCGAGCAGATAGCTTGAGATAACAGGATAATGGCATACTTCATTGGAATTACTAGCACTTTTGAGATTTGGCAAGAGTCACAAGAATGTTCTGTCTAAATTAATTTGGAAATTGGATAATCACACTAAAGATTCTAAATCGTCAATGCTTACAAGCGTGGTTCAAAATATCGCTCCACCCAACTCAATCGAGCATTAACTAGGTTCTGATTTTTCTATCAAAATCTGAGCCTGATTAGTTGGGATCACGTGCTCAGTTGTGAAATTTTCTCAGCAACAACTTTGCCAGAAGCCGCTTTCCCATTGTACGTCCGGTTCATTAAATATTGATTGATTTCAGTATGTCTTGGCTTTCTACATCCTTCATCTTCATTCTTTTGGCTTATTTGTCTCTTTTCTTCGTTCTTATGTTATAAAACAAGGTTAAACAATACCACCCAAAAGTGTACGAAGTCATTTGCCTTTGGTAGCATTTTACGTAGTTTTGCGTCGAATTGGAGTGGAAAATCCTATTTGATTTGCTCACTATTGATCATCTGCATGAGCATGATTGACCACCCGAGGTTGCTAACCCCTTAGTGCCCGATGAGCTGTAATTGTAACACAGGATTGTCCGGCTTTTCCCTGAAAACTAGTTCCACGAAAACACTTTCCTCGAATACCGTTTTCCCGAAAGCTATTTCCCCGAATGAACCGTTTCCCCGACAAACATTTCCCCGAATGTACCGCTTTACAGAAAAAGTTTTCCTCAAAGTACGGTTTTCCTGAAAGCGACATGCCGGATAATCACGATGTTATTGTGTTTCTTTTCGATGCGAGCACAGTTTCTTCGTGCTGATGAATCATAAAATTTGTGTAGTCATTAGACAGAATGCCACTGGTCACATAGTTTACCTATGACCTAAAACCACAGAGAACAGACATCCAGGCTCGAACCTTTTATTTTAAATTTACTGTGTAAATTTTTTTAAGCAAACCGTTGAAAAACAACGCTGCCTAGTTTAGGTTTCACCAAACTAAAATTGACAGACTATCAAAACGCAAAGCGGGCAAATGGCGCCATCAACATTCGATTCACCAAAACTAACAGAAAAGAGCTGTAAATTTAAAATAACAGTTACAGAAATTTACACACGAAGGGCATTCTGGATGTCTGTTCTCTGTGCTAAAACATAGTTTACCTAAAATAAAACTTCTATACCAATCTCAACCAGCCACGATCGTATGATAACGATCATTTTTCTACCTCAACCCTCTTTGGTACTAATTTGGTTCAGAGGCAGGGTTGCCACGTTTTTTTCATGTTCCATCTGTAGATCTGTTCAATCTTTTTTATCTGTACCCGCCTGAATCTGTAAAAAAATCTGTATTGTCCTTTAACCACCAAACCCGTTCACTGGCTCAAACATAAATTTGGGTGCATCGTGTTATGTCCTCACTTTTAACGACGGTAAAGTTTTTAGTGTAGGATTGCTATAATTTGTATACACGCAAAACAAAACCGCAGTAGAAAATACCATTTCGAGGGTAAATTGATGAACTATAACGTACACAGAAAGAAATCTTGTAGTAAAAACTACCATTTTACCCGACTACGCCTATCTTTAAAACTACCATGAAATTTCAGTCAAATTTACTACGTTTATAGTAAAACCTTCAACGTTTGTGGTATATTTGACAGACCTCATATTGATACCAACCGCAACATGGTTGATCTAATTGCAGGCATGGTAAAATCAAACGCATTTATAGTCAGCTGAACATTGTTGGTGATTGCGCTTAATTTAACCCTTGAAATGGCAGTTTCTACTGCGGTTTTTTTTTGCGTGTAACTATACAAGATCGTAATCGATGATGCATGTAAAAGGTGTCCACGATGAAATTGCCACACACAAAATTGATTCGCAAAATTCGAGTTTTCATCTGATTGCCATCAAATTTTCAGGGATTGAGAAATAACTATTAAACTTCATTTAATTTAAACACCTTGGCCTTAACTCCGGCCATAAGATTCTGCACAACCTGTGAATCAACCGTTTTTTGCATGTAAACCCATACTTTCTTCAGTTCCTCGACTGTCTTCACTACCTTAGGTCGTTTAAGAAGGTGCTGCTTCATAATCGCCCAGTACTTCTCGATGGGGCGGAGCTCTGGAGTGTTGGGAGGGTTGAACATTTTCGGCACGAAATTGACCTTATTGTCCGCATACCACTTCAGCACGTCCTTGGAGTAGTGGCATGAGGCCAAATCCGGCCAGAAGATTGTTGGGACGTTGTGGGCCTTCAGGAGAGGAAGCAGCCGCTTCTGGAGGCACTCTTTTATGTACACCTGTCCGTTCATCGTGTCCTGGGTCACGAAAGGTGCACTCCGCTTCCCGCACGTGCAGATGGCTTGCCAAACCAGGAATTTCTTCGCAAATTTGGACATCTTCTGAGTGCGGACATGCTCCGGAACGCTGAACTTATCCTTGGCCGTGAAAAACAGGTTGCCGGGGATCTGTTTGAAGTCGGCCTTCACATATGTTTCGTCGTCCATGATGCCGCATTCAACTTCGTCAGCATGTTGAGGTATAACTTCCTGGCACGGGTTTTGGCGGACTTGTTCTGCTTCTTGTCGCGATTAGGGGCCTTTTGTACCTTGAACGTTCGAAGCCCAGCCTTAGTTTTGGCCTTCTGGACAAAACTTCGGCTTAGGTGCAGCTTCTTAGCCACATCCCGAACGGAGGCGTTCGGATTTCGGTTGAAGGCCCCAACTACGCGGTTGTGATTTTTGGTGTTGTACGGAATACTTCTTCCTTCACTTCTGGGCTTCCGATCGGTGGTCAACCGTTCTTCGAACCGCTTAATCACTCGCGACACCGTGGAATTCGCGATTCCCAACGTTTTAGCGATGGAACGATGCAAGAGATCCTTGTTCTCGTGATAAATGCGCAAGATTTTATCACGCACGAGCTGTTCTTTCGACTCCATTTCCGCGAGTTTTGATCACAGGACTTTGAAACTTGCAGGATGTAAATAATGAACTATGAACTAAATCCACCCAAATTTTAATTAAATTCTACCCAACGGTTAAAAAGTTAGAGCAATTTCATAGTGTGGCAATTTCATCGTGGACACCCTTTACACGTTTTTTTTCTGTGTACGGATGAATTATAACGTAACTATACAAGATCGAAATCGATGACGCATGTAACAGCAATGAAATGGTATAGAAGAATAATACACCTTAAACACTGGCCAGACTGAGCAGTAATAACATGTTATAAGCCTATCTTGATGTCGAAATTCTTGTTGAAATTATTTGACATCCATTATAACATGTTATAACTCCCCGAATAAACAAGTATTTTGAAGGTATTATACCATTTATCGTTTCATGATTATTCAAGTTATCTTCCAAACAATATTAAAATGAAGATAAAGTGTATCATATCGATGATATATGTTATAGTAAATCAAGATCTTACCATAACACTAATAGGTTGTTAAGTATCGTTACCATACAAAAAATGACTTTTTCTCGAACAAAATTTACGGTGTATCATACAGTAAATAATTTGTGAATAATATTTTTTTCTGCAGTTTTACTTTAGGTGGTATCGTTCAATTGTGGTTATATCATAAAATATTTCTTTTCAGTCCCTACTTTATACGTTAACATTATTTAATAATAAATACGGTTTAAAAAGACAATAGATATCGTTACAGTATAGTAATATTATATGAGAATTTCAATCATGATGATAACTGCTACAATCATGATACAATAATGACTAATACATTTCCCGTTTTTTTTGTCCATATCCAAGTAAATAAAAACACACCTTTGATGTTGACATTTGTTTTATTAAAAGCTTTTCGTTATGAAAAATGTATAGACATTTAGGGAATATAATTAAAAAAACACCAGCACAAGTAAATCCAAACCAAAGCAAAGGTAATCCAACAAAAAATCACCTTGATTTTAGGAACTTCAAGTAAACTAGGATAAACTAGAAATACTATAATAAGAGATCAGCGAACTCAAAAACCGTTAAAGTGGCACTTGGATCCATCGAAAATTTTAAGAAAAGGATATTTTAACCATTTCATGTTCAGTGCAATGTGCAACTCCAATGTAAAACATAAGAAAAGAGCTCATAATGATTGTTATTTTTCTATAATCGAAAATGAGGGTACAATAGTTGGACAAATTCAATACTTGCAAGAAGACTTTTAAATGATTAGTTTGATGTTTCATCAATCGAAAATCAAAGGTATATTATTAAAGTCAACAATACTGTTCACACGTGGATTAAAATTCAGTTAGAAAGTAAAATCTACTTAACTAAATTGCAACATACCCAGGGGGTAAGTCACTCGGCCACCATGTATGAACATCCTAAAAAACACAATCCGCCACACTTCAAACATATTCGCCACCACATGAAAACTAAATCGATTGCTTGTTTTCTCACTGTTTTGTTTCCCTCTCGCTTCCACTCATGAGATTTAAGCGATAAAAGTGTGCGTGTATTAAACGTCAAAGAGGTCCATGGTTGCCACTAAGCATAAATTTTCGATTGCTATTGAAAGATATGTTAAAACAGGAAAACACCTTCCGACACACTGAAACACAAACACAACGTGGCAGAGTAAGTAACTCCCTGAACATACCTTACACGTAGTCTGATAAAACCGCTCCCTTAAGGTTTGAATGCAGTGATAATGGTAGCGGGACGGCGATTGATTCCAATTGGACATATCAACATCATTTGCGACTACTGTCAAACTTGCCGTTTCCGTTCCGTGTCCGTCCACATTACGTTTGGGCCTTTACAAATACATATTATAGTGATCAGTATTATAACATGAGTCATACATTTTGTGATAATAAACTTAAAAATTACGTATTCTTAAAAAAGTTTCCTGTTTTTTGTTTATCGTGACCATAATTCATATCTTTCCTTCGTTATATCATACAATGAATGGGCAAGGGATATACCATACGCCATTCTTAATTTATTGTTTATGAAATCATTATCATACTATTTATGGTTGTTTAAAATTTGAATGATTTCCTATATTACACCAGCATTATACACGGATGATACGTATAATGGTGATTACAACATGAATGGACAATGTATAATAATGATCATACAGCTGATGGTAATTTTTTATTCGGGTCCGTAGTTTGAAGAAGGCATAACGGCGGTCTCTTATTTGACCTTCTGATAACAGCGCAATCAAGTAGTTTATATCTTCACTAAAAGAAAGTTATCCTGTCTCTACCATCTCTACTGTAATTGGATACTAAACATCGCATTTTTCGCGATTGCAATACTCGTCGTACTTATTTAATCATACTGGATACCTAATTTCCTCATTGGTTATTGTTACACATGAGCAGTGTATGGAAGCCCATCATTGATCGAGTGTCTAATTTACCACACACAGATAAAAAGAAACATTGAATTTTCTGCGTTATCTCATGCACATAAAGGGCATGCTAGATTTGTTAGAAAGTAATGGGATATTACATTTGAATTTGAACCAGATAACGCCTGAATCTAGCTTGTTGAATGAAAGATTGCAAACAATTTTGTTGTTGACGCCTCCTTTGGCTTGTAAAAAAATGAGGAGAAGTTTTACGCACCTGTTAAAATTCATTGTTTTTTTTGTGTAGAAAATAGATTTTAAATATATGTCTTGGTATTAAAAAAAAAGCCTAGCTTGTATAATTAGCACTGCAACAAGTTTTAGAGTTGGTTGGAGTTGGAGAGCATTTTCAAGTGCTCATACTTATTGTGGTTAGCACCAATAAGTATTATTCTCGAGTTAAATTCTGATTAGAAATGTCTTGCTTCTTTAATGTCGAACTTAATCCTAATCTACTTGATTCCAAGCAAAAATATTGCAGATCAACCAAATTGGGACCATCCATTAGAATAAATCACAGAATTCTGCTAGAAGGGTGCAACTCCCACATAGAGCGTTCGATACGACCCCCCCCCCCCCTCCTGACATGACAATTCCCACGATGATGATGATTTTCTTTCTTCTGAAAGCATTTTTTGCGATTAGCACGATCAATCGCGATGGGAAGGCAATGACGATGCGATCAGAACAAAAATTATCACTGACAGAATGAAACTGCTCGAAAAAATCAACAACGAGAACTGCCAGAAATAAAATGACATTTCTCGCTCCCAAATATTGGATCAGTAAAAATTTTATTGTGACAACGTAAGAAAGTCGATGAATCCAGCGCTCGAGCGATCAAAACACCGACTTCATCGAACCAACGGTCGAATAGAGAAGTTGGAAAATATGAGTTCGCCGACGCCAACACTTTAGATCAGGACTTCGAAGAAGACGACGAATAGATCAAATGCTCTGTAGAAAATTCAGATGAAATTGATGATGGTACATCAGAAAATGAAGTCTACGATGCTGAATTGATATTTTAACTATGCATTTACTTCCCGCTATCCCTACGAAAAGCATTCGTTCAGAATTAGGAACAAAAATGGACAAATAATTCACCTGAATATTGGAAACTTTTTATGGATGTTTAAAGATACTAACTGTTTTGTTTAAGAATTTATTCGGTCTGCAATCGCTAGCACCGAAACAACCGTAAACAAAACTTCTGATTTTGTTTCGGATAACTTGCTTACTTGGATTCACTTGCTCGGTTTAATCAAAATAAGTTTAGACACTGTTGCCAGAAAAGAAGTGGATAGCTCGAATATATATGTCATGGCTGCCAAACATCAATATCACTTCTCGCGATTCGAGTAAGAATTGGTGACGATGAGACGCCATTACGCGATGAATTTCGCGATTCATAATACTGTTGCGATTAATGGCGATAGTGGAAGTGATATTGTGAATTTGATAAGGATTTGCAGCCGACTACACCTGTCTTTCAAACTACCATGAAATTTCAGTCAAATTTACTACGTTTATGGTAAAACCTTCATCGTTTATGGTATATTTGACAGACCTCATATTGATATCAATCTCACCGTGGTTGATCTAATCACAGACATGGTAAAATCACACGCATTTATAGTCAGGTTGAAATTGTTGGTGTTTGCGCTCAATATAACCCTCGAAATTGTAGTTTCTACTGCGGTTTTTTTTTGCGTGTATGCACTTTGTGATGCTACACGCAAAAAACTCGATGTCTAATGTATTTTACTCCTTTTTAGCTGCACGGAGAAAAAACAGTCCCGTTTGAAACAACAAACTTGTTGGTTGACATCCAAACTAAAAAACTGGTTGTTTTAAAAGCCCGTTTTGTTGTTTCAAACCAACGATTTCGTTTTGAAACAAACAGGTAGGTTGGTTGTTTCTACCAAAAGATATTACCACAATACAACACAAATTATGGTTGTTCTAAGCTAATATTTTTGTTGTTTACACCTCGAGAGGGATTTATTATTACCAAAACACAGGTTGCGTTGACCCAGGGAAACAAATTAAACCTTTAGATTGATTCAACCAGAGCGGCGGTAAAACCAAACTGATATTTTGTTAGGATAAAAAACAACTAAAAATTGAGTTTGAAACAGACTTTTTTATTGGTTTATTTCATATTCCATCATCTGGTCCTGCTGCATGCTCTGACGCTGTCACTAAACAATAGGTAAAAATTTAATATTTTATTTTAAAAACAACCCTGAAAATAGTAGAAAAGCTGGCATTAACATTTGTAGATTTCTCTCAAAGAGAAGTCTATTGTAAATGTGCACTTATCTAATGTTTCTAATTAGTATTTTATTTAAATAAATATTCTTGAAATAACAGTAGAAACGTAGGTGAATGTAAACGGAAATGTTTGTTGATTCAACCGTTTTCATTTGCTGTTTCAAACAGCAATGCACTTTGAATCATATTAAAATTAGTTTGAAACAAACCATAAGCGTTGGTAGAATCAACCATCAAATCTGTTTGTTTTTGTAGCTGTCATAATAAAACAACCAACATAATGGTTAATTCAACTGGATGTCAGTTGAACTTAACTGCATAATTCCCCAAACAATTACTCAAAATTTTGGTTTGTTTTAACCACCGTAGGTAGTCAAATCAAACAAATGTGATGTTTGTGCCCAATTCAACGTAAAACTCCGGTAAAATGAAACTTGAATATGTTTGTGTTTACCAATCTTTTTTCTCAGTGTGTTCGCTTGTGTACATACATTATGTTTATCCATTTTCTGATCTTCTATCTCTATTCGAGCGTTTGACTTATACAAGTTCGAAGGGATTTGTACTTTTAGGTCGAAAGGATGATGTTCAGAAATGTAAATCGTAAACTAAGTTTATGACTCGCATCTGTCATTTCAATAATGAAACCACGAATAAGAGTCATGAATGCATAAACTTAGATGAGAGTTCGTTTTATGATTTTTTATTCATGAAAACAAAAACGGATTTGTTTTTGCGTGGTTCGGCTTACTGATCAGGAGATCGCGAATTCAATCTCAGGTCCGATCCTCTGTTGACATTTTTTCAAATAACTTCTATGCGATTTTACAGATTCTTCTGTGATTTGAGAAATCGTTAACCAAAAATTCAGTTGTTGTGATTTTGATGAAAAATTACCGAAAGTCTGTGAAATATTCCAAGTGTGTAGCAAAGAAAATATCTATATACATAAAAATGGACTTCTGTCTGTCTGAACCTTATAGACTCGAAAAATACTGGTCCGATCGGAGTAAAATTTTTCCATACACGCTAAGATAAGAATAGCGAGAAAAATGTTTTCATTTTACCGAAAATTAGGTTTTGGTAGCAAAATCAAAAGTATTGGTATAATTTACCGAAACAAAACTTTTGATTTTACTTATTTTTTCAGTAAAGTGGATTAACAGACTTTATCGTTATATTTTACCTAAATTTGGTTAAAAATTCTCTCATTGAACTGCAAGCAACTTCGGTAAAAAGTACCGTATAAAAATAAGTAATAATTAACGTGTTTACTTTCTTTCCAACAATACTGAAATTTGGGTAATCCATGTTTATCGATAATTTCAGTATGTGCACTTTTGTGCGGTTTTCGGTATTTTTTACCCAATTTTCGTTTTCTTTTCTTAGCGTGTACGGATGAAACCCGAATTTTTGCATAACTCGAAAACTAATCAAGCAAATAGAACCAAATTTGGCATATGGGCCCTTTCTAGAGGGGAGTTCTCGTACAAACGAAACCGAAATTTCAACCAAACATGAGAATCATCCAGGCAACTAAGACATAATAAGTGAATTTCTCAGATTAGCAGCGTGTTCTGATAGAAAATTGAACCCCTTCTTAGTCAATAATGGGAGATGCTCTCAGTGCTACATTATGCACAAGACGTTAATCTCAGGTTATGCAAGGGAAAATTACGTCCAAACTGACAGGATATGGCGTAGTTTGAAGATTAATATTTTGTCTATGAAATGCTTCTACACAGAAAAAAAAACCATGATAGAAACTAATGATCCGAGGGTTAAACCTAAAACACACCTAAAATTCCCGTTTGGATGCCAAAGGTGAATTTCATTAGTCTGAGAGATCTGATTTTAATTTGGAAAAATAAGTTTTGAAATAATCGTTTATTTTCTCTAAAATATTTTGGAACCTTCCAATTCTCTACTTCGAATTTTAAAAACAGAAATTAAGCAAAGATTTTGTTAGTCCAAATTATGCCCCTATGCTAAATTTGGGCTCAATCAGACATGCTGTCTCCCCTAGCAAAGGAAAATAACAAGCTGATATCATATAAGTAACAAGCTCTGCTATCCCAGTTATCGTTTTGATTTACGCTGTTATCGCATAATAAATTTAGTTATCACCATTAGCAAATTTTGTTTTCGTACGTTACCATTTTGAAAACAAGTGTGCTACTAGAGCTGTTCAAACTATTTTACTACAGTAACTAATGTCAATCTCTGCTGATCCATTTAATACTACGATTTGGTAAAAAAAAGAGTCCGTAGATGGATTTCTAGCAACTTTATGCTACTGTTGATATTCAAGCTCATCGGTTTAGCACCGGGGAGACTTGGTCCTTTACCCAATGTTTTCATTATCTCCAGTCCACTCAACCAATCGGAATGTTTTGCGATATAGTGAGTGGAATATTATAAGTTGAGATAACTTAATGCAGACGTCTTCCAAATTTGGCCGATAGACATGCAATCGATGGAGACCCACCTGGTACGTCATAGAAAGATGCTTTGAGGCGCACCGGAAGATTCGATGAGCTACCTCCCCCTGCAAGAACCACCCTATTGATTGGAAAAAAATCTCTGACGAAGAACCACCCCAATGAAATATCTCCCTTTAATTATAAGATGCTGTTTAGGGTATTATATCACAGGAATTAAAGCAATTGCTCCGTTGATTAATTTGAACTAAAACATTTTCAAAGTTCCGGTTAACTCAAAATTTTGATGCGTAGGACGAATTTCACGCTAACTCGTCTTCGTGATTGGCAGTGCACCCTCTCAGATTCCAATGAAACTTTATGGTTGGGTGGACTATTTCTTTTCAAGCAATTTTGCAAACTTTGTTTTTTTCAAAATTTATGTAGACTACCATTTGAAAAGGGCTTAAGTTATTTGATCGATTTTTTTCATGTCAACGTAACTCAAAAAGGGAAAAGACTTGCAAAAAAGTCATGTATGGTTGACTTTTAGAAAATTATCTGAGCTTTTATGAAAAAATTCGATTCTCACACCCTTAAAAAATAATTTATGACTTAGATTCAAATTTGATAAAAATGACTATTTTCGAATTGGACAACTTCTTTTTTAATAAAGGCAATATCATTATCTAAAAGTTCGCCATACATCACAAGATGGACTCTTTTAAGGAAAAAAAAGTTTTTTCCAACAACAAATTTTTCATGTTCAATTTTTACCGTGTATCGCGCCAACTCGTCTTATAATTTGGTACTTCAACCTCACAGAAGCCAATTAAATTTAATTATAATGATAATTTTGATTTTTTAAGTGTCTTTGAAAGTTTGAAAAATCAAGCCTACTATTTGGAAAGGGCTTATTTTTAAATTACTAATTTTTAAACTTTTGTGATAATACAATTAAATCAGGTGGTTGATCCTGTTTATTACCAAATATTACAAGATGAATTGCAAAAATATTAACCATAAAACATTTCTAATTTGATAAGACCGTTTAAGTCGATGCATCAAAACCGTTTAAAGTCGATTCAAATATGACGTCCGTTTTTATTTTTGATATATCAGCCCCCCTCTATCACAATTTTTCCCATACATTTTACACATTTTGTAACAAATCATGAACTTCCTTAAACCACCTCTCCAAAGATATACGAAGCCATATTTGAATCGCCCCCAAAAATAGGAATATCCGAACAAGCAGTTATGACTGACTTGCACTTAAACGTACACTTTTGGTTCTGTTTTACTGATGTAAACGAAAATTTAATCCTAGAGGGTTTGAGCTGTTTAGTGGTATACTTGTAACTATAAATTAGAAGAAAAATTAGTAATCTCCATTTAATTCCAACTACCTTTGCTTATCTTCTTAAGTCGAGTTATTAGTACGAGACACTGAAGAAGTCTGCACATTGTAGACGAAATACGCGTATCTCTCGAAGATAAGCAAAGGTAGTTGGAATTAAATGGAGATTACTAATTTTTCTTCTAATTTATAGTTGAAAATTGAATGTTTTGACCCTTTTCAAATATTATTCTAGATAATTATTGTTTTTCACCAAATGTTCAAAACATTCAATTCTTGATGATTGCCAAATTTTATTGGATTCTGTAGGGGTGTTGAAGACCATAACTAGATGAGTATGCGTGATACACGGCAAAAATAGGACATGAAAACAATGTTGTTAGAAAAACTTTTTTCCTTAAAAGTGCCTACTTTGCAATGTATGGCGAACTTTTAGACAATCATATTGCCTTTATTAGGAAAAAAATTCGTCAAATTCTAAGGTTGCGAGTTTTTGCAAATTGACTTTTCTTTTCTTTCTTGAGTTATGTAAATTAAAAAAAAATCGATCAAAAAACTTAAGGCCATTAGACCTGTGCGCCGATCTATTTAGAATCGGCGGCGGCGTTTTTAGTATTTTTAAACATCGGCGATGGCGCAGTCGGCGCCACGCCACGGTTGTTCTTGGCGGCGGCGGCGGTGGTGTGGATCGGCGCGGGCATAAATTATCCCCTTAACATTTCCTTATGCTTATCCCTATTAACTGTTTGGCTTTCACTTGCAATGTTAAGACTGTCAAAATGAGACTACGTGATTAATGCACAGGCCCTAAGTGGGACATTCTTGCGCTGAACTGGCTAGTTTGACGTGCCGCAAGGGCTCAGTAGAGTTTAATTTTTAATATCTAAAATATTCAAATCTAAAAATCTAAAAACAAATTTCTAAAAAATTTAAGATCTAAAAATCTAAGTATCTAAGTAAAAATTAAAAAAATCCAATATGTTATCCAAAAATCTTAAAATCTTAAAATCTCAAAATCTTAAGATCTAAAAATCTAAATATCTAAAAATTTTAAAATCTAAAAATCTAAATGTCCTTTAGTCTAAAAATCTAAAAATTTTCAAGTCTAAATCATTTAAAATCTATAAATCTAAAAATCTAAACATGTAAAAATCTAAAAATCTCAAAATCTAATTATCTAAATACCTAAAAATCTAAAAATCTAAAAATCTAAAAATCTAAAAATCTAAAAATCTAAAAATTAAAAAATCTAAAAATCTTAAAATCCAAAAATCTAAATATCTTAAAATCTAAAAATCATAAAATCTTAAAATCTAAAAATCTTAAAATTTAAAATCTTAAAATCATTCTTAAATCTTAAAATCTAAAAATATAAAATATCAAAATCTAAAAATCTATAAATCTAAAAATCTAAAAATCCAAAATTTAAATATATTAAAAACTAAAAAATCTGATATTTTGATACTCGGCCACAGCATTCAGTCAATCTGCTGGCAAATTATGAGTGCAATCGGCTCTAAAAAAACTTAAAATAATAGAAAAAAAAACCCGTCAAATCCGTCATTTCCTCTATCGAAAAATCTGAGAATAAAAATAAAAAAATATCTAAAAATTTTAAGATTAAAATTTTTTAGAAACTTGAAGTATCAAAACCTCAATAAAAAAATCCAAATTGCTATAAAAATCATATATTCTGGAGCTTAAAGATTCAAAGATAAATCAAATATAAAAAGTTCATATTAAGAGCAGTGAAATATACCGAAGTATCAATATTTTCGCAACATTATTACAATCACGTATTCACTATGCACTGATTTACTGGTTAATTCAGTGGTTAGCCAAATTATTTGATTCGGGGGTTGTCATGTTTTAATAAAAACATGTCCATGTCTTTCGGTGATATCAGTGTCGATGTATCGACACAGATTTTTCATTAGGGCCTAACTGACAAACGTAAACAATGACTTTTTCTGCGAGTTTCTTGTTATTGAAAACTTGCCTAATCAATCCACCACGGCCATTTCGAAGAAGAAGAGTTCACCTATCCAATAGAATTGAAAGCATACATGGGTAGCCTTTGTGCGATGAGAATTTTACGGAAGAAGTCATTGTTTACGTTTGTCAGTTAGGCCCTTATGAAGAATCTTAGTCGATATAATAAATTTAATAAACACCCGATGGTTAAAGATGGTTTTTGAACCTTCTCACGCCTTACAAAATGCTATCAAGTTGTGGAAATAAACTCTATTTGTTTAAGACTATGAGCTTGATATAGCGATTGTTGATATGAGCCGGCAAATGCATTATTTCCAGTAAAAACTAGATGTACGAATATTGATATGAAGCTAGTCTATATCAAGTGATATAGCTCGTAATCTGGATGGCACATTAAATTTTCTTTTATTTGTGACAAAATTATGAAATAACATTAAATAAATTTACCGATTCGTTAAATAGGAAGGAAATATGAAAGTTTGAAGGTTACCTTTGCCCAACCATATTTAATACATTACCTAAGCATAGATAGATAGTTGTGTTTTATGCGCCAGTATTCACTACAATATTTAGTTAATTTCTCAATTATTGGTAGCCTCATACCTCGGAATATGTTTTCGCTGGATTTTAATCCCAGTGCATTTTAAATATGGCTGGATCTTTTTATTTTCCGTGTAAAAATTCCGTCAATCTCAGCCATTTGAAATTACATGAGAACAAAATGCTTGAACAAGATTCCCGAGTTGGTAGGCTCCATCAACCATTTTTAATTTCAGGACAATCGGAGTTTTAAGTTTTTGTTTTGCTGATGATGTGCAAAACCATTTTTGACATGTTTTAGTGCACCATTTTTTTTCACACATCGCTGGCACGATTACCATTATTTGTGGATTCAATATTTCAAATTTTCTCAACATTTAAGGGGGGATATACAGTTAGAACGAGGAAAAAAAATTTTTGAATTATTTTTTTCAAGGGGAATTTTTTACTCAATTCAATCGAAACTTTTTTACATTTTAAGTGTATACATATTGTATACAAAAATATTTTTTTCTTATTTTTTTTCAACGAAATGTTGGCCGTTACAGTACGTTGGCCGTAAAAGTCGTTGAATTTTGCTGGTTTCGGCTCTCCTGGTCGCAGTTTTGATCTGAAACCTGCTAACTGCTAACTTAACATAATTTGTCATCAGTAATAAAGGCAGGTTTCTGAAGCGCTAGCCCGAATAAACAAGTATTTTAAAGGTATTATACCATTTATCGTTTCATAATTATTCAAGTTATCTTCCAACAATTATAAACTGAAGATAAAGTGTATCATATCGATGATATATGTTATGATAAATCAAGATCTTACCATAACACTAATAGGTTGTTAAGTGACTTTTTCTCGAACAAAAATTTCGGTGTACTATACAGTAAATAATTTGTGAATAATATTTTTTTCTGCAGTTTTACTTTAGGTGGTATCGTTCAGTTCTGGTTATATCATAATTTTTTTTTAAACCATTACGATGTATGTTAACATCGCAGCCAAAATAATGCTCCACCCTATGCGTTTCGGCCCTGCAATCAAAACCGTAGATCAGGTCACCTCAGATGCCAATTAACCTTAGAAACTCCCGCAGCACGTTGTCTTCGCAATGTCAGATCAAGCATTCGCCATTGCGCATGTCACAATTGATGTAACTGCTTTCGTGCAACGCTAATCGCTTAAACATCACCATCATCGCTGAGAAATCTTCAAACGAAGTGCAACAGAAGTTAGTAAACACATGCAATGACATCAATCGTGCACTCGGAAAATTCACTTTGATTGAGTTGCATTTCCAAATGACTTTGGCTTTGGCAATTAACGATTTGCCTTCCAGAGTTACCTCACTCTACCTCACTGCTATAAAGATCGCGCATCCGACGACGACGTCTGTGCAAATGCGATTCTTTGTTCGATCGGCTGCAGCTCGGACGTCGGTAATTTGTTTGCGAAACTTTTGATAACGAAATTCAACACATTTCTCTTGATGGCCTGCCGCAACCTCGCCTGAACGCAAATCGCTCCCCTTCCAACAACATGCGACTACTTGCAAATTGATATTGTACCATAATATTTACTCGAAATCAATGATCCATCCATCCATCCAGACGGCGAAAGTAAACAAACTTTTTCTCATATGAAATTTCTCTTTCCTTCTCCATGTCTCCACAGGTTTCAAATCCAACCGGGAAGTCCTTAAGTCGGTTTTTGAATATCTCATTGTCACGACACGTGGCGCCATCCAGTCGTTCACGTACGGAATCCTGGGTTTTCTGTTCCTCACGCCTTTCAGCAAGCTGGTCATCGAACCGCTCGCTGCCACATTTTCAACCGGCAAGGATGGTAGGCTCAGCACTGTCAGGGTAGGTATTTTAATTTTTACACCCCCACCTGGGAACGTTAAAGCTCATTCGATTTTTTCCCCCCATTCCCAATTCTAGCTAATGCTCAAACTGACACTGTCTATGATCGTCTCCAGCGATAAGGCCGTAGTTGAATGCGACAAGGACCGATTAGACTGTTCATCTGCGGATGAATCCGTCAAATGCGTGGACACTTCTGTGCAAACGGAGCCCCCAAAGATACCTGAGCCGGGGGAATCCCTGGAGCAGTTTTTCGACTGCAAGGAAGATTCCAGTGCCACACCTTCGAAACCATCATCGCAAGAGCTGCGTCTCCGATTACTGGAAAGTGCACCACCATCGGGCAGCGATTGCACCATCCGAAGCCAAAGCCAGCAATTTTCCCTCCAAGTGATCGTCTACGGTTGTGTGTTGTATTGTTTCCTGCAGTTATCAGTCCTTGCCTACTTGCTGAGCGTGGCCACGAGCATTCCTCCAGGATTGGTCTTTCTTATTTCGTCAGTCGCCTATATCGGATTCGTGATGATGAGGGTAAGTCAAAACAAACTGACCCGGCACCACAGTTGTGACGAATTTTGTTTGCCCATGGCGCAGTGCTGTTGTTATTCCAGCGAAGGAAAAATGCGCCAGCCTGGGGCCATAAATCACAGATTGACAAATTGATAGAGACTTCAGCGCGCAGAATGTAGTTCAAATTCAGCCAAACAAAGGTCAATGGGAACTGTTGAAGCTGGACGATGGTTTTTTTTTCTTTTCTGAAGTGAGGTTGAATGAAGATTGCAGGGATGTGTTTTTTTTTTAATTTTATTTTAAGATTCAGATTATAATTCGCATCTTGCGTTCAAGCGATTACTTTGCCTAATAGATTTATTCAGCATACTGCGTTGAAAAACTTCGGTATTGATTATTTGAATTAAGCTTTGCTGTATCCTAAGACAGAATTTCTCGACCTTTGTGCGTGACCTATTTGATGAGTCGTCAAATCCTTCACAAATTTTTAATAACATTTCTGCAAAATGTAATGTATAAATATCTGTTTCCTTTTAACAATTTTAATAAATTTTCTGGTTTGGTAAAATTTTCATAGAGAACTTTAAAATGACTTAATATATGCAATATCTTAGATATCTCATTAGGAAAGTTTTGCGATTATCATAGCTGTTTTGCCATTAAATTTTCGACAATTTACGCTGGTGTTTTGGTAATTAAGATGAAATTCATAGGTTTGTCTTCTGGATGACTACGTAAGTATTTACAACTACTAATGCAACCTACCAAAACTCCCGTATAAACTACTGCATTTTCGTGAAAATTACAATAAATTTTGACATGCCATAAAGCCTGTCCACGTTATATTTCGAACACCAACATAATAGCAACAAAAACAACTACATATAATTAATTAAAAAATCGATTGTTTATTTCACAATAATACAGTTCTATCTACATTAGAAACAGTTGATTAAGATGTTAATCCTTCCTTCTGTAAAATTCTCGAACTTTCTGTTGCACACACGCCATCAGGTTCCGTGCGGTATCCTCGGATACGTCCGCCCTGACGATACCAGAACGGATTTCGCATAGTGACAAGAGGCCAAATCAGGCCAAAACCGAGCTAGAGAGGCTTCTGATAAATGGTAGCAATCGTTTGTTCCACTTCCAACCTTTCGATCCACGGTCAAGCGCTGGTCAAATGATATGCAAATACAAAATACGGTACTTTTCGGTAGCTTTAGTTTCTAGGCAAGATCGCGAACCGATAAATTTGAATTTTATAGTCGTTCGTATAAAATGCGTTTGCGCACTTCCACTTGATTCGGTGCAATATTACTGAACGTTACAAGAATACAAGGATGCCAGATATTTTTTTCAAATGTCTGCGATAAAAATTTAAAATGTGTCGAAATGTTTAAAAAAGCCTGTAATTTTGTTGTTGTTGCAGAATTAGGCTCTTTTCAACGAAGAGACGAAATAAGAGAGGGGCTATCAACTTACGTATCTTCGATTTATGTTTTTACGTATTATACTCAGTTTTTATGTATTATACTCAGTGTTTCAGTCTAGTATAAGAAAAAAGATTTGATTTTAAATCACTTACTTTGGACTTATCTACAAACTACCAAAATGTCATGTACATTTCTGTCCCCTGAGACTGACACATGCAAACGTCCTTTAGCACATAAGAATGAGTCAAAAGAAATGAGAAATCAAATTCAATCAAACAAATATTTCGTAGAATTGTGTATGTGTCAGGTTCAGTAGACATAATTTTACACGAAATCTTTCTTTACGTTCTTCGACATTTTATATACATGAATTATGTCTCGTGTAAAATTTATAATTTCTAAGTGTGAAGCTGTTCCTTTTTTTTTTTTGAGATTATTCATATTTTCATACGGAGATATATATTTTTTAAAGCTTGTATTCATGGTTTACTTTTTAATGTTGGTTCAACGTGCTGTTTACATCGTGTGCTTCCATAACTATTATTTTTTACGGCTGGGTTGTAAGGCCTGCACCAACTCCCTTGTCGAAGGACCATCGTGCATAGCTCTATTTAGAGTCCCACGCTGGCACGAGGACGACGATCGGCCGCCCTTAACATGGAGAACAGACGCCATTTTGAGCCGCCCTTGACATGGAGAACAGATGCTGCTTTCGGATATTTTTGGGATTTTGGAAGAAACTCAACAGAGTCCAGCAACTGCTAAGAACCCCCCCCCCCCCTCCCTATCCTAGCCAGCCTGAGCTGCCTATCCGGGGATGCTTATTTAATTCGATCTTACCTCCATCTGGAGGCCGTTCTTTATGCGTAACCTATGACCCGCAGGATGACTTGCAGCTCAGCTGCACCAGTCTGCTGAACAGGTTACCCGGGTATTTATTGTTTAGATGATAGATAGAATTGATTGCTTTTTAGTTAAAATACCCAGCAACCCCTTTTTACCCTTTTTTAATTTCTCAAATATGATTTGAATTGTTGTGAAACTTGATTTTTGTTGTGACTTAATGGCAATATAACCAATGCTTTGACAGCATTTTTCATGGTTACAATAGCAGTGAAGATTATTGCATTTTTATTGGTTTTTTTGTGGTAGATGGATGTATAAGGAAATTGCATTTCAAACCCCTTTTTTATGCATGGGATTGAACGCTACCATAAGTAGGGACTCCATTTCACACTTGGAAAGTGTAACCGTTGTTATAGAAACTCAAATTGTTTCTTTAATGCGCCATGTCATCCGAAGATTCAAATCCATTACCAAACTTCAGCGGATTGAACTCCACTGAGCTGCAACCAACAACAGCTAAACACGGCGTGAAGGAAGTCGCAGCATGCTGACATCACGGAATATGAGGGATTGACTGAAGGCTCGAAGGACTCACAGTGAGTGGCCATCGAGGAATTTGAATCAGGCGAGCGTATGGATCAGACGTGCTACAAAATATTGCCAGTGGCTAAGTTAGTCTACCGACTTCGTTTGAAGGAAGCGCCTGCAGTCAATGACTCCGAAATACCAACCCATCGACAACCGCCATTCTGCTGTCCGTCGTCACCGCCAGATCGCCACCTTTCCACCACGACAAATCAGCCATCGCTGGATTCGCATTGACCCCGCGAGCGTTCCCCGGAGTCCAGTAAAATCTTCAAGACACGTGCCGGTAATCTCGGGTACACTTCAGACAAACACACCAGACGAAACGTTAATCCCTTGTGATGTAGAAGGAGATGTTCGCTCATCACCATGAGGCACCAAGAGTGAACAACAATGTTTTTTGGCTAGAATGAAAGATATGAAGAGAAAGTTTTGATAGTTCCGCTAGTGTGCGGCAGGCTTGGAAATATGACAGATGTTTTAGGAAAATTGAGCGAAAAGGGCATGTGTACACACAAAGAATAATGATTATTAAAATTAAAAAAACCATTGCCAAAATTGAAAAGTTGCGTTGGTTCTTTTTCGTAGAAAGCGGTTTGCTTTCAAAACAAAAACCCTCAAACCGTCAATTCAAAATTTTGCTGCTCTGTACATTTAAAAGTTGAAATTTTCAAAATAAATTGTAGAACTGTCAAATCGAAACTGTGGCATCGTTGAAAAGGAAAGTAAATTATTTTTATTTCAAAATAAACTTTTATCCAGAAAGTGTCAAGCAATAAAAATAAAAATGGGCTATTTTGATTGAAATAAAAAATATTTCTTCACTAAAAGGTTTTTTTTTCAGATTAATAGGAAATTCGTAATGAAACAGTGGCATCGTTAAAATTGAAAACATAATATTTTTATTGTAACATAAACTTTCAAGCAATGTTCTCCATGTAAAAATTTAGCAACTTATGGCATCTGCTGCCGTTCGTCATCGCTTGTGGCACCGCTGCAAAAAAGGGGGTTGATTAATTCAATAAATACTTTTAAACAATTAAAACTTACCCATCCTTCAGACAGAGATTGTTGGTTTTGTATTTCGGTGATTGTGCTAACAATATCGAAGTTTTTTTTCACGAAACGCGTTTATCACGCAATGCGTACGAAAGCGGTCATGAACAAAAAACCACACCACACAGTAGACGAGAACGCGGACAACTATTATGAAAAAATCCAAACGACGACGAAGACGAGGACAATGAATTGCTTTGTGTTGGTGGATATGACAGTTCTACAATTTTCACGGTAAAAGAAAAAACTTTTAAATTTACACGCTGAATCGAAAAAACCCACTTTCAAATCAAATACATAACTTTTGCAGTGGATAATTTTACTTTTAATTTAATGAAAAATAAACACTTTTTAGAAGAAAAGCGCAAAACTTTTAATAAAACAATTTCCCTTTTTTGTGTGTACAGTGGTACTCGTACCAACGACATTTTTGCCTAACATCCCAATGCGGGGTAGGTCGAAGCACGGACTAAGTCCGCCACTTCAACAGGCAAAAATTTCCGGTTGGAAGACGCTCATGTACCACTGTGGCTTGTATAGTTATTCTAGTTATTCTTCATATCTTTCATTCTAGCCAAAAAACATTGTTGTTCACTCTTGGTGCCTCATGGTGATGAGCAAACATCTCCTTCTACATCATAATCGTTACTCCTCGCACGGAGAATATATAACATAACAATTAATGTATGTAAATCCCTTGTGTTTTAAATAATTTGAAACTTTGAGTGTCTCTTTTATTCCGCGAAGCCCCTACGCTTGCCTAGTAGTGCGCCGACCCTGTGACTAGCTCCAAGTCTCGCGCTGCTGAATATTGTTGGGCTTAAAACCAAAGAGCTGAAAGAGTTTATACGCTGCTTGTCTCTGGGCCCATTGTTTCTGCAAGTATTTCGTTTCTGCAAAGATTGCTACTTTAAAAATAAATTATACGTACGCTATTTTTAAACATTTCAACAAAGCTCCTTACCGTAGCTACTATACTATTCAGATCCTCGTACGCTTGAAATCCGAACTTCAGATAATACCGTTATTTGAAATTAATAAAATATTTCAAATGTCTGTAAAAGTCCGCAACATAAATAAACTGTCTGCTAAATGTTTGCACCGTTAAAAAAGTCTGCAACTAAAATGAAAAGTCTGTAAGTTTACAGACAAGTCTGTAGATATGGCATCCCTGCGAGAATGTAAACGTGCTGTACCACGAAATGAAGTGGAGAGTTTCAGCTGTCATATAAGTGAAATGTTTAAGCGATCCGTGAAATAATTCAAAATCTACACTGAAGGAAAAGTGCCCGAGTTTGAGAAAACGTGACGATCCATACAAAAAAATTGAAGGTCCATACAAAAAATGTGACAAGTGGGGGGAAGGGGTTATAAAAAGTCAATTTTAGCGTGACGTAATTAATGGACGTTCCCTAATGTAAACCTTCGACGTCATTGTGTGAGATGTGATGAAAACCTTGGTTTTAAGGCCACAACTGCAGATTCCTTGCCAAATCATTGGCTTCCGAGCCAACTTATCAATTGTCAGGTAAACTTTTCGTTTGAGGCAGACCACGAAGGATGCTCTAGATGTTTGTGCACAATTAATTTTCTTTTCTCAAGTTCCATGATCCGTAATTTAGAGATGGGTCGATCAATCGATAAAAACTTTAACCAATTTCTTCTTCAATGAAACGCGGTGGTTTATTATACCGTGCATCCAGATTTACTTGGTACCGAGCTTAAGATAAAGCACAAAATTTGAGTGTTTATTTCATACTGTTCACCCGAGAAATGTACATTTTGTGTTTCAATTGTAATTGCTTGGACAATTCAAATGTTTGGTTGAATTTTGTGTCTCATTTGTGTGGGAGCCCTCTCTTCCAGAGCAGGGAGAATGGAATAGAACGAGAATGTGAAAATTTATGAAACGAGAATGTAGTAAGAAAGAGAGAGAGAGAGAGAGAGAGTTTAATTACTTATTTTTTATTTTTTGGGATGAAAAAAATACAACCCCAGGATAGTAATGCTTTATTCATGCAGATTTTGACCTCAGGAAAGGAAAAAAGAAAAAAAATCCATTTTTAAATAATTATCTTGCAAAAATAAAAAGAAGACATGCCCAATCGACGTTGACAACGTTGAACCATTTGATGCAATAATTTGTTCGATGTGTTAGATCAGACAATCCTCAATCGAGTTTCGTAGCAAAATATCAAATATACTATATTAACGATATAAGTCAAATGCATTTTCGCACTGTGTAGCACTGCCAACAGCACCACCTAGTGATAAAAAAGGCAATCAAAATATTATTGTTTTTCCACTTGGTATACTTCATCTTAACGTGTAACCACGGTAAGACTAATATACTCTTTTAATGAGTATTATTGCTTACTTTTGAAAATAACGCTGATACGTCAAAATGCACTTTTTTACTGCTATAAAAGAATTAATTTTACCCATTTCAATGCTAATACAATACAATACAATACTAGTTTTATCCAAACCAGAATACTACATTTTTGTTGAAACAAATACATACAAACTTATTCTTTAATCCAGATGATAATTGCGTTACGCATTTTTCAAAACTTGGCACCGACGTTTATTGGCAATTTGACGCATTTTCAACTTGTTTTGCCACGGGCGTGCAAATACGCATTTTTCACATTATAATAATGAGTAAAAAGTATGCCCTATTTGACAAATACACAGTAAAATCATGAATAATTAAATGTAATACACTCATTAAATGAATTATCCCTGTTTTCCTCGAAAATGCGTACTTTAAAAAATAGTTTAATGAAGCGGTGTCTCTTTAGGATTGGTGACGTTTCTCTTCGTTCTTTATCTAATTGCCTTAAAGTTTCTCTCTTGATCGTAATATTTGAAAACCATTCGATGGTAAAAATAATAGTTGCAAGCCGTAAATCTCGTTTTTTTCTCAGTAGCCGATCGCTATTCAATCCTTTATTTGTAAGGAACTTGATTCCTTATTTAGGTCCTTAGTTTTACAATTTGTGATTTGTTTCACCTTACCGGTCGAGTTCTTTTGATATATTACGCTAGGTAAAAAAATGTTAGATAGTTTATAACGAGCGTGTGCATTTAGAGTGTAGTAGTTGCCACAATTCTTACTAATGGCCTCAAATGCGCAAAAGAGAGGTCGTCTGAAAAAAAAATGAAGTGACTTCTACCAACAATCAATATGCACCTACCGATTTGAAATTGGTTCACTATTGTTCACTCGGTCCAAAGTACACCTTGAAGCCAGCACCTTGCTGTACATATTTGCGCTTTTGTTTTGATTTGCTGTGCTATTTTGACTGAATATTTGAGAGTGTGTTCGTGTGAGTTCATTATAAGTGGCGTATTATCAACAATCAATATGCAACTAGCGATTTGAAATTGGTTCACTTTTGTAGAACCCCTTGGTCCGAATTACACCTTGAAGCCAGCACCTTGTTATACATATTTGCGCCTTTGTTTCGATTTGCTGTGTTATTTTGACAGAATATTTGAGAGTGTGTTCATGTGAGTTCATTATTAGGGGCGTATTATTAAGCTTGGGACCGAGCTTGGGACCGATGTGCTAGTACTGACTGAGCCAACAAAGAAACAAATCGGATTTGTTCGGGACCTACTGGTCTTAAAGTTAGTCTATGCCTACACTGTTAATGTTGTATATTTGAAAACATGGTAAAGCAGGTGCTGTCTTAGGTTTAGTCTAGGGATGTTTGGTCAGCATTAGTAAGAAAGTGTGTTAGAAAATTCCATTAATCACTATTTAGAAACCATTGAGAGGCGATGAAACGGGGTGTTTGGTCTGAATACCGGTATGATGAAACAGCTTGTATTGGCTATGTTGGTTGTATTGATATCACAGAGAACAGACATCCAAGCTGGAGTGCCCTCGTTTGTAAATTTCTGTATCTGCCATTTTAAAATTACAGCTCGTTCCCGGTAGTTTTGGTGAATCATATGTTAACGGCGCCACCTGCGTGCCTTGAGATTTGATAGTCGTTGACTGTCTGTCAATTTCAGTTTGGTGAAACCTAGATTAGGCGGCGCTGATTTTCCAATGGTTTGCTTTGAAAACTAAACTTAAAACGAAAACTATTTCTTACCCACCGCTGGCTGCTAGCTGACACGAATATGCAACGGCAAGTTAGAGAAATTCCAATCAAATAATTTCTTTAGCTGAACAAAAATCAATTTTGTCGTCCTGAAAAGGTCGCATTTAAGATGGTAACTGTTTGAATTCTTTTTTTCGGTCTTCTGTGGAAGCAGTTTGTTTAACTCTTCGTGGATGTGTTTACTCAACTACCTGGCAACTGGCTGGTTCACACAAGACCTCATTTTATTTCGCACCTCATTGAACACTTTACCGGCTGGCTAAACAACAATCCTCCGGCTGCCTAGCCAACGGCCACCTAGCAATAGCTTAAGCAACTCAGCAACTGTTTAATTTAAAAAGAAAGGCCGTTGGGAGCATCTAGTCTGAGAAGGTAAAGTGATGCTCCATTTCTCTTCAAACGATTGGAGCTCAAGTATTTACTTTAGTTCAAGCCCCATATGGCTTATTTTCTTCCTTTATTTTTCTTTGGGCTTCCAAAGTTCACGCTACTCATGGTCCTAGGTTTCGATCGGACGGAGTTCAAGACTAAAACCATAGAATTAGCCGCATACCACGATTCTGAGTTTGTCAACATTGGAAAACATGCCCTTAAACGCTTAAACTGTTAGTATAAATTAATTTAATTTAACTTGTTCCTGAATACTACTTCACGAAAGGGTTATCGCCTTTTCCGACCAATCTGAGGGAAAAAATTCCCACGGCATGTAACCAACATTAGCTGGATTTTAATTGTCGAGAACTGCCTTCTGGAACGTTGGCTGAAATGACATGAGCAACTTATTTTCCGTCCTTGATGACATGCATTTATCATTTGAACTAACTTGTTTGCACATGAAACATAATCTTGTTTGCACAAAACCGCAAAACTTCACCAAGTTGTTATTTCATAAACGACCACAGTGTTCTCGCAAAGATTTCGACCGTCCTCCATATCGGTCCCAGGGACAAACAGCGCCTCAAATGACTTCGCCGAACGAGCGAATGAAAGCCATTACTTTTTAACCACTTTATAATTATATTCGCATAAATCAACCTCGTGTACTCACAAAAGAACCAGAAAGGGAGAGGGAACATGCTGCAAACTTTTACATTGTTTCGCATTTCCGTGCGCGATTTCCCCCCTGTTCCCCTAAGGTCCACCACCAATGGTTCGAGCCATTTCGTTTTAGAATCGCAGTGTCCGCAATTAATGCCCTTCCGTAGGACGTTTGTCGTCGTTGTGCCGCTTTCAAAATCAAGCAGGTCAGAAATAGTCACCCTGAGGTGTTCTGCTTTGGCATGTGTGGGAAACCGCGAACGACGACTGCCACGGTTTTCAAGTTTTCATTTTAATTAATAGCCATTCGACATGCATTTTCCGAGCTTAATTAAACACGACACATTTATTCGATTCTAATTTTTCCAATTCCTTCTCGATTCCTTCCAGATCGTGTTCAGCCAATGCTCCCCGAAAGAGACGGATCTCGTGAGCACGAAGCCTACCCCGACGACGACGGTTGCCCTGATGAAAGTAACCCGGAAAGCGCCTACAAAACCCAAAGGCCTCCATCCCCTCCTGGCAGCGGTGAGCAAACAAGTGGCCTCGGTCATGCAGAGCGGAAAGAAGCTGGAACCAGCGAGGATGAGCCGCTGCCATATGGCACCCAGAAGCAGAAGCAGGACTACTGTTCCGCTCATGCTCGACAACAAAACCATCAGTAAAGTGAAACTCTTCTAGCGACGGAGCTGGGGAGGGGGGTGGTTGGAACCAAAAATGCTAACAAGACTCGCGATGGGCGACACTTTCAATGCCAAAAAGTACAGAAGATAGGCACCTCTATCCAAAAACAGCCATCATTTTATAACACGAGCCAAACATGAAACCAATATTGCATCATATATGAGCGTGGCCGATTTTTCCACTCGACGACGTTGGAGGCTTTAGAGTCCCGAACGGAATAACTGTGGGCTAGTGTAATTCAGTGGAAAATCGTCATGTAGAAAATAATATCATAAATCGAGCCCCACCCCCCGCGTCCAGCCACCTCTCGCTCAACCAACTTTGGATTGGATGCACGTTTGTTGAATGAAAAATGTTTAAAACACAAAATCTCACACCCGGCATGGGTTTGGAAGGGAGGAGGAGAGAGGAACTGCACTGTCAACTCCAACCCCCCGCGTGCAACCACATAGTAGGCTGAGGCTGAGACAATGTAAATCGATTGAATTGGTATGCTGTGCAGCGGTGGAGGTTGTGCTTTTTTTTCTCATGTTTATTTTGAATTGTCATTTTTATTGTCAACATGTTTCAACGATCCCAGAACAGATCGGATCGGATGTCGGCGATTTGGATGAATGGTTTAACATTTCTAGAGCGTGGTAAATTATTGCTAGTATCGATGGTTCGATTTGGAATCACAAACAAGGATAAACATACATACGTAAACAGTTTGAGGTGCATGATAAGACTTAAATTTACTGAACCCTCTATTTGTCGAATATTGTAAGCTAGTTAATGATCACGAGGTATGGATGATAAGTATAAGCTAGTAATGTAAGTGAAACAGGTAGTTTATATATGTGTGTCCGAACGCCATGCTCGATCTCATATCTACAATCTGGAATATCATACAACATCAATAAATGTTCGCTAAAGACTCTGAACTCTGTGTTTGATCAGTACATCCAGAACTTAATTAGGTCTTGAATCTGGAGTTTTCGAGAAACTTCTACAGTTTGACATAGCTTAATCATTAGAAGAAGGCAAGTGAGTCAAACTTCAATATTCGTTTTAAACGAGGTTTGCTCGTGCGTTAAGGGTCACCCACAATTGATACGTTGCGGATGCGTTTGCGTTAATTTGACAGAATACCTATGGGAAAACTGTCAATTTAACGCAAACGCATCCACAACATATCAATTGTGGGCCAGTCATTACAACTCATCCACTTGAACTTTCTATCTGATTACCAATCTTCATTACCCAAATTAAGACCCTGCTCACAACTAGTACTAATGCGTGCATTAAAAAGAAGCATCTGTTTTCGGATGGATGGTAAAAAAGAACGTGAGCGTTGCTACGTTTGCAACTAAATGAATGAAAATTTAGAAGAACTGGCACGTTTTTCGATGTTTTTCGAAAGTATTTTTTTCGTTGACTAACATTTGCATTTGAAATAATTGACAAAAAATGCCAATTTTTCATGGGTTTCCGCACTGACAAAACTACCCATGCAGCATCAATCATAGTAACCCATGAGTCAGCAGCCAAATTTGACAGCTCTATCAGTCGATCTCTAACCGTGATGGCAAAAACAGTGAAGCAACTCCGTTCAGAAGTGCGCGCGTTCAAAGAACGGCACCCCGCCACGTCGAAAACGGAGGTCGGTTCAACCAGCCAAACAGTGAAAAAGTACCTGGCGAACATGAACATACATGGCAGGAAGCAGAAGTCGCGTCCACTGGTTTCAGAGCTGCAGGCAATGACGCAGTGGCAGCGGCTGAATAAGATGTTCAACTCGATTTTCCCGACGAATTGCGACGTGGCGGTGGTGATGAACGACGAGACCTATCTAACCCTGGATGGCAACGACAGGGCACTTCGTATTTTACTTCCCCCACGAAGGAAGTGAGCTCCGATGTGAAGATCATTTCACACACCAAGTTCCACAAGAATTGTGCTACTGTGGTTAACAATCAGCGAGAAGGGGATGTCAAAGCCGCTCTTCTTTCGCTCCGGACTGGCTGTGAACGGGGAAATTTATAGTACGAAATGCCTGTCGAAAATTGCGTCGTTCATCAAGAAATGCCATATCGTTGGAGGAGATGGAGCGGCTGAGTATCGATGTGTACCCAAGTCGGCGAGCCCACCCAACGTACCCCAGCTGCGTCCCATCGAGAATTTCTGGGCCAACCTGCAGCGTAAGATCTACTTCAACAATTTTGTCGCGAAAACTGAGGAGGAATTGATAAATAAAACAAAGAAAGAACTCAAAAACATGCCTACACGCATGTTTTTGTCCGCCGTGGTGAATGTTCCGGTTAACTGCCGGAAGGCTGCTCGCAAGCTTTACAAGTATGCTTAAATAATTACCTTCCATGGGAAATTTATCAAAAGCAATTATCTGTATTAGCATTTTTTTATCACCATCCCAAAAGAGTCAATTTGTTTCAATGCAAACGTTAAGCAGGGTTTCAAACTTCTATCAGAACATGCTTCTTACCCAAGAAGTACTCGTCTTGCATTTAAGTAACAAGGATTGTTCTCAGGTTTCGTCGAAACTTGTGTTTCATTTGTATGGGAGAACCCTCTCCCTTCTTCCAGAGGGGGGAGGGTTCTCAAACCACCATACAATCATTGCCTTCAAAACATCCATATGGCAAATTTGGTTTCATTTGCTTGATTAGATCTCGAATTATATAGAAATTTGTGTTTTATTTGTATAGGAATCACCCCTTTAAGAGAAGGGAGGGGTTTCTAAGCATCTTAAGAACCTTTCACGGTCCCAAAAACTACTCCATATAAAATTTCACGCTGACAGACAGACAGACAGACAGACAGACAGACAGACAGACAGACAGACAGACAGATCTGTTGACATTCTTTCTTGGGGGTGGCTTTTGGCGCTCCACTGCTGACATTCTTGCTCCTATTTTCACTCCGCTTCCCTCTGGTACTTCGGTATCACTCCAATCTGCCATTGCTCTCCTATCGCGCTGATGATGCCTCGACTACCAACGGATATCGCAGGGGAGCACAGTCTTCGTATCTGCGTTGTAAAGATTGTCCAACAATTCCGGTTGGGGATGACGTCCGCACTGGCGGGGCCCTACATACTCGAAACATTTCGTCGTTCTTCTCCAATTGCATAACGAATCGAGTGCCACAGTCGTTCCGACGATTCCGGTTGGGCAATGACTTCCTGTTCATCGGCGCCCCGACGACCCGCCGTCAAGGACATTGTCCTCCCTCCTTACGTCTGACTTTACTCAGCTTCTCTCGTTTGCTGATCGCTTCTCCACTTTGGCTGTTGCTCGGTTAGAATGCTTGTAACTATTCTGTCGACAGTGTTCCACATGCTTTCATATCGACATATTTTTTCAGCTATGTTGTCCACGCTCAAATCCGGTATCTCCCTTCGAACAGCCGCAAATCTAGGGCATTCGAAAATCACATGCAGCCACGTGCTCGCAGTTCGGGCAGAACGATGACGCAACATGGCCACACCGATGCAGATATTTCCGAAAATAGCCGTGACCTGACAGAAACTGCGTCAGTTGAAAGTTCACTTTTCCATGGTTCCTGTTCACCCACGTTGGTTCACCTTCCACTATCCGCGTTGTCCCACTCTTGCTGCCACTTAGCCAACAAGTCAGCTCTGACCGTCCTCCTCACGTTAACGACGGCTCTACGCTGATAGCCGGGGGGTTTGCCGACCGATACAATAGTGGATCGCTTGATGGTCGCTATGGGTGTACTCTTCGCTACTCTCCAGTTCATGCTTTCCAACAGCGACGGATTACAGAACGTAACGTCGATGATGGATACCCGGCCATCTTTACGGAATGTACAGATAAGGCCCCCGTTGCTCAGTCTAACGTCAAACTTTGATAGAGCCTCCAGTAGACCGTAACCCTTTGCGTTGGTCAGTCTGCTGCCCCATTCCAAAGCCCAGGCGTTGAAGTCTCCTCCGATGATAACCGGCTGTCGTCCGACCAAAGTGTCAGTGAGCGCATTCAGCATCCGACTGTACTGTTCCTCTGTCCACCTCGGATGTGCCTATCAGCTACATACGAAGATACCGTTAGTTTTGGCGATCACGAACCCTTCGAATGAGCTCTCAACTACTTCGTGGATGGGGAATCTACCCATGATACGTATTGCCACCATACCTGCGCTGTTCGCCACCCAGTTGCCATTGCCGTACGAGACACGATAATAATAATTGCGACATCGCACTGTATTTCCGTTGTCGACTGCTACAACAGGATCCTTCGTGGACTGCCTCAAAAACCAGGATCTTTTCCATCCTCCATCGCTGGCGGACTCCTGCTCGTTCTTCTGTTTCTTAGAATCTTCCTCATTGCGGTGACTCTTCGGTGTATCGCCATGATCGGCCATGGCGTGCCCCTCTGCTTCCATCAGAGCCTTTTCAGCGGATTCAGCTTCCATCAAAAGCGCCTTCTGCTCCCGTTCGGCAGCTAATACAGTAGACTGTGTTTGTAAAGCATCTGCTTGATCTTGGTGTGCACGTTGTGCTTGCCTTTACGAACTCATAGAGTTCGTTTACCTTCTTTCGCACCTCCGCCAGGTTCGACTTCCCTAGTTGCGAGTCGTTCTGGGTAATGTAGCCTGGGTAGTGTCTTGGGGTGAACACTCGATTCAGGAGCCCCATCTCCCGTTGGTTACCTAATGGTTCACTCTGTACCATGCCACTGCTGGTGCTGGCTGTGGCTACTAGTGGCGTAACCGGCGATCTCGACATCTTACCACTCCTTGCAAATGGCAACTCAAGGCCACTCAAGGGTTAAAACGATCCCTTATGAGGATCGTGTTCAGAGCCGGATCGGCGTAAGTCGGTAATTGGTCATCTGAGCCTAGTACTCATCACTTAAGAAGGTGTTCCGAATGTATCCGAAGGCCAGCCAAGGTTTAACCGGGACGGAGGCAATCGCCCTATGAGCCTACTCGCCGTTTCTAGTCAGTATCACCCTTCTTTACTCTGGGAGCAGAATAGCACGATTGTCAGCCCAATATCGTTCATGTCCCAAGAAATATCAATGCTGAATAACTGTTTGTTCAAACAAATTAGGAGAAGAAAACTCCTCCAAATTTGTTTGAACAAGCAGTTATTCAGCATTGATGTTTGCCAACATTTGAATAGTGGCACGAAGCTAGATCCGGCCAGAAAATCATAGGGCCCTCGTGTTGCTTCAACAGAAGAAGCAGACGCTTCTGTAGACTCCCCTTGAGGTAGATCTTCTCGTTTACAGTACCGGTAGTCACGAACGGCGCATTCCCATTTCGCTTGCCAAATCATTGCTTGACAAACTTTGGAAGTTTCTGATTACTTCCACCGGAATATCAAACTTGTGCTGGGCGGTGAAGAACAGTAGCCCCAAAAGCGGCCGGAAGTCCGCTTTGACGTAAGTCTCATCATCCATGATGAGACAATGAGGCTTCGTCAGCATCTGGGTGTACATTTTTCGGGCCCGTGACTTTTTCACCGTGTTTCGCCGTTCGTCACGATTTGTAGTCCCTCCTGGTACTTGGCTCTCTGAACGAGAGACTTGGTCAGATTCAACTTTCTGGTCCCATCCCTAACCGAAGCATTGGGATTTCGCTTAAACGCTTTCACGACATGCTTGTGATCCTGATCACTAATAGAACATCCATTCTGACCACATATTTTCCCTTCCACTCGATGCTCAGAGTTTCGTATTGATGTTTAATCACACGACTCACCGTTGACTACACGATTCCTAGTTGTTTTCCGATGTCTCGATGAGAGAGTTGAGGATTTGCCATGTGCTTGTGCAAAAATGCAACAACAAAAAACACTCTAAACTAAATCTACTCAAATTTTCAAGAAAAAATACCCAATGGGTAATTTCCTAACGCTTTTTTTCCGTGATGTAATTTGACACCCTTTAGACCGAAAAATCCACACTAGTCTTCGAAAGATAAAGCTCGATTCAAAGTTATTTTGGACGCATTCAGGTGACCATAACTTAAGAATTAAACAAAACGTCAAACAAAAGGGTATTTATTCAGCTTTCAAGCGTAATGTAACAAGTTATTACATTTCACCGTTTCGAACGAACTGTCGCACTTGTGATCGATGCCATCATGATCTGCACAGTCGCTGGTGACACTGTACCGGCGAACTTATTCCACTTTAAACGCTTTTGTTGTGCATTTGTTACTTCTTTTCCGCGTCCTCGAAGTATACACTAGACAATTGCCCAATATTTTGCGATCGGTCTGAACTCAGGGTGATTCGGAGGATTAATCTTCGACGTCATTGTGTGAGATGTGATTAAAACCTTGGTTTTAAGGCCACAACTGCAGATCTTTGCCAAATCATTAGTTTCCGAGTAAACATATCAGCAAAAACATATTCATATCTGGAAAGGACATCCCCACGACCAGTTGCCTGGTAAAATTTTCGTCCAAGGATTTTTTTATAATCCATTTTGACAAATGTTTCGTCATCCATTAAAATACAGCCATCAAATTTCGTCAAAACTCGCTCGTATAATAAGGGTGCTCGCTTTTTGGCCAGTAATTTTTTTTTTCACTGAGTGATTCGGATGTTTACTGGCACAAATAAACTTTCTTAAATGGATGTTACGCACGGTAAATAAGTTGGAATCGTATTTCTTTGCCAAATCACGTATGGAGACACCAGGGTTGCCTTTCACGTACCTCAACAACTTTCTCCTCAGCTTTTTGTCCCTAGTGCCACTTCTATGATAGATGCGCTGTGTTCTATCCACACTCTAGTATTCTTGTACCGTTTGATGACAAGGCACACCGTTGACTTTGGGAATTCTAGCACTGTTGCTATTTTTGGGGCAGACCACGAAGGATTCTCTAAATGTTTGTGCACAATTTATTTTCTTTCCTCAAGATCCATGGTCTATAATTTCGAGATGTGTCGATCAATCGAGAAAAACTTTTCAAGAATTTCTTCGTCAATACAACATCAACAAATGCCTGTCAAAAGTTGTTTGTTCCAAATACCAGGAACACGGTGGTGTATTAAACCGTGCGTCCAGATTTACTTTGAATCGAGCTCTACAGGTTTGGCACAAAAGCATTTTAAACATTCCTCCTTGTAATGGCCAGAACTGCAAACGAACGATTACGAGTAGCAGCTACGAGTAAGCTTATGCAACGCAGGAAGAACCATCTGGTGTTTTGTATCTTCTTGTTTTGAAAAGAGACCCAGCAGACCTCCTAAACAGTGTCTTGAATTTTCATAAAATATCAATGAGAAGTGAAATTGATTTTATCCCAGTGTAATGATGATGTTTACTTTCCCGGTTCTCATGGCTACCGCTGTCACTTCTATGCCAACTGAATTTTGTTTGCTGCAATGAATGAAGTCGGCTCTTTGTGCGGGTCAAAAATCTGCTGTCACTGTTGTTTTGATTATCAATCGGTAAGCACGAATTTCATTTGATGAAATCTTAATATCATCTCTTGTGATGATTTTTTATTATTAAGTGATTTTGAATCCTAATCCTAACAGGGAACAACCAGGGCCGTCACCATCTTCCTAGAGGAATAGATGCTAGCAATTTTGTGCAAGAATACCCTGGGCGGGCTGCCCTTGCATTTTTCTAATCCTGACGGGTAATTGATATTCATTGTAGTTGATTGAATTTCATTTCTGATATTTTGAAATTCGTTTTGAAAATGAACTTGTTTACATAAATGAATATCAAAGCATTTTGAAAATTGAACGTTCATTCTTCTGGTTACGTTTGTTGTCATGAGTTATCATTTGATTTTCGCATGGAACTTATAGGTAGTCAATGTTATGTTGCCTGTAAATCCACGCTTTTGAATCTAATGAGCATGACTTTTACCAAGACTGGTGGCAAGATTGATATCTACGAACGAGGAAAGAGATTACAAATCTCAGTTTAGAGAAAAGAGGAGAGTGAGTAAATAGCAGTATAAGAGAATAAGCATTGGTATGACAGAGAACGCTATACTCACGCTCTCTAAAAATTTGAAAAATAAGAGTCGTTGGTATGGATGTGTATTGGCATGTCGAGAAGCGACGAAGCGAAGATTCATTCTTTAGACGATTTCCGGGAGTAAAGAACGTCTTTTCCTGAGCGTTTTTGGCCAGCCACACGGTCACCACAGGTACCAGTTAACATCAAGATGAATTGTTTTTTTTCAGGCGGAGCTATTCTGTCACCGATCTCTCTATCTTTGCTGTTTTCATGGATCAAATGGTAGCCAATGCCAGTGAAGTCTGCAACAGATGGTCAACAGATGGTCACTCTGTTTACTGATGCGCACATGGGAGAGGAACTCTCTCCTTTTTTGGGTTTGTTTTGATTCGCACCGACTGACGATCACAAAAGTTTTTCTCGTCGTCTCTAACGTAGAGACCTCGCACACAATAGATCGCTAGAATAACTATACAAGCCACAGTGGTACATGAGCGTCTTCCAACCGGACATTTTTGCCTGTTGAAGTGGCGGACATAGTCCGTGCTTCGACCTACCCCGCAGTGGGATGTTAGGCAAAAATGTCGTTGGTTCGAGTACCACTGTACACATGCCCTTTTCGCTCAATTTTCATAAAACATCTGTTAAATTTCCAAGCCTGCCGCACACTAGCGGAACTATCAAAACTTTCTCTTCATATCTTTAATTCTAGCCAAAAACATTGTTGTTCACTCTCGGTGCCTCATGGTGATGAGCGAACATCTCCTTCTACATCATAATCGTTACTCCTCGCACGGAGAATAAATAACATAACAATTAATGTATATAAAAAAAAACGTTAACATCCATTCTATCTTCTTAAATACACAACGTTAGTTGGATAGGCTAAAACTTACAACGATGCACAAATGCATAGCTGAAAATAGCATAATGCATAATGAAGGGATGCTTGTTTGAAAGCCACACTGATATTTATACAGAACATTACACTGGTCTACAGAGATTTTCAAACCCAGAACTCCAGGTCATTTTCCGTTAGGTGGAATCCCAAAACCACCGAAAAACGTATTCTGGCCTCCGGCCATTTGCATTTTTCTTCACAAACTGGCGTCAAAAATTGAAATTATTATATATTTTGAGAACCACTTACATAACTGCCTTAGCTTGAATGTAAATGCTCCAGAAGCATTTTTCTAAAATTTCTCAGATTTGAATAAACAACTTACGAGTTATTAGTACGAGACACTGAAGAAGTCTGCACATTGTAGACGAAATACACGTATCTGTAAAGATAAGCAAAGGTAGTTTGAATTAAATGGAAAATACTAATTTTTCTTATAATTTCTAGTAACTTTGCAAAAGCCAATGTGTCGATCCAACTTCACCAGAAAAAGTTATGACTGTTGAAAGGCAGCATATTTTAGCAAAAAAAAACAGCAAAGTACAGCAAACCCCCCCCACATACGCGGATTCCTTTGATGATAGTCTCAAATGATATTTGGTCATTTACCTTTGTTGCTTCACCAGATAAAATCTTGTGATCCTTCGAATAAAGGAAATTACTTCCTTCAGAAAAGTTGTTCAGTAAATGAACCCCCCCCCCTTAAAAGTTTAGAATTATCTCACTAAGCGGCGCTAGTGTGCATGTAAAATTACTTGATAACCTGAATCTCTAGATCCTTGACATATAGCTAGATGGCGTCTTCGACAAAGATGTGTGGTTGATTGAGGCCTTGCGGATGGTGTTGACATTAGTATGAATTCATTATTTTCCGGAACTTTATTCAGGCAATCATGGTCTTCCAAACCGTTGACTTCATAGTTCAGAATTATTTCACTGCGTGGCGTTGGTCTGCCTTTGAACTATGTAATGAATGTTTACCGCTAGTACACATAAGTGGCTGATTACGTCAATATGGGTATTTTTGGTAGGTTCTTCAGAGAAGTTCTTCACAGAACTTCGGGTAAGTCCTTAAAAGAACCCCATGGAAGTTTTTTATAGACCTTCATCGAAGTTCTGCAAAGAACTTCAGGGAAGTAATGCAGAGCACTTTAGGAAAGTGCTCAGGGAAGTTCTCAAGAGTACTTAAGAGTAGTTGTGCAGGTAACTTCAGGGAAGTTCTTAAGAGAACTTCAGGGAAGTTCCTCAGAGAACTTCAAGGAAGTTCCTCAGAGTACTTCAAGGAAGTTTTTCAGAGAACTTTAAGGAAGGTCCGCAAAGAACTTCAGGGAAGTTCTGCAGGTTATTTTAGGGAAGTTCTGCCGAGAATTTCAGTGAATTTCTGCAGAGAATTTCAGGAAAGTGATACAGAGAACTTTTGGAAAGTTCAGCAAAGAACTTCAGGGAGTTCTGCAAAGAACTTCAGGGAATTCTGCAGGTAACTTCAGGGAAGTTCTTCAGAGAACTTCAGAAAAGTTCTGCTAAAACTTAAGTGAACTTGCGCAAAGCTGTTCAAGGAAGATCTTCAGAGAACCGGGAAGTGATACAGAGAACTTTAGGAAAGTTCTGCAAAGAGCTTCAAGAAAGTTTTGCCGAGAACTTCAGGGGAGTTTTGCAGAGAATTTCAGGGCAGTGCTGCTAAGAACTTCAGGTTAGTTCTGTAGAGAACTTCAGGAAAGTTCTGCAAAGAACTTCAGAAAAGTTCCGCAGAGAACTTCAGGAAAGTTCTGCAGGTAACTTCAGGGAAGTTCTTCAGAGAACTTCTGGGAAGTTCCACAGAGAACTTCATGGAAGTTCTACAGAGAACTTTAAGGAAGTTCCACAGAGAACTTCATGGAAGTTCAGCAGGTAAGTTTATGGAAGGTGTGCTGAGAATTGCAGAGAAAATCTGCAAAAAACTTCAGGGTAGTAATGCAGAGAACTTTAAGAAAAACTTTAGGAAGTCCCAAACGCCAAAGTCACGAGTTTGAATCTCACCCCCGGACAAGTTACGAAAATACCCAAAAAGGTATTTGAGTGACTACGATGGGAGATGAACCAGCCCAGGGCTGCAAATTTCTATAATAAAGTAAAAAAAAAAAGCTTTAAGAATGTTCAGCAAAGAACTTCAAGTAGTTCTGCAAAGAGCTTCAGAGAAGTCCCGGTAAGTTCTGCAGGTAACTTCCGTTCTTCAGAGAACTTCAGAGAAGTTCTGCTGAAACTTCATGAAAGTTCACCAAAGAACTTCAAGAAAGAACTTCAGGGAAGTTCTGCAGTTAATTTCGGGAAAGTTCTGCAGAGAACTTCAGAGAATTTCTGCCGAGAACTTCAGGTAAATTCTGCAGAAAAGTTCAGGGAAGTTCTACAGAGAACTTCAGGGAAGGTAAATAAATTCAGGTTTTAATTTAAAACGATTTTCGCACTGGTGGTGAAAATTTCCTCCGGAAATATTTGCATTTGTTTTGAATAAATGTTAAAAATATATACGTAACATTAATCAAAACAAATGAAAAATATGTAAACCACCAGTGCGAAAACCGTTTTAAATTAAAACCTGAATTTATTTACCTTCCCTGAAATTTTCTGCATGATTTCCCTGAACTTCTCTATAGAACTTCTCTGCAGTTGCTGTACGATCTTCTGATAATTGTCAGCTCTATGATTTCCCAAAAAAGCTTTCACATATTTTCTTGAAGCTTTTTCATGCCGATTTCTTAACCAGTGAAAGACTTTTTTCAAATTTTACATTTCTTACCATTGTCCATACTGGAGGTAGCGGCTGGACAGTCCGGGAGAAAATGAATATATTTTTTGGCTCAGGAAGTACTAGCACACCGATCCCAAGCTCGGTCCCAACTTAATGATTCGCCCCTAATAACGTAACTCGCACCAACACACCCTTAAATATGCTGTCAAAATAACATAGTGAATCAAAACAAAGCCAAAAATACTAGTATCGGAAGGTACTGATAAGCGCAAGATTTATAGCAAGGTGCAGACTGCAAGGTGTACTTCGAAACTAGGGGCTCTACAACAGTGAACCAATTTCAAATCGCGTGTTTCATATTGATTGTTGCTTAAGGGTCTTTGAAAACACCTACACACTTCGAAGTTATGAATATTACACGAGATATAATTCATGTTTGTAAAAATTCCGGGAACGTAAAAAAAGATTTCGTGTCAAATTATGTATCCTAAAACTGACACATACGCATTTCGACGAAATATGTGTTTGATTGAATTTATTTTCTCATCTCTTTCAACTCATTCTTATGTGCTAAAGAACGCGTGCATGTGTTGGTTTTCGGGGACAGAAATATACATGACATTTTTTTGTGTGTATCATTATTTTAGCATCAGATAATTTTGCAATTTCTTGCCCTATGTAGGTAAAGGCTGCACTTTCTTAATATATGATTTTCATAAAAATTGCTATCGATGAATAGTTGCCACTCTTTCGATTCGTGTTGAAGGCACATTTCACCAAATAAGACCGACATCATAACAATAGCAAAGTCTATCCTTATATGTAAAAAATGTGGACTAGGACTCGTGCCGCTTCCGTTCAGAAGTAATTTTAACGTCACGCTATTTCTCAACGTTTTGTGGCTATCTGATGATTTTTCCTTGGACCGGTCATTCCGAAACTGGTTCCTGTGGGGTCTCAAGTGGCCAAGAGCAGAACTAGCCACAAAACGTTGAGAAATATCCTACTGAAGAAATTTCATGAATCTTGGAACCCATATTTCCAGGTTTTCCTTCTGAAAATATTTATGGCCACTCGAGGCCCCAAATGAATCTATTTCGGAATGCCAGATCGGAGGACAAATCATCAGATGGCCACAAAATGTTGAGAAATATCCTCCTGACGAAATGTTATGGAGACAACTTCTGTGTACAGTAGAGGCCACACCGACCCTGGCCTGATTGGTAAGCTAAGGTCAGTTATTTTGCCGGGTGACATTGCCCATAATACTTTTTGGTGGAGGGACCAGACTGATTGAAGCAACCTCCGAATTGTTGGTCTGTATCACCTAACTAATTCGTATTGAAAAAGTTCGAGGATGAACACGACAAACAGTGGGTGGCACAGTTTTGGTGAACACGGAATTCACCGTGTTTGTATCGTATTACAATCTCATTCTAAAAAACAGCGATCTAACTCATTGAAATACAACGGATCTTCGAGAAAGAGAATCGGTGGAGCCATTATTAACTCAGGAGTTGAAGTGGCGGATTTAGTCCGTGCTTTAACCTACCCCGCAGTGGGATGTTAGGCAAAAATGTCGTTGATTCGAGTACCACTGTACACATGCCCTTTTTGCTCAATTTTCCTAAAACATCTGCTATGTTTCCAAGCCTGCCGCACACTAGCGGAACTATCAAAACTTTCTCTTCATATCTTTAATTCTAGCCAAAAACATTGTTGTTCACTCTTGGTGCCTTATGGTGATGAGTTTTTTTTAGTTTTTCTGCAAAAAGGATTTTTTTCATGATCCAGGGAATTGATTCAAAAACTATCATTGTTTATGGTCCTACATTTTCTATTTCACGGACAGAAGGAGTCATTTGTGGGCCCTGCGGAGATCAGGAGTTGTCGGAGAATTCGAATTTCCTGTCTTTTTATTAATTTTGTTTTTATTTTTTATATGCTAGGTTTCCGATTTTTGGTGAACAGTGGTTATACTCCTATGAAATTTGTTTCGCATTGTTTTTTGCTTGAGTTTTCTTCGCTGTTTTTCTGGGCTGCCGGGTGATCCACTTTATTTTATTATATCACGTTTGAAATTTCGCCGTTTCAAAGTTTTAATCTAGCACCGCGGAAGAGGTAAATAGCTATATTTTATTATTGTATGTGTATCGTTTGGTGTTTCTTTGCAGCATCGTGTTATTTCCATCATATTTCACATTTCACTATATATTCATCGACTAATGGTTAAGCTGTGTAGACGTATATAGCTGCATCTTTTTACTGCTACTGCTGAGTAGCATAGGGTATATTTCTATTAATCACCTGCACTTGTGAGTGTCTCCAACAGCATCCTTACTGTTGGTTTAAATCGGTGCCAAAATTTGAATAACTTTCAAGTGCATCTCTATACAGAGAATAAATCGGGAACATAGTTAAATATCTTATTCGCTGCCGACGGCAGTTGAATTCAGCAAACCGGTCACCAAAACGGATCCCGCTGCAAACCCAACCATTTTATCCTAAATCGCAGTGATTTCTCGTGGAAGTGCGGAGGTGTTCTCGGCATCCAATAAAGCGAGTATCACGTCAACATATTCCTACCCATTCTCTACTTGACCTGCATTCGGGCGAGGCTTGGTATTGCCTTAGTTTGAGATCACCAGTGTTTACACATTGAGGATGTGTGTTAGTCCTAAGCATCATCTTTTGGTTCTCTGTATTATAACAGCTGATCTGGCAACAACGGAGTAGCAACCTCGGGCGGTCAATCATGCTTATGCTCATGCTCATGCTCATGCTCAATAATGAAGCGGAAGCTTAAGAAAAGTGGGAAAACGGCTCGGAACGCGACTCAAATGACCAAAATGTGGAACAAATGTGCCAAGGAAGCTGACTCCGGAGGTGTGCAGCGTTTGATGGGAGGAATAAAGAAATTTTAGGGGTTGAACCAGCAAATTTGCGATATTCTGGATACTGATTCCTTCTTTGAAAGTGCACTATACTCATCAGCGAAACTTGATGGTGAACCCGTCGAAAAATTGTGAATCCGTCTGCTTAAGCTCTTGAGTTGATAATAGCTCCACCGATACTCTTTCTCGAAGATGGATATGTTGTATTTCAATGAGTTAGATCGCAGTTTTAGAATGAGATTGGAATACGATACAAACCCGATGAATTCCATGTTCACCAAAACTATGCAACCCGCTCCGCTGTTCTTCGTGCTTCGTTCTCAAACTTTTCCAGTACGAATTAGTTAGATGATACAGGCCAAAAATTTGGAGGATCCTTCAATCTGGTCCCTCCCACCAAAAGGTATTATTGGCAATGTCACCCGGAAAATTTCCTTACCTTAGCTTACCAATCAGGCCAAGGCCTGCACACAGAAGTTGTCCTCATTGTATTCGGTCCATGGCTGCACCCCGCTTCCAACTCCAACGGATCCAACACGTCGAACTTCCGTTAAATTTTTGCAGAACTTTCTTCAATTTCCCTGAGGTTTTCAGCAGAACTTCCTTGAAGTTTTCTGCAGAACTTCTTTGAAAGTCTATGAAAAACATGGAGTCCTCTGCAGAATTTCGCTGAAGTTCTCAGCAGCTTTTTCCTGAAGTTCTCTACAGAACTTCCGCAAAGTTACCTGCAGAACTTCCCATAAGTTCTCTGTGGATCTTCCCTGAAGCTCTTTGCGGGACTTCCCTTAAGGTCTCTGCAGAACTTTCCTGAAGTTTTCTGTGGAACTTCCCTAAAGTTCTGTGAAGAACTTTCTTGAAGATCTCAGCAGAACCTCCTTGAAGAGCTCAGCAGAACTTACCTGAAATCACCTACCTAAAATTCTCTGCGGAACTTCTCTGAAGTTCTTCGTAGAACTTCCAGGAGGTTTTTAGCAGAAATTTCCTGAAGTTCTACGAAGAACTTCCCTGAAGTTCTTTGCTGTACTTTCCTAAAGTTCTCTGAAGAACTTCCTTGAAGTTCTCTGTGGAATTTCCCTGAATTTCTCAGCAGAAATTCCCTGCAGTTCTCTGAAGAACTTCCTTGGAGTTACCGGCAGAACTTCCCTGAAGTTCTATGCATAACTCCCCTGAAGTTAACTGCAGAACTTCCTTGAAGTTCTCTGCACAACTTTCATGAAGTTCTCAGCAGAATGACCATAAATTTCTCTGCGGTACTTCCCTGAAGTTCTCTACAGAGTTCCCTGAAGTTACCTGCAGAACTTCCCTTAAGTTCTCAGCAGAATTTCCCTAAAGTGCTCAGCAGAACTTTCTTTAAGTTCTCTTGGGAACTTCCCTGCCATTCTTCGAAGAACTTCCCGGGAGTTACCTGCAGAATTTCCCTGAAGTTCTCTGCAGAACCTCCCTGAAGTTCTCTGCATAGCTTTCCTGAAGTTATGTGTAAAACTTAGTTGAAGTTCTACGTGGAACATCCCTGAATTTTTCTTTGGAACTTCCCTAAAGTTCTCAGCAGAACTTTCCTTAAGTTCTCTTGTGAATTTCCCTGAGGTTCTCTGCAGAACTACCCTGAACACGGAATTTCACTAATGTTTCACTAATGTTTCACTTATGTTTGCTGAAGAAATTCCATAGAGTTATCTGCAGAATTTCCCCGAAGTTTTCTGCAGAATCGTCATAAAGTTCTCTGCTGAAATTCCATGAAGTTCTCTTCAGAATTTTGCTGATGTTCTCTGAAGAATTTTCCTGAAGTTCTCTGTGGAACTTCCCTGAAATTTTCAGCAGCACTTCCCCTCTTAGCAGTTACCTCTTAGCAGAACGTTCCTTAAGTTCTCAGCAGAACTTCTCTGAAGATCTGCAGAAAGAATTTCCCTTAAATTCGTTTGAGAACTTCTCTGAGGTTCATTGCAAAACTACCCTGAAGTTCTCTGCAGAACTTCCCTAAAATTCTCTGAAGAACTTCCATGAAGTTCTCCGTGGAACATCTCTGAATTTTGCTTTGGAACTTCCCTAAAGTTCTCAGCAGAACTTTCGTTAAGTTCTTTTGTGAATTTCCCTGAGGTTCTCTGCAGAACTTCCCTGAAGTTTTTTGCAGAACTTTCCTAAAGTTCTCTGCATTACCTCCCTGAAGTTCTTTGCAAAACTTCTATGAAGGTTTATGAAAGACTTCAATGGAGTTTCTTGAAGGACTTATCCGAAGTTCTGTGCAGAACTTCTCTGAAAAACGTACCAAAAATACCCATATTGGCGTAATCAACCACTTATGTGCACTAGCGGTAAATATTCGTTACATAGTTCAAAGGTAGACCAGCAACACGCAGTGCAATAATTCTGAACTATGAAGTCGACCGTTTGGAAGACCATGGTTACCCGAATAAAGTTCCTGAAAGCTATGAATTCCCTGATCTTGGTCTTAATATTGATGTCTTGATATCAGATATTACAGATAATAATATCTGACCTTGATAATTTCATTTTTTGACGCCAGAAAAATACAAATGGCCGGAGGTCAAAATACGTTTTTCGGTGGTTTTAGGACCCCAACTGACGGAAACTGACGTGGAGCTCTGGGTTTGAAAATCTCTGTCGACCAGTGTAATGTTCTGTATGAATGTCAGTGTGGCTTTCGGGAAGACTGGTGAACGACTATTGCTACTACAGAGATTGTTGATGAGTTGATCTGTGAAACTGACTGGGAAAAGATCATGGGAGGGTTATTTATTGATCTGTACATTGATTTTGGTTAAACGAATTTCAAGCGCCGTAAAATGGAACTACGTAAAAACCGATTGTAGAAGAATTCCCAAGTCATCAACCATACAGAATTGCAAAGAATGGAATGGTAAATTCCAAGATCCAATAAAGGATACATCTACCTAATTTAAACTCAACAAAACCCCAATCAAACAAACATTTCCCACCAATTTCCCCCCAGCTCTAGTCAAATGTCACGTATCATAAAGCAAATATTAACCTCGAAATGCCAACAGTCACCATCCCTTCGTTCCGATTACCAAATCTCATCCACCCAACTCTCGGCTTGACAGCTGACTAGGCGCGTTACATCACTGCTTTGCATCCTAATCGGCGATTTTCGGGATTAACCATAAACCCCCCTACTGCCTGCCTGGGTAGGCAAAACTGAAAAACCGAACTTTTCGCGATAATCCAAAACATCGACACGAGTCGTTAGCATCAAAGTAAGCCTGGCAATAGCTTTTCCGAACCCAACGACTCACGAGAGTCACGACGACGACGACGACGACGACCGCTGGCACTGCTCTACTCTGCTGTCGTCATCATTCAACCGTCATCGCCTCCCCATAGCAAATAACAAGCTTTTCAGCAGAAGTTAGTTTCCACTCGAGTTCGAAAAGCGAGAGAGCGAGAGCACTTCCTATGTTTGCCAATTTTCACTCACAACGTACGCGTACGCTACTGGTGGCAGTAAGGGAGTTTTCCGAGTCTGCTTTCCACTCTCTCTCGCCCCAAGCTTCGGGTTTTCGCAAAAGCGTGCCCAGGGGTTTCGGGTTGGTGTGGAGGTCTCTGAAGGCTTCGCTCTAGGTACGCGCCTGTGTTGGATGCTCCGTGTTTGGAGTCATCATCATCATCAACCGGAGTGGCAGAGCGGGGCCCTTTTTGGGGATTTGCGGAAGCAAGGTGGTTGCACTAACTGGTACCGGTAGCAGGTGGTTGGAGGGGGGAGGGTGGAGGTCTGCCAGCGAAAAGGTCTCTACTTCGCGCAACGATGACGTGTTTTGGAAGCCGCATTCGAAAGCTCGTTCGCTCGCTCAGTTCATGCAGACACTTGGCGAACGAAGCACACGCGCGTCCGGTGTAGTCCCTGTTCCGTTCCGTTCCGAACGACAGTTGAAATCCGAGTTAATCCGAGAACCGCCAAGCAATACCAATAGTTGAGTTTTTTTTTCGTTCTTGTTTTGTACCAGGGAATTTCCATTTTCCTTGTCCCCCTTAGTTACCGTCGGTCCCAGCCTACTGCAGTCGACGTGTGCGTCTGTGTGTTTTTATGTGTGTTAACTTTCGGTGTGTTCCATTCTGTGCCGTATATAGTTAAAAGTTGGATATTTCCTGTCGAAATTGATAGAAATTCGTCGGTTTCCGGTGGTTTCGCGTGCGGCTTCGGGGAGGAAATTGAATTACTGCTGGTGGTTTCCAACACCCCTGCGTCCGCTCGGGTTAACTTGCTGTCTTGTGTGCCTGGACCGCTGGAAGTTCTCCGTTGAAGGTTTCAAGAAGTTCTCAAGACGAGTTTTTGTTTGCGAAAAGAAGGCTCCACCGTGGCTTGTGTCCTCCCTGCTCGGGAAATAGTTTCGAACCAAACCGTTCTTTATGCGGCAGCCAAGGCGTGAAGATATCGTGTGAGAGTGTGAATCGCGTGAATCATATGGTTGCTTGGATGTTGCTGTGCTAAACCGATGATGATGATGGTGATGGTGATGATGGCGATGACGCTGATAAATCGGAGATAGCTACGATTATATAAAGAAAATAAGAGAAACACCAGCAAAGAAGGTAGATCATCTGCGGCAATCCATCATCCTTTTTTTTTATTTCTTTATTTTTCGGAATCAGCTGACGACTGTTCGAGCTCAGTGAGTGATGGAACGACATTGTGATCGAAAATTCCAAACATTCCTGGGACTCTCGAAGCATCGAACCTTTCATCTGAGTGACTCTGATCTAGCCCTCTTCCATCGCTCCACAAAAAAACGCTCATTATGTAATGAAAAATTTATACTCTTGTGAATTTGATAGTACATCGACTGGAACACGAGAGCACCTAGATAGTGGAGCGCGATTTTGCTGCTTTAATGGCACTCGGCTAGTTATAAACCCCGTAGAAAAAAAAACAAACACACAACCACGTCTATATGGCAACGGATAGAGCCGAAGCGAAGCAACGAATGTTCGTTTTAGTTTTCAAAATTAGTTTCTTTTGAAGTATCCACGCTAGCAGTGCCAAGGAAACGGCACGGGGGGTGTCAACGACGTTTGCCTGATGCGGATCCTTGGAACTAACCGAAAATCATCAAATTTGGCTTCGATCCAACTTTAATCAGACTTACCGAACCTAACTAACCTCCAGAGGCATTTACTGTGGCACATTTCACAGCAACAGCAGCAGCAGCAGCATCAGCATCAACACACATACCCGACCGGTGTGAATACGTATCGACATAACCGTTCGCATATCCTGTATCCTGCACCCCAATCCTTCCAATCCAACAACGAACCGATATCCGTTGGGAGTGATTGGGGAAAAAGTGTTTAAATTTTTGAAAAGAGTGCGCAAAATCGCCTACTGTCACAACTTGTGTATTGCTGTTTTTTATCCGTTTCCTTCTTTCGACGGCAATTCGTCGTCGTTGAGTGAGTCGTAGTTGGCGTAGTTGACGGACGATGAATGGGTTGGAAGAAAAGTAGGCAAGTGCCGCACTAAAAAGTTGCCGATAAATGCTCCCCAGTACCTAGTAGATGCTAGGTTACTGTCGGAAGGGTGGTGTACAGGACCCAAGGGCAAGCGGGGGGCTCGGGAACTTCTTTCGCATAGTTTTGACCGCCCCGGGGCACAGGGAGACGAACCTTTTGTCGTCAGCGCTTAAATTCATGCAAGGAAGAAAACATGTGACGGAGCACATATTTGCTGATGCTCTCGAGGAAGTACTGTTGATCTGCGACGGTTGATTGGGTACAACAGAGTAATCATTTATTCAAGATAGGAAAACATTCGGAACCTTTTGTCGAGAGTTTCCGAGCAGCCATGCATGGCGGCGATGACTTGTTACATGTGGTCCGCGTTGGATGATTTTTATTAATGATGTTTTTTGTGATTTACTCTACATGCACTGACACAGCTATGTCTACTTGTATTTCCAATTTATCTTAAATTATGGAATGTAAACTAATATTACTAACAGTGTTGTAAGTTTTAACAGGGCCTTGAAGTAATTCTAGCCATGGCACAGAAAACTCTAATAACACTAACGTTGTAATTTGAGATGTCAAGTATTTATTATTTACATTTCTGAAATCGTATTTTATAAGTACAGTCGTATATTTTCTCAACAAAACTTGCTGAGTAGGATAATAAAGTAGAGTACTGAAAAAAAAAAACAAGTTTTGTTACGAGTTGCATGCTGCAGCCTTTGCAACGACGAAAAAAATGAGATTAGTTCAGGGCAGACCCTGTCGGTTGTGGTCCCTGTCGGAATCGATTTGATACTGATGTTTGATAGCGTTGATTCGGCAAGTGTTAGTGCTTTAACACTACAATGAAAACAAATCCGATAGCGCTAGAGGAAACAAACAGAATACAATTCAGTACTCAATTTACGCTAGATTCAATCCCTACAAGCTTTGAATGTTGCAGGAACATTCAGCGCTCTTGTCCTGCTTCATCTAATCTAATCTAGTCTAAAGGGTGTTCCGATCAAAATTTGGTCAAACAGTAATGTGTGTGAGTCGAACCAATTTTTTTTATTAATAAGTCAAATTATTTTTCTTTTACAACTTCAGTTAAAATAAAACACTTTCGTTTAACACCTGCCGTAAGATTTTGTACAGTCTCCTTGTCCACTTTATTCGCCGCAGAACGCCGTTTGCTTGAACTGTTTCTCGCTCACAACAGCTTTTAGAGTCTTCTTAAGGTTCCGCTTGACGGTGGTTCAATATTGTTGAATTGAAGAATTCAAAATTCTTCTCCTTGGGCACCACTTGAACGTTATTTGCAGCATACCACTTCATGACCTTTTTTCCGTAATGGCAAGATGCCAAATCCGGCCAAAATAGAACGGAACAATTCTGTTGCGTCAGGAAAGGCAGTAGACGTTTTTGTAGGCACTCGCTCAGATAAATTTCCTGATTGACGGTTCCGGTCGTAAAGTAAACGTTGCTCTACAAGCCTCAGGTACACATGGCCTGCCACACCAGATATTTCTTCGCGAACTTTGACAGTTTAATGCGCTTGAAAATATCTGCCACCTTTCCCCGTCCGATTGCCGTATAAAATTCCTGTCCAAAAAGCTGTTTAAAGTCTGCCTTGACGTACGTTTCATCGTCCTGGTCCACGCAAACAAACTTCGTCAGCATCGTCGTGTACAACTTCCGCAATCGTTGCGATTTGGAGTCACCACTTTCTTGTAAGTCGACAGTCCAGCTCGTTTTTTAGCTCTATCCACGGTTGAAGGCGCCACTCCCAGCTTATTTGCGACATCTCGGACGGAGAGGTTGGGGTTCCGCTCGACAACAGCGGGAAACTCTTTTTGTAGTCGCTGTGGCCTCTGGCTTTCGATTTCAACCCGATCCAGCTTTCCTGGCTATCGACAATCGTTCACCAAACACTTTTAATACGTTGGTAACAGTTGTTTTAGCTACATTCAACAATTTCGTCAACTTGGCGTGAGAGTTGTTCGGATTTTCGCCATGCACATGCAAAATTTTGATGCGTTGCTTAGACACTAATTGCTTGCATAATAACACTTGGAAAAATTTAGGCCTGAAAGAGCTTATATAAATAATATTGCATGGTACAATCAAAATGGCTTACATTTAGCTACGTAGTCCTACGTCATCATTTCGAACAACACAGTGAATCTTTAGCCTTTAGTTCTAAGCTTTCGAATAAACTAATTCAGAACAATTTCCTTAGATAAATTAGCATGTCCCTACAGAAAGAAATGTTTTGTTCTAACTTTTTCTATTCCAAATTAACGAACAAAGTTGTCTTCAGGTGGTTACCAGAACTTGAAAAGATAAAACTTTTGACGTATGAAACTTGCCAATATCTTTTACCATTAGAAATTGATTCTTGATTTTCTTATAAAATTACCCCCTTTTCAAATGTGTTTTACTCAATTTAAAATATATATTATATGATATGCAATAATCAAAAAACTTTCAATCGCTGTTGAGAAATAATATTTTTGTTTGCCCCAACCAACATTTGAAAAAGGCCTAATGTTTACAAAAATAATAATTACTTTTGTTTGACAAACGATAGCGACAATTACAGCACTCCAAAGTTGTATCTCTAATTGTTCTAGAATTGATGGGAATAAAACTTTGCTAATGAAATTGAAGTAAAAAAGTTAGAGAAAAATAACTGATTTTTATCGAGACACCCTAAGCCACGTAGGAAAAATTTGCTCTTATTCGGTCATTTCAAGAGCTACAGAAAATTTTACAAGATCAAAGTTGCTTAAAATTTTCTAATCTACAATCTTTAAGAAAAATATATACCTTTATTTCTGCAAATAAGAAAGTCAGATTTTCAATTTCGCTGAAAACAAGGGTCAGTCTAGTTTTCATTCACACCAAAAGAATGGCATCCCCAACAAACACTTATTAAGCAAACATCATTATGGTGATTTAACTCAGCATCGTTTTGAACAATGTCTGAACTATTTTCAATCAATGCTTCGGTTCAGGCATTATTTACACATATTTGGAGAAGTTATTGACCTGTCACCAAGCGATTTTGGACACAGGCAATTGCATATGCTTAAGATTTAAGTTTGCAGCAATAAAGTTCTGCTATTTAAGTTTTGCAAACTTCATTTATATATACTTCTCTTCGGTTTTGTTCACTCGATTCTGGAGAATTTATTCATCTTTATGCTTCCAACTGTCAAACTAAACGTATAATCAACTTTAGTAGAGGTAGATCTAAAAATTATATTTAACATAATATATGTTCAATAATTTTTCAGTTAAGCAAGTTTTTTTTAATGAATAATATATTTTAACATAGCAAATTATGAATTTTTTCTTCAACATCAATCAAGCATATTAAAAATGACGTGATTTCGAGTATAAAAGTTTTGTTCAACTTTTTCAAATTATCATACAACTTTCTTTACCGGTGCCGGTGGTGTAGTGGTAAACGTGGCTGTTACAAGACACCTTAGTGGGTCTGGGTTCAATTCCAGTCAAGATCGGTCTGAATCGAAAAAATATGGTCACGTCTTCCTTGGCAAGGGAAGTAAAGTCGTTGGTCCCGGCTCATGTGTTGATGAGTGCGATATGTTGTAGGGTCGAGGTGGTGAAGTCGTCTTCCTGGCAGCGGGGGTTGTCACCACGGAAGAAAAATAGATTGACGGAAACCAAAAAAAATGAACAAATATAACTTTCTATGATGATGATTTTCCATACGATACAGACTTCTCTATTTGGATTAAAAATTGTGCATATTTAATTTGCTATTTTTATACATGTATATTGACAATGACGCTGTGTAACGTTCACTTATTAACATTTATTAGTAAGATTTGAACCAACAACTTTCGTATCCTCATCTACGTGACATACCAGCTCTATTATCCTTGAATGTAACATCAACATATATAAGCTCAATGTTATATATTGAATAGTAGCAGAATTTTTGCATTAATTGGGCTTCATTTTTGTTCTATTTAGAGCGTTTTCTGTAAATGAACAACACCAATCAAACCTTCTAAATGTTGTAACTAAACGTCTGTATACTAGCTTTGATATTTGTTGTTCGGTTTTACTACAGACATTACTGAAAACATTCAAGGGCATGTTGAACAAGAGACGATTTGTTTTCTGATGAATCTGGTAACTCTTGCGCTTTTTTTTCTAGTTTGACACATTCGCAAGACAATATCGTTCCAGCGATAGGTTTTTGCTAAATTAGCTAGGGCAACATCACTTTCCTCTTTTTATGTCTTTTCAAATATGTTTTTAATTAAGATTTCAACTTTTGAAAACAGGACAAAACTTTTTCATCGGCAGCAAAAATGAACAATTAATAAACAAAAACAAAGGGATAATTTATTCAGCATAACTTTTATTAGAAGTATATTTATTGATCAATCAAAATGCCGAACACTTTGGAGACTTTTATACGGCATTTAAAAGTTTTTTTTAAATATATTTTGCTGAATATTGGTTGAAAACAGCTTTAATTCAAATAAGATCGCAGCAAGCCGTGCTTTGAAACTGACGTGTTTTGCTTTTGCTGCGTCGTTTTCACGAAAAAAAAAAATCAAACAATACTTCGTAATATAACTTAAACTTACAGTGAAATCATGGAATCTCCGCGTGCTTTGAGAAAGACGTAGTCTGCCCTGGGATGCATAGTTGACGTAAGCGCCAAGACGACCCAAATTTAATTTTTTTGTTTTTTTTGCATTCTTTACCCTATAATACATTGCCTCCAAGTCAAAACAAAAATAGTTTCTTCGAAAAATTGCGAGATAAATTGAAAAGAACGTAGCACCATTTGGTCGCATGAATGGCGTCTCTCCACATATTACATCACGGGTGGCTGTAAGCAAAGTTGAATGCACCAGGGAAAGCAGATTAGAGATTACATACATACTTGCCATCTATCGACCTCTGAAAAAAACCTGGCCGGTTCCTTACGATCAGTGATACTGTCCCTCATACTGCCTTTATAGGCATTTGATTGAAAATGGATAGAATTGATGATTTTTCCTTGGCGAGAAAGTAGCCTGAACTGATATAATCAAAACCAGGTAGTAAATGATAAGAACCAGTGGGTGTTGAAATGACGTCATCATTTATTGTACGTTCCGCCCAGCAATCGCTCGTCCGTGATCCTTCCAACTCAACACAACTCGCATTGAACTTCGTTCGTTGTTGATACTCCCTGATCAGTATCATCAGCTTTAGCAGAGTGCCCTGTCTGCTTTTCGTGAACACGATGGGCTTGACAACGTTCGCACTCTTCATGCCCCAGTTGGGTAAATTTTATGTTCAGGTCTCTCAACACCTTACGGTAGAAACTGTAACTGCAACATTCTTGCTTTTTTTTCAACTGTCGCTCTTTGAAAGAGTCGAACATTTTCTGGACTGATAAATCCGATGGTAAATATCTTCAAAATCAAATGGGAGCTTTGCTGGGGGAAACTTTTTGTTGGCATTCGTGAAGCCAATCGGCAAGAGCCTAATGTACGACATATTATTCAGAATAGAGCAGCCTGGCCAAACTATGAGAATAAACGTTCAGTGGTATGCCTGTTTATTCGCATAAGTTGGCGTATGCGTTTTAAAGATGATAAAAAAATGAAAATATTCTAATTATCCTGTTGGCCCTCTTTTATAAGTAAAACTTCATCAAATGGACAGAACATTTGTCCATAATTGTTGGTATATACAGCATTTCAGCTTAAACTCGGAAAAACGCGTTTTCTCAACAATCATACCGATGGTGGTTACGTCAACTATGCATCCCAGGGCAGTAGTGAATACAATCGATTCCCTCCTGAAATTTGTGAGTGTCAGCAGTTTTTTAGTTCGTTATAAAGTCGTCTCATTATGCTTAGTGACCTTGAACGCACGCACACTACAGCACCATTTAAAACAAAGGACTGCAAGTAAGAAGGAAAATCTTTTGGAGGAAAACAAACCATAATTCCTCTGCATGTGCTAGAAAGGGAAAGGTCAATAAGCCTAAGCCTAATAGCGGGGATTTTGATTTTGGCAGAGTGTGTAGTGTGCATGAAATTAATTACGAATCAACGTCGATTTTTTTAAATTTCTACGTATGAACAAGATAGTGTCAATAAAGAAGTTGCCATGGGTTAGATCTATTGGATGATAACTGTATAACAATAACCTCATTTTTAAATAATAAAAAAAACGTGCCTGGATTGGAAATTATACATTTTCAAATCTGGAAGTGTGTAGCAGTGCTCTTATCCAAATGATATCGTAAATGTTTACATGCGGGGCTTATTGAAAGTAACCTCGGAATGGGCGTGACTCTTCAGACAATCTGAAATGAGTTGCTGGATCTGCAGTAGAGCTATCACTTTCTAGCTTCCGGATTAAATCTGCTTCGAATGGTCACTTGAGGGATTTTTGTAAACATATTTCTTTTTTTTTTTATATAATCATTTATTTGTACAGGCTCAATCGAATTAACTTTACAGAGCCAAATTTTCATATTTTTATACATCATTTATCTTAAAACTAAAGTTAGGAGGATAGAGCCGATTACTCGCGGCCGTCTCGAGGTTAATAGGAATTACAAATAACGGATGGGAAAGAGGGTGGGAATTTAAACTATGGTTCGCATAACACATTAAATTTAAATTCTAAATTATCTGAACACTTATAACTATACAATTTATGGTTTTCTTTTGACTTGAACATTTCTTGAAAAAGAAAAAAAAAACACACACACATACACATATAAAAAAAAAAACTTATACTAAACATACAGGTTAAACTAACTACAATCTAATGCTAATGTTAGTCAAAAACACATAAATGAGTTTCATGTACTCCAAATCACGTACAGCCAAAATATCTCGAATTGGCACATTGGGTTGTCTACCTCGAGCCCGAAGGGAATCATAAAGCTCAGATCTGACTCCAGAATGTTCAGCACAAGACCAAATGACGTGATCTGCGTCCTGATAGCCTTGTCCACACTCACAGAGATTGCTGTCCCTCAGCCCAACCCGGTATAAATGAGCGTTCAAAGAATAATGATTGGACATGAGGCGAGACATGACACGAATGAAGTCTCGACCCACATCCATCCCGGTAAACCAAGATTTCTTCGACACCTTTGGGATGATAGAATGTTGCCATCGCCCCAAATCTCCTTTACTCCATTTATACTGCCAGCTGACGAGTGACTGTTGACGAAAAATAGGAAAAAATTCGTTGAAGGCGATTTGTCGATCACAAATATCGCCTTCCATAGCGCCCACCTTTGCAAGCGAGTCCGCTTTCTCATTGCCCGGAATTGAACAATGAGATGGGACCCATACAAAGGTGATGATAAAATAACGCGAAGATAAAGCACTTAGAAGCTCCTGTATTTTCATGAGAAAATACGAGGAGTGCTTTACCGGCTCAATGAGCGAATAGCCTCTATAGAACTGAGACTATCCGTGAAAATGAAGTACTGATCCGGTGTTAATGAGGCAACAATTTCTAGCGTAAATGTATTGCCGCTAATTCAGCGACATATACGGAACAAGGAGCTTGAAGTTTACGGTTGGCGCTATAAATTTCATTAAATATACCAAAGCCTGCTGACTCCTCTATCAATGATCCGTCAGTGAAGAACGATTTAGTGGAATCAACTTGGCCAAACTGTGCAGCAAATATCACCGGAGCAATCATAGGACGATGATGCTCTGGGATTCCATGAAGCTCCTGCTTCATGGATAAATCAAAATGAACCGAATTGTCGAAATCGGAGAAGCAAACACGATTGGAAATGTTCGGCGAAGGGCTGACATCCTGTGTTATGTACAAATGGTACAAGGTCATGAAGCGGGTTTGAGGATTCAACTCAAGGAGCTTCTCAAAATTTTCGATCACCTGAGGGTTCATAACTTCACACCTGGTGAGGAGCCGGAGAGATAATTCTGAAAACCGATCCGAAAGTGGCAACATGCCAGCCAGCACTTCAAGACTCATGGTGTGAGTCGAGTGCATGCAACCTAACGCGATACGAAGACACCGATACTGAATACGTTCCAGTTTAATGAAGTGCGACCGAGCCGCTGACTGAAAACAAAAACTACCGTATTCCATAACCGACAAAATCGTTGTCCGGTACAACGTTAGAAGATCTTGTGGATGCGCTCCCCACCAGGTCCCGGTAATTGTGCAGAGAAAGTTGATCCTTGGCTGGCACTTTCGCTTCACATACTCAATATGGGATCTCCAGGTGCACTTTGAATCGAACCAGACCCCAAGATATTTAAATGACATAGAATGAGTTATCGGCTTAGAACATATTTCTTCCATAATACCATTGCCGGCCAATGAGTATTAGATCACACACACACACACACACACACACACACACACACACACACACACACACACACACACACACACACACACACACACACACACACACACACACACACACACACACACACACACACACACACACACACACACACACACACACACACACACACACACACACACACACACACACACACACACACAGCTTGATTGTGACTTATTTGAGTCACAAAGCAGTCACTTTAACTAGTTTTTAACAAGTGTGCTACTAGGGTACTCTATGGAAGTGTACAATTAGCGGGTCACGTTGTAAGGATGCCAGACAACAATCTCGGAAAGATGGTGTTTGCCTCGAATCTGACCCGAGACAAAGCGAAGACGCCAGAGTAATTGGCGACAAGCAGCCCTAAATCGAGTTTCTTGGTGAAACATTGTGACGCAAGTGCGATCCTGAAGGGACATTGGATCAACAATCAATTCAACTGCTACATTACTTCAACAGTCAGTATTAAGTTGCACTCGAAACTGTATTGGTCGAACGCTTGTGTCTTAGCTGTCAGTGGATGAATGTGTTACTTTTGTAATCGAGTGTTCCGGAAATATGGATCTCGAACAGAAACGTAGTACTGTGATTTTCTTGTTCCGAGAACAGCAAAAGGACATAGTTCGTGAGCTGTCCTATTTATTTTGTGAGCAGAAGTAGTGCACACCCCAAGGAACATTGCTGGTTTTATCATGGTTTTATAGCATTCTTGAAGTCTAATTCATGCTCTTCAGAACCCTTATAAAATCACAATTGTTTCTTGGGCACCGTACATTCAAAAGATACATGGAGACCGGCAGTACCTAAAAAATGGTATGATGGGGGACGTCGACCTTCTGTCAAGAAGCACCCTAAGAGACATCCTCGTCATAGTGCCACTTTATTGGCAGAAGATCTCAACGTTCGGATCGAAGTCTCCGTCGGATCCTGAAAGATAAACTTCTTTAATGTAAACCTTCGACGTCATTGTGTGAGATGTGATGAAAACCTTGGTTTTAAGGCCACAACTGCAGATTCCTTGCCAAATCATTAGTTTCCGAGCAAACTTATCAGCAAAAAAAAATATCCTGGAAGGGATGACCCCACGACCAGTTGCTAGGTAAAATTTTCGTCCGGGGATTTGTTTATAATCCATTTTGACACATGTTTCGTCATCCATTAAATTACAGCCATCAAATTTCGTCAAAACCCGTTCGTATAGTTATCGTGCTCGCTTTTTGGCCTCTAAATTTTGTTCCAGGGACCGATTCGGATGAAAAAGACTTATATGGACTTAGTATGGAGACACCTGGGTTACCTTTAACGTACCTCAACACCTTCCTTCCCAGCTCTTTGTCGCTAGTGCCACTTTTATGATAGATGCGCTGTGCTCTATCCATACTCAGAGTATCCTTGTAACGTTTGATTACAAGACACACCGTTGACTTAGGGAATTTTAACACTTTTAACACAATTAATTTTCTTTTCTCAAGTTCCATGATCCGTAATTTGGAGATGCGTCGATAAATCGAGAAAAACTTTTCAACATTGTTTTCGTCAATGAAACATCAACAAATGCCTGTCAAACGTTTTTTGTTCGAACCACCAGGGATGCGGTGGTATACATATGATTCGTGCGTCCAGATTTACTTTGAATCGAGCTTTAACAAAGAATAATGGCAAGGGGGGTAGAGGGGGGCCGACTCAACATTGAAATGTGTCTGCTATACACTGAAAATCATTTTTAGTTTAAATTACGAGATCAAAGGTACACACTTAGAAAAAATCGTGTAAATTCATGACTAAAAGAATGCACATATATGGAGCGGCCTTTATGATTTAATAATCTGTTGCATGAAAAATTACATCAACCAAATTAAATTTTGTTTGTAACCCTATTTAGACACATATCAAGTTGATGTAATATTTCAAGACGATGTAAACGTTCGTTTGTTAAAAATTATACTTGAAACGAATTACCAACGAAAAGAAATGATAGAGAAATGAATTTCCAGGACTGTTAATTTTGACCACAGCGTTATAATCAGCGAGTACTATTACATTTATTTGGTATGCGCTACAGTAATAAAGATTAATTTTCCTTTTTTGTTCTGCGGACACTAATTGAAAGAAAATAGATCATAGTTTTGGCCTCGATGCGTGACAACAATATTACATCTGAGGAATTGATCTGTATTTGGCAACCAGCAGCAGCTTACTAGTGTTCAACTAATAACTGATTTAAAAATGTGTGGTTTTCTGACGCAGGAAGCAAAAGAAATTTCACACGTCGATGATTGCCAAGAGTCGAAATACAACTGAAGCGCAGATGATGCGTAGAAGGGAGGAGTGGCTCTTTCAGTTTACATAGATGGTCTTGTAATTTTAAAGGACAATGGTGAGCAATCAATATAATTTCTGAACGTCGTGTAATATTATGTTATTATGATAGATTTGTATTATTATTCATAACGGATATTTGAAATACCCTTAATTGAACATAAAGATGCAGCAGCAAACCATTACGTCGACCTAAATTGTGTGATATTTTCAAATTGCGTGTCATGTAGTTTCCATAATTTTTTAGTGTGTAGCACTAAAGAATCAATTCGTTGTTTTCTGCAACGAAACTGATTTGTACGTTTTATGAAGCTACCATCAAAATTAATGGCAAACGCGTAACTGTAAAAAGTACAAACTTACCTTACTTACCAATCAGACTAAGGCCGGCGTGGCCTCTGCTGTACACAGAAGTTGTCTCCATTCTATTCGGTCCATGGCGGTCACTCTCCAGCCTCGCTGTCTGCGGAGGGTCCGCAGGTCGGCTTCTACTTGATCGATCCACCTTGCTCGTTGCGCGCCTCTTCTTCTTGTACCTGTCGGTTCGTTTTCGAGAACCATTTTCACAGGGCTGTCGTCCGACATTCTTACGACATGCCCAGCCCATCGTAGTCGACCGATTTTAGCGATGTGTACGAAGGAAGGTTCTCCCAGCAACTGGTGCAATTCGTGGTTCATTCGCCTCCTCCACGTTCCGTCTTCCATCTGCACTCCACCGTAGATGGTACGCAGCACCTTCCGTTCAAAGACTCCAAGGGCGCGGTGGTCCTCCACTAGCAATGTCCATGCTTCGTGGCCATAGAGAACTACCGGTCTAATTAATGTCTTGTAGATGGTCAACTTTGTGGTTCGGCGAACTTTGTTCGATCTTAGCGTCCTTCGGAGTCCAAAGTAGGCACGATTACCAGACATAATGCGCCTTTTTATTTCTCTGCTGGTGTCGTTTTCGGCAGTCATCAATGAGCCCAGATACACGAATTCGTCTACTACCTCGATTTCATCACCGTCGATCTGAACTCGTGCTAGGAGGCTAACATTGTCTTCTCGTGAGCCTCTTCCCTTGATGTATTTTGTTTTCGACGCATTAATCATAAGTCCAATCCTACCAGCTTCAACCTTAAGTCTGATGTACGTTGCCGCCATCGTCTCAAAGTTACGTGCTACGATATCAACGTCGTCGGCGAAGCCAAATAGTTGGACAGACTTCCTTAAAATCGTGCCACTCGTTTCTATCCCAGCTATTCGAATCACACCCTCAAGTGCAATGTTAAACAACAAACACGACAATCCATCACCTTGCCGTAACCCTCTCCGAGATTCGAAGGGACTGGAGAGCGTCCCTGATACTCGGACGACACACATCACTCGATCCATCGTTGCTTTGATCAACCGTGTCAGTTTTTCCGGAAATCCATATTCGTGCATGATTTGCCATAGCTGGTCTCGATCGATTGTATCATGCGCTGATTTGAAATCGATGAAAAGATGATGTGTGGGCACGTTGTATTCGCGACATTTCTGCAGCACTTGCCGAATCGCGAAAATCTGGTCCGTAGTAGCGCGGGCACCCATGAATCCCGCTTGGTATTTCCCCACGAACTCCTTTGCAATTGGTGACAGGCGGCGGCATAATATTTGGGAGAGCAACTTGTAGGCAGCGCTCAGACGCGTGATCGCACGATAATTGCAGCAATCCAGCTTGTCGCCCTTTTTATAGATGGGACACACTATTCCCTCCATCCAATCCTCCGGTAAACATTCCTCCTCCCAAATCTTGGTAATTACCCAGTGCAGCGCTCTGGCCAGTGCTTCACCACCGTATTTCAGTAGCTCTCTTGGGAGTTGGTCAACACCAGCGGCTTTATTGTTTTTCAACCGACCAATTTCCTGAAGGGTTGGGGTTGGGATCCTGTCATCTTTTGCGTGTGTTCCTAGGGTTATTACCGTGCCACTTTCGTTCGCTGTAACATTACCGTTCAGGTGTTCGTCGAAGTACTGCTTCCACCTTTCAATCACCTCACACCCTCCTGTGAGAAGGTTGCCATCCAGGTCTCTGCACGTATCAGCTTGTGGTACGTAGCCTTTGCACGAGCTGTTCAACTTCTCATAGAATTTTCGTGTGTCGTTAGCACGGTACAGTGCTTCCATTTCTTCGCGGTCTCGATCTTCCCTCTGGCGCTTTTTCCTTCGAAGAATAGAATTTTGTCTGTTCCGTGCCTGTCTATACCGTTCCACATTCGCTCTCGTACGATGTTGCAGCATTCTCACCCGTGCTGCATTCTTCTCCTCTACTAACTGCTTGCATTCGCCATCAAACCAGTCATTTTCCCGATTCCGTGCAGAAGTACCTAGTGTCACTAATGCAGTGCTACCAATGGCGGTTCGAATATTTCTCCAGCCATCTTCAAGAGTAGCAGCGCCAAGCTGCTCTTCCGTTGGTAGGGCTGCTTCTAGCTGTTGCCCGTATTCCTGAGCAACTCCAGTTTCCCGTAGAAGCTCAATGTTACGTCGTGGCTTCCGAGTACGACGCGTGTTTTACAGCGTTTAGAGTTTTGAGCGCATACATACTGCAACTAGGTAGTGGTCCGAGTCTATATTCGCACTGCGGTAGGTGCGAACGTTGATGATATCGGAGAAGAATTTCCCGTCGATTAGAACATGGTCGATTTGATTCTCTGTTCGTTGGTCAGGTGATCTCCAAGTGGCTTTGTGGATGTCTTTACGGGGGAAGAGGGTGCTTCGAACTACTAAATCACGGGAGGCCGCAAAGTTCACGCATCGTTGGCCACTATCGTTCGATACGGTATGCAGGCTGTTAGGCCCTTTTACCGGTCTGTACATTGCCTCTCGTCCTACCTGAGCGTACATGTCACCAATGACGATTTTTACGTCCCGCTGCGGGCAGCCATCATACTCTTGCTCTAGCTGCGCGTGGAACGCTTCTTTTTCGTCATCGGGTCTCCCGTCGTGTGGACAGTGTACGTTGATGATGCTGTAGTTGAAGAACCGACCCTTGATCCTCAGCTTGCACATTCTAGCGTTAATCGAAAACCATCAATCACGCGTTGACGCATTTTGTCCAGCACTAAAGGGCGAACACGAAATTATTGCGACACATTCAACAGGGCATCACTTTTTTACCATTGGGTAAAATTCAACCAAAATTTGCACACTTTCTCATTGATGTGCATTGTTTACATGCTGTCAAACTCGAAGTCGTGTTTTTCGATTCAACGAAAATGGAGGTGAACCAACGCGAGTCGAGAGAACAAATTCTATCCAAACACCTGGAATTTCCTGACCTGTCGCACCGGCAGTTGGGAAAAATGTTGAACATTCACCATTCAACCGTCTCCAGAGTGTTGAAGCGGTTCCAGGAGCGGTTGACGTTGGACCACGGCAAAGGAGCTGGAAGAAAACCGGGACCGGAGAACAAAAAGACGGAGGGAAAGGTGAAGCGGATGATAAAAGCAAATCCCAACGTCTCAAGCCGTGATTTGGCTAAAAGATCGGCATGTCGCAGAGCTACGTCCAAAATGTAAAGAAGAGAGCTGGACTACATACATACAAGGTACAGAACTGCCCAAACCACGATGAGCGGCAACAACCGACGGCTAAAACTCGGGCACGGAAGCTCTACGAGAAGATGCTGACAAAATTTGGCTGCTGTGTGATGGACGACGAAACGGATATAAAAGCCGATTTTAAGCAAATTCCGGCGTTGGAGTTTTTCACCGGCAAGAGCAAGTTCTATATGGACGACGAATTTAAGAAGAAGAAAATGTCGAAGTTCGCCTCCAAATATGCTCTTGCGGACTGAGGAGTGAGCCTTTCGTGACAAAGGGCACAGTAAATGGCGAGATCTACAAATCTGAGTGCCTCGAGAAGCGCCTTTTGCCGTTCTTGCAGCAGCACCACGAAGCTCCGCTATTTTGGCCAGATTTGGCATCATGCCACTATTCTAAAAGTGTCCTGGAGTGGTATGAGGCCAATTCTGTCCATTTTGTTCCAAAGGACATGAATCAACCAAACTGTCCGGAGCTGCGCCCGGTGGAGCAGTACTGGGCAATAATGAAGCGGGAACTTCGGAAGAGCAAGAAGACAGTCAAAGACGAGAAGGACATGTTAAGAAAATGGAAAAAAAAACTGAGAAACTGGTACCGGATGACACTGTAAAGACTTTGATGGAGGGCATCAAGCAAAAATGCGTTCAATTTTACAATCAAGGCTCCATCGATTAATTTTTCTTTTGATTTTTGAAGTAAATATATGTATAAAACTACCCTAACATTTTGGTTTGATTCTAAACATTATAAGAAAATTGGCATGACATTTTCGGTGTCGCAATAATTTCGTGTTCGCCCTTTACAAAGCCGGTGCCCAGCTCGTTTGTGGAACCACAGCTCTGGTAGAAAGTAGCCGCTCGATGCCCGCTTTTCCATACCTTCTGTGCTGTCCAGCAAACCTCCTGCAGTGCTACGACTTCGAAGTTACGTGGTTGAAGTTCGTCGTTCCGAGTTTCCAATCGTAGTCCTTAAGTCGTCGCCTAGGTCTTTTCCGATTGTTCCGGTCCGTAATAACTTCTGTATTTGTATTTTGATTTTGTAACATTTGTAACATTGATTTTTTTAAGGGCGGCTTGTTGGGCCTTCCTCAACCCCCTGTCTCGCCGGGGGACCATCGTGCACAGCACTGTTTAGAGTCCCACGCTGGCACAAGGACGATGATCAGTCGCTCCTAACATGGAGAACAGACGCTGTTTTGAGCCGCCCCTAACATGGAGAACAGACGTTCACATAGACTGCACCCTTTGAAGAGGGCAGACCCCCCCCCCCCCCTTCACTGTCAGCCAATATGACCAAGGTCCCACCGGGGTTGGTTACCCGAGTTGGTTACTCATACCCCAGTCGGCACCACGGGGAGGTAGGGATAGGAGTGACTGAACAAGGGGCTAAGGATCGCAGTAGGATCTATTTTATATCTCCAGGTACGCGAAGTACCAATGGTACGCATTTTCCAATCATTTATCAACCCGTCAAAAGTATAAAGCATTTGTTGAAACAGTTAATAAAGCATTTGTTGAACAGTTGAAACTTTATTTTTGAGTCTCGGTTTTCGTGATAAACATCAATAATTAGCGCTGGTCATAATGTGCCTTTATGGACCCATTTGCCTATTTTGGACCCGGGTCCATAACACGCTTATCAACTAATTTGATTAAAATGATTGATCTGATGTGGCTAAACCAATTTGTTATCTCGTAGACATACGTATAGGGTAACGCATATATTTTGGACATGTATATATTATGGCCACCTTCCTATAGAAAACATTCTAAACACATCCAATGTGTAACAACACCCATGTAGATATCTATCAAGGTTCAATCTACGTATAGAATAAAACTAGTACAATCTTGGATGCATATACAGGGTGTTCGGTTTCTTAATGCAAATATATTCTGGAGCGATAGGGGATGATATTTGAGGAAAAATATGTTCTACGCATACGGTCAAATCTCAAATTTTACGGAGTTAATCCGTTTAATCCAAGCAACTATCTCGTCCTCTTCCGCATCGGAAAGTGCGGTTGGTGGACCTCTACTAGTTCTTCCAGACCAGCTTTTCCCCAGACGATACTTCACGGTAGAGCGTGGAATTTTGAACTGTTTGCACGCCTGTTTTATCGGAACATGATTTTGGATCGCTCGAATGCACTGTTCCACTTCAGATTCCGTGTAAGTATGCTTACATTTCTCAGTTTTTCCCATTTTGATTAACACTGTAGACGGTGCGAAAACAATAAGTTCGGTTTGTTTACAAACAGAAATGAAGGGTTTGCCAAACATAATGGACCCTCAAAATTTAGACATTTTTTTTCCAATTTTTCATTGTTATTATATGTGCATAGTAAAATTTAATATAAGTACTAGGTATTAACGTGTTGAAAATGCATTTTTATAATCTACAATTTATTTGCATTATAAAATGCTTTTCTTCTCTCCTGTTACGAAAATACTTAAAAATCACTGTTCCATGCAGTGTCCAGGTAAAAATAATTAATAATGATTTTTATGTGTCAAAATTTTGAAGAATTATATTCAAACCTTTGTTTTAGTGTTGATACTATGTGTTTTAACTGACAATTATTGGGTTGAATATGATAATAACAAAATAATTACAAAAATATGCCTGGGGGTCCATTATACGCATACAATCCCTATATTCAAGACCTAATTTTATTATCCAGGATTATATGTTCTTGATTACTGCGTCCATTTATTGGAGAAATTAAACATCTTTTTACGTTTGAAGTTGGATGATTGCAGAATGTTATGAATATATGTAGTATGGTGAGCATGGGTTCCGCTTCCTTAGTATATTTGGTAACAGATTGAGTGAGTCGATGAAGTCTGCGTCGCCCTTAGTCCGGCTCAATATTGAAATGTTTCTGTTCTTGTTGAACCAAAAATTCGATTAGACGTCACAAATAGTTCTTCTCTTACAAAATTTTCCCAACGCTTGTGAAAACTGGTTTGACCCGGGCATCGAAGCGACGGGTAATTGAAACGTGAAATTTTGCTGCGAAAATTGTTAAATTGACCAAGTTAAACTATCAAGCACGGTCTTTCTCTGTAAGAGCACTGTTGCTAAGGGAGCATCTTTGAAAGTACGTGCAATTTGCAGCTTCGTCGGTTGCTTTGATGGCTGCTAGAGCTAGAATGGCAAAGAACCGTGGGTCTGGCTTCATTCATATTATTCGAACTGTTCAAAATGACGATTTCCGCCTCTCATGCCTTGACATGGAATGACATTTCGTAGAATAAATTTTCTTCCGAATTCTCGAAAAAATAGGGTCTTTCGTTTTCTGAAAATTGTAGGCAGTAAATTTCAAACTGATTTGTAACAAAACGGTTTTGTTGGAAACGCCTTACGGCTGAAAACTATGTAGTATATATTCTCTGAACGCTCATTCTTACCATGTTGGGATAAGTACCAACAATCTCGAGGATGTAGTCTTCAATTGTATCTAATAAATTTCAAATTCTACCTATTTCATTTCAATTTCAGTTTGAACTTCAAAGTTTGCTGGCTTTCAAATCAGTTTCCTTGAGCACTCTTACATTGTTCGTGTGAAACCCTGACCTTATCATTAATGAATTCGTATAATTGTGTGAAAAAAATCGATCAATTTTAAAAGGCACACTCTTCTATAAAAAAATATTCAACCTCATGATGCTGAACACCAAGCGACTCCTTTTCACGACAAACCATAGCAAGAAGAAACTCTGAACGGTTGATTGAATATTCATGCCGTCCACCATACTGACTGTTACTGTGAAGGTTTCGAATGCAGCGTCATTTCTCTTCTCTTTGCAATCGATCTGACGAAATGTTACCAAACGATTTCATCGAACATGGCATAACAACAAAGATAACAAAGTCACACCTCTGAAACATTTGTCCGCATCAAGTTCCAAGTTCCCCTTCCACCGCCTGCCTTCCGGACGTTTGCCCAATCGTATGAACCTCTAAAACATTCATCCTATTCTCACCAACCAAGCAACCTGGCGACAGCAGCAGCAGCAGCAGCAATAGCGCCACTTGGCAAGAGGCACGGGAAAATGAACTCTGAAAAGGAGAATGACAAAACGAGGAAAACTAGCTGGCACACCATCATTGGGAAAATTTGTCAATACACAAAGAGTTTGGCAGCCACAACTACACACTACAGCAACTGGCATTCTAGTTAGAGCCAACCAACCCAGCAGCGTGCTTTTACTCTCTTAGCCTTCCGTCGCAGTGTGACTGTTCCATGTCGTGAACGAAGGAAATGAGTTCATCATATATGTGGTGATAATTTTGCCCCCCTCCAGCCTCATTCCCTGGCGTCACCTCAAAGGAGGTTAACGCTGCTTCCTGCTGTCGTTTTTCGCCACTAGTTTCACATTGCCACAATATTTCCCGCACGAACCGACAGTCAGTAGTGGCAGCTAGTGGCAGGGAAAATGAGCCAACCACGGCGGCACGGCGGCCCTCGGCTCCGGTTGTCTATTTCAGCTAAAATCGAGCATTATTCCACCGCACTGGAGCTGCTCCTCCAGTGAAATTGCATTCAATATTTAAACATTTTATATGCACATTTCCTCGCGCCGGCCCCGTCCGGCTCAGCTCGTCAAACGGTCGTGCCTCTTCACCCTTTTTTTTGGCAGAATTGGCAGCAGAGCGCGGAGCTTTTATGAGTGATACACGAAAATAAACTAATATAAAACGGTGTGATATGAAATTGTAATGAGCTTCCTTTTCGTGTTATTGTTTGTTTTCCTGATGTCAGGCACCTGAAAGCTGAAAACTGCCATCCACCTTTGCCAATTTCGACCATAGGTAGGTACCTACCTATCAACTTCATTCGCGGCCACCGGCCGTGAGCGTGCATAAGTGAGTGGGTGGATGGGTGGCTCAGTTCGCGAGATAGTGAAAGTCGTTCCGGTTTCCGGATTCTTTTTTTTTTATTAAATTTTAAAAATTTATTCCAACCTGTTCCGATCGATTGTGGCCGGATTTGGAATGGTTCGGTTTGAGGGAAGTGGTTAATGTGATGGAATTCGGGGAGGGAATTTTATTATCGCTCCTCAATCAACCGGATTCCGATCGGTTCGGTGTCTTACTGAATTGAAATCTCATTTTATTTGTTGACTGGTGGTAGCAGCAGCAGCACGAGTGCTTTGAAATGCCATTCGCCACGAATGGAAAATGAATCATTCAAAGTGGTCTCCACTTCGAATGAGATTTTCCATGCAATGCATAGAGGGTAACCAACAAAGAACTGGCTGGTTTGTATTCAATGAAAGGGATGATTTTGAGTCCAGAAGCAATGCAATTAGATTTAACGGTAAGAACAAAGCATGCTGTCTCCGAAAAATCAGAGTCACTGTTTTGACGGAATGTTATTTTTGTTAGAACAAACTAGACAGCCGCAATATTCAAATTTATCACAGGTCAACGGTCATTGATTATACAAAACTTGACAACTTATACAAAACGACGTATCTGATTTTGTAAACAAAATGGGGAAGAAAAAGTCAAACGTTAAACACAAGGAATAGTATTGCCGTAAAATTATGGTGATGCTAGTTTGTATGAATGTGCTAAGGGTTTCAAGAGTATAACCAGAGGCTTTGCATCACTGTCAACCAGATAAGGATGCACCATAGTTCACGCGATTTTGACAATTTTGGACATCTGACAACTAAATCGACCAAGATTTTTCAGTAGAGCCTTACTGACAAACGTAATCAATGAATCCTTCCTTGATTTTTTTTTACCTTGGAAACTTGCCTCACTAATTTACTACAGCCATTTCAAAGAACACGAGTCCTTCTATACGATAGAACTGAGAGCTATTGTATTAAAGGGTGTATTCGATAAAAATGGCACACACATATATACTCATCAAAATTAAACTGATTATCGGATTTTCTTGAAATTTTCAGGGAATGAAGAACTACTAATGAGTTTTGATTTACAACATTTGTTTTATTCAATTTCGTCTCCCATCCCGAATGCCCGCACCTTCCTTTTCACTCCACCCATCAAATTTTGTACAACCGATTTTCCCAGTGTTTTTGTTGTTTTTACCCAAATTTTCTTCAATTCTAGCTCTGTTTTTATAGTTTTGGGATGTTTGCGAAGTTCCGTTTTCATAATTGCCCAGAATTTTTCAATTGGACGAAGTTCCGGTGAATTTGGTGTGTTCATATCCTTTGGCACATAATTGACTCCGTTGGCTCGGTACCACTTCAGTACGTTTCGAGCGTAGTGGCAGGATGCTAGATCAGGCCAAAACAGAGTTGATCCTTTGTGCTTCTTAATGAATGGCAAGAGACGCTTCTTAAGGCACTCTTCCGTGTAAATCGCACCGTTTATTGTTCCGGAAGTGATGAAGAGAGCACTTATTTCATCACATCCGCAAATCGCCTGCCAGATTAGAAACTTCTTTGCAAATTTCGATAGTTTCTTCTTTCGAACATCCTCCGGAACATCGAACTTCGACTTGGCAACGAAATATTCTTGCCCAGGAAGTTGACGGAAGTCGGCCTTGACGTATGTTTCGTCATCCATCACGATGCAACCGGATTTGGTGAGCAGCTTCGTGTAAAGTTTCCGGGCGCGGGTTTTCGCAGCGATTTTTTGTTTTTCATTCCGGTTTGGGGCTTTTTGCACTTTGTAAACATGTAACCCAGCACGCTTCATGGTTTTCTGCACAAAACCGACTGACACCTTAGACTTTTTAGCGACATCTCGAATTGACATGTTTGGACGGTTCTTGAATTGTTGTACGACTTTCCTGGCCATTTTACTGTCCATTGGACCACTTTTACGACCACTCCCTTACTTCCTTTGGACACTCAGACGCTCCTTGAAGGTTCTTACGAGTTGTTATATTTGCAATTCCAAGCCTTTTAGCAATCCACCGGTGGGACGCCCCTGGATTTTGATTGTGAGTGCACAAAATTTTTTCACGGACAATTTCTTGTTTCGACGACATGACTGGAACTACTGAATGAATAACTATGAAACTGCAGATGTAAATAATACACTATGGATAAGATCTACTCAAATTTATAGGTTTTTTACTCATACGATTCAAAAGTTACAGAAGATTTTCTGTGTGCCATTTTTATTGAATACACCCTTTACGAGAAATTTACGGAAAAAAATTGAATTGAATTGAATAATTTTTGTCGACGTATCGCCCATCAAAACAAATCGATCAATGCCAAGGCATGACAGGCATGGCAAAATACTTAGCTCTTCCACACACGCTACGTATCCCATAATGACGTAACGATGCACACATGTGAAAGCTTTAAATGTTAAGAAGAACAGGTTGATGCATTCATCCAAAGAAAGTTTGCATTAAAAAATGGACTTTTTTTTCGGATGGTGATAAAAAGACAGATAATTGCTTTTAATAAATTTCCCATGGAAGGTAATTATTTAAGCTTACTTGCAAACATATTCTACGCCCATGCAAGCGGCCTTCCGGCAGTTAACCGGAACATACGCCATGGCGGACGAAAACATGCGTGTACAGTATGTAAAAAAAGTTTATCCACCCCTTCTCACATTTGCTTCAAATAATCCACCAAAACATTGATAAACGATTTTTAATATTAAGTTTATTTCTCAAGGGGTAAAAAGAAAGTCAAATAACGATAATTTGATGTAAAAGCACGAACTGTTCCTGTCTGAGACCAAATATATAAGAAAACGATAAAAAATAATGCAAAAAAAGTATATCCACCATAATCCTGAAAATTATTCAATATTTCGTGTGACCTCCCTTGGCTTCATGGACAGCTTGACATCGTGGCATTGACTGGACAAGCTTAGCAGTCGTTTCTGGTGCGATTTTGTCCCATTCAGTTACAACAACTTGTCGTAATTGCTGAATGCTTGATGGTTTGTGTTCCTGAACCTTAATTTTCAAAATAGACTAGAGAGTTCTATTGGATTAAGGTCAGGAGACTGTGCTGGCCACTCCAAAATATTGATTTTCTTTTCTTTAAACCATTGGGATACCAGCTTCGATGTGTGCTTTGAATCCCCATCTTGTTGGAACGTGTATCTCCGGCCCAGCTTCAGTTTTTGAGCTTTTGTTGAAAGTTTTCTTTTCAGTATGTCCAGATAAACCTCCTTTGTCATTATTGCGTCAATTAATTTGAGTACTCCAACGCCAGACGAAGCCATCGAGTCCCAAACCATGACTCTACCTGCACAGACATTAATAAAAGCTAGCTAAGTCAGTTGAAAATTAATGATGTTGCAATAACTCACCTCCACTATGTTTGACTGTAGGCTTTAAACACTGGGTTTTCAGACTTTCACCGGTTCTGTGCCATTTTTGTGTGATACCATCAGACCCAAATAGCATTATTTTAGTCTCGTCTGACCAAATGACCTTTCTGCAATCATCGACTGTCCATGTAATATGATCTCGAGCCCACTTCAATCGTTTTTTAATGTTTTTCGCTGACAACCATGGTTTATTAATTGCTACTCTACCCTTCAGACCTTGTAGATGCAATCGATTTCGGATTGTTTGAGGTGTCACATGGATAGAAAATTCACTCTCTTCACTCGCTTTGCAATTTTTGGAGCTGACAAACCTCGATCTTGTTCCGCCTTTCTGACGATCAATCCGGGAACTTGTCTTCGCCGGTCGCCCTGATCGCTTTTCTGGAGTGAAAGAACCACCCTTTTTGTACTTCTGAACAATTTTTTCAACCGTATCTTTACGTATCTGAACGATATTAGCAATTTGACGGTAGCTTTTACCGCACTTGTGATGCTCTATGATAAGTTTTCGGATACTCAGCGAAATTTGTGCGTTTTTAGGCATTTCGAAACACGAGAGCTCAAATTTGAATCACAAAAGCTTCTACACTACGAAAGGAAAACTGTTTGCAATGTTTACATTCGAAAAAGTGACAGGAACCGCTCAATACACGGCAAAATCGTACTAAGCATGTTTGGGTGGATAAACTTTTTTTCCATGTTTTACTTCCCTTTTCTGTTGATCTTGGCATAGATTTTTAAGAGCTAGATTAATTCAAGTATATTTAATGGTATGATGATAGGTACTATATAATGAACTAAACGCATAACAACACTCATTTTATCAACTAATAGTTGAATCGATAACAGGAAAATTGTAAATTTGAAGCAGGGGTGGATATACTTATTTTACATTTTACATACATGTTTTTGAATTCTTTCTTCGTTTTATCTACCAATTCCTCCTCAGTTTTCGCGACAAAATTGTTGGAGTAGATCTTACGCTTCAGGTTGGCCCAGAAATTCTTGATGAGACGCAGCTTAGGGACGTTGGGCGGGTTCGCCGAATTGGGTACCACATCGATATTCACACGCTCCATCTCCTCCAACGAGCGCTTCGAGTAGTGGGCCGACGCCAGATCTGGCCAGAACACCGCGTCTTCGCCCTTATGGTATTTCTTGATTAGCAACGCAACTTCAGGGGAAGTAAAATACGAATTGCCCTGCCAGTCGTTGCCATCCACGGTGAGGTAGGTCTCGTCGTCCATCACCACCGCCACGTCGCGATTTGCTGGGAAAATCGAGTTGACCATCTTATTCAACCGTTGCCGCTGCGTCTTGCATGCAGCTCCGAAACCAGTGGATGCGATTTCCGCTTCCTGGCATGTATGTGTATGTTCACCAGGTGCTTTTTCACAGTTTGACCGGTTGAGCCGACCTCCCGGCCAAGCGCACGCAGCGATGTAGCCACTCTTCCCTCGGTCTTCCTCTTCAGCATTCTTTGGAGCTTCTTGTCGCTCAGGGTCGTCGGCCGTCCAGAACCGGGTTTTATTTCGATGCTCTAATTGCTTTCTAATAGTGCCAAGATGTTGTAGATGGCGGAACGGGCGTCCACAAAGTGCCGCACGATGTTTGCTTTCGACGCGATGGATTGCCGTGCTTTGAACGCGCGCAATTCTAAACGGAGTTGCTTCACTGTTTATGCCATCACGGATAGAGTTCGACTGACAAATAAATAAATAAACAACCAGTATGCAGAACGATGTTCAACCAAAGCTATCAAACTTCCTCCTAGACTTAAATTATTAACATGAAATGTCGAGGAAAGAAGAAGTGTTGGTATATCATTGCTAACTTTGATGCTACACCTTACGTGTGCATACCTTTTGTTATAATAAACTTGATTTGCTTTACTCTACCTTCCGGTGTTCACTCTTGATAGATGCATCCCGAACCTCACAATAGATCATTGCACGAAAGCGTCATCAATGCAGTTTTGACAGTTCAGGGAGCTTGTTTACGTGGACTTAGAATATTTTCGGTAAGATCGGTTTGAGATTTTGTGCTCAGAATTTGTTCCGATTGAATTAAACTTGCCGGAAAACAGACACCAGTGCTTAATTTTACATCCTTTCCTGAATCTAATTGTACAGAATCCGGAAAAAGCCAATGAAAAAATTCGTTTGAGCTGTCCAAATTCTGACACCTTGTAAACAAGCTCCCTGAACTGTCAAAAAAGTGAGGTAAATAGATTCGGTGCAATGATCTATAGTAACTACGCAGTTTGATCAATCTTCTTCTTCTTCCTCTTATAATCTTGGTGGCGGGACCATAGTTGCTCCGTACTGCCAAGTGTAGTATTCGATCAATCAGCCGACGCTTCAACAAATACTTTTACAGTATCGACTTCAAATTATCTGCCCATGTGTTTCATCATCAGCTAATCGACTCTTTATGTATCACTGGCATTATGTCAATTAGTTTAAGTTTTGTTCATTTAGACGCCGATTGTCAGTTGAAATATTTTAATAACACTATATGTATTAATACGCCGTCGTCGGTGGTGTAGTGGTAAGCGTGACTGCTACTGGCACCCCAGTGGGTCTGGGTTCAATCCCAGTCGACATCGGTGGTTTTTCTGAGGCGAAAAAATCTTGGTCACGTCTTCCTTCGGAAGGGAAGTAAAACCGTTGGTCCCGGCTTATAGTCATGAGTTGTTAGGTAGGATCCAGGTGGTGGAGTTGTCTCCCTGGCGTCGGTGATTGTCACCATGTGAGGAAACAGGCCGACGGAAAATAAATAAGTAAAAAAAAATATGTATTAATATGAATTTCTGTCTGTCTGTCCGACTCTAATAAACTCGGAAATTACTGAACCGATCGGCGTGAAAATTAGTATGCAAAAGTTTTTGACCCCGAAAGGTTCTTATGATAGTTTGAGACCTCTCCAGTCTGACATTTTATACAGCCATTTTGTTGGCGTCATATATGACCCCTTAGGCTTGACGGGGTAAATATACTTCTTAAGACAAGACTTAACATTTATAAATTTTTCAATGGTATATGGCCCAAAATCAACATTGTTCTGTATTTTAATTGATGCGTAGAAATATATCCAATGGACTGGGGCAAAAAATTTGACAATCTTTTGAGAAACGAATGAGATATTAACGCTCAAAACCTGACCACTTGTCGGGACGGTCGCATTGCGATTTGTTTTTTTTTACCCCAGTATAGAAAACAAAGACGTAGTCCTACGTCAAAATGTCATTTTCAAAACTATGTACCAACTGTGTACCATAGAACTCCGAAGACCCTGCAATAGCCTCGATGGTATATCTTCATCAAAAGCTGATACTACCGCCGTAGTCGCAGCCATCCATCCATTCCTCGCACGGGCCAGGAAAACTTCTGCCAAAGCTTTCCTCTTCTTCTTTCCAATCAGGTCACCGAGCAAAGTAGTCCACCATGCTTACATCCCAAGCCCTGTCCATCAACGTCCCCGTAGTTCCCCCGATACTGTATCCCTCACGTGCAGCCCGAAGAAAGCCCTGCAAAGTTTTCCGCCCGATTTAAAACAATTATTCCAACTAACAAAATTAATGTACTGCAGTCGTATTTTCTCTATCTCACTTCCCACCTAATGTCCCGTCCCTTGCTTCCACCTTAAAAAAGAAAAAAAAAATGATGAGAAAAAAAATGCTTCCCTCTTAACCCGCCCAGGGCTTGACCTTAGTAGGCCTTTCGGTCGCTTTCTGCTCTGCATCACCAAACTTCGGCTCAACCCCTCAACTGGGTAGGAAAGGGAAGGGTTTCTGGTGGCGAGTTTATGTTATTGTCGCTTGCTTGGATCGGAACCAACCCCCCTCGTCGAGTTGGAAAATGGGCACTGGAAGTGGGGAGGGGCCTCGGAGAGTGTGCTTTTATGCGCCGCCGGCTGACCAAGATATCACTAAATCACTTCTGTGGCGACTGAAATATTCTCTCGTGTTCACGATTTTTTATTTTTCAACTGCTGCTGATGCGGTTTTCCAATGTACCGTGTAGCAATCGCAATGCTTAGCAGCAGTTGTAGATATTATTTGTAGGCTCTGGAGGATTTTAGAGAAAAATATATTTTTCTTTGTTCTCGCGGCCGAGGTTGGAGTTAAAAATAGCTTCTGATCTGATGCAGTTTGCCGGATGAAGAAAAAGAGGGATGCCATGCTGACGCCGTCTTGCTGATGTGAACGCTAACGGACTTGTTTTGCCCGTGCGAGGTGACCTTCCGGCACTCTGGGAGGAAAACACCATTGCTTCCAAGGAGAAATTGAAAATATTTACAATGCATTCGGAGTGTTTCATTAGGGGCTCATATTGAAGCACAAGCTGTGAGCTTTTTACGGAATTCATTTCATTATACAGTAGTTAGTGTGACGCTTTTAAAACATAAGAAAAGCGACAAACAAATCAAATGTTTTAGGATACCAACAAAGTGAATCAAATGAAAAATCTCTATTAGTGAATCACAGTGACGAAAACGTGGTCGAAAAATGAACTATTCGATTGGCACCGGTGTCATTCCCCGGAAACGACTGAAAGTGCTTCGTTAATACAATTTAGCGCTCAATCATGCTGTTTATATATAATTTGATTTTGTTTCAAATAATTGCGTCTGTCCCAACTATGTTTTTTAAAAGAGGAATCTTACCAAAAAATTTAATGGTATACAAATCATCAACCTCTAAAATTCCTCTTTTTTTCAGATAGGAGTTTGAATTAAAGGAATGGGGCTGCCCAATGCCCCTTTTTTTAGAGAGAATCAACTGGCAAGCCGCATGGTGTAAATTTCACTCAGTAATGTATGCGTTACAAAACTTTGACTGATTTTTAGGTGAACCCATGCTCTATTGCAGCAACCCTGTTGATTGCAGAAAAAATTGACAGCGTTATCAGATGATTTGCAGCAGCCATGGCAGAAAACAGTCCGGAAACGAAAAAAGTTGGACAATGAGACGCTCTTCGTGTCCAGCGCATAAAGCCTGTCCAAGTTAAAACTTTCACTTATGTGACAACTGAAACTTTCTATTTCGGTCTTGCTACATTTTTGCTGCATCCAATTAAATCAACGATAAACGATTACATCCCTAGTAGCACACTTGTTGCCATTTGGTTGAGATAACATAAATATGATTTGCTTAGTCATAATCAAGTTACTACAACTAATTATGACAGTTGTGTGCTACTTGGGATACTCGTGTGCTTTTTTGACATGGCGACACGTAATTTGTGAGCGACCCTCGGTCTCTTTTATATAATGTATCGTAATTTTTGAACACATCTTGAAATGTCAATATTGACAAACGTCAGTGTGGTGTCTGTTTCCAACGTTTGTAAAGTGCAAGGTATTATATCCACTGCAATGTTTGCACAGTGAAACAAAGAAGACAAAAGCAAAAAATAGTTAGGAAATATTTTCAAAAATGCATGAAATCTAAGCAGTTCCGATTCAATAGTCAGCCAAACGCAAGTTTTTTTGCATTTCGGTATGAGGTAACTCTTGTACGTTACTTTAGTATACAAATTAATTGGAGGAATACGTTATTACTGAATATTGTTTTCTCGTTATGAAACCGTCCTCAGTTTTCCCTACTTTTCAACTGCATACACGGTAAGAAATCCCGACAGTAAAAGCATTTCTTTACTTGCCCTTTGTCAATGCACATTACTTTTGAGCTGCATACCAGCTTTCTATTTATTTATTTTCCGTCGGCCTATTTCCTCACATACTGACAATCACCGACGCCAGGGAGACAACTCCACCACCTGGATCCTACCTAACAACTCATGACTATAAGCCGGGACCAACGGTTTTACTTCCCTTCCGAAGAAAGACGTGACCAAGATTTTTTCGCCTCAGAAAAACCACCGACGTCGACTGGGATTGAACCCAGACCCACTTTTTTTTCACCCCATTTTTTTTTCAAGATTATATTTTTTCCGAACTCTTGAGAAAATTTCAATTAAGTTTGGAAAAACAATTGTTCTACGATGAAGCGTCCTTGAATTAGGAACTTTTGAATTTAGTGAGATTCGTTTACCAGAAAATCGCAAATTGACAAAGACGTTATCCCACCTATTTTAGATTAATGAAAAATTAGTATGTAGCTTTCTCAAAATTGAGTTTGGTGCAGTTTTCTTGTGTTTCGAATAAAAATAAATCAAATTGATACAATACGATTACTCAGCCTTCACGTTTTAGATATATTTATAAAATTAAGTAAAAGTCAACACTGAGTAAGCTCGAATGAGCGTGTATGTGAGAATAATGCCTGGTACAGACATACAACGCTGACCGTTGTACGAACGGTCAAATACTTTAATCCATACCAATAACACGTACTAGACTAAAGGAGTACAACGCTGTACGTTGTATGTCTGTCCAAGGCATAATATGACCGGGGACCTGAATGGCAGTCATTTCATAGAAGCCAACATCTCTACACTCCTGTTTTATTTTACTCTATTTTTAGTACAATTGTACACTATGTCTTTTTCTCACACAGTAAGGTTAATCAATTTGTTAAAAAGTGGATCAAATCAATTTTTAAGTAGATCCACTTTGTATGAGAATTGAGTAACATTTCCATGGGAGAAAAAGTGTAGTATACAATTTTACTCAAACAGAAAGATATGAAGAGAAAGTGTTGACAGTTCCGTTATCGCACGGAAGGTTGTGAAAATTGAAAAGAAGTGAAAAGAAGTTGAGCCAAGGGCTTGGATATAGTAGCACTCGAACCAAGGACGCATTCTTTGCCTCAGGTAGGTGAAGGCACGGACGAATCCGCCACCTTCACAGGCAAAAATTGCGCACTAGATCCTGCTCACGATCTACATATTGCCTGTGATGGTTCTAGCTTGCGGTTGTTTGTACACACTCTGTTATTGTTACCTACACTATGAGATTTTCCAACATTCGATAATTTAAAAAGAAATCATTTTTATCATTCACGGGTTTAACATGTCGCATAGTATAAAAACTACACTAGGGCATCTTCAACGGCGATCTAAATCGTGGATTGGATTTATTTTTTTGGACCAAACACAAAAACATTGCTGCATCGTTGTTGTAAATTTTGTTTTATACTGGATCTATTTTGCATCATTTCAAAACTGGTATATGTTTTGATCTATTCTTGCAGCAATTTGGAACAAGAAAACTGCTGTTCCAAAACACTACACGCTACTTTATAATACCAATTATTGAGTAAAACTTCAGTTTTTACTAAACACTAACTCAATTTGATTGAGTATATTCTGAGGTATATTTGTGAGCCGAAAACTAACCGTGTTTGCTGCGTGTGATGCTGATGGTGGACAAAAAGTTGCTCGCCTCGAATGCTGATAATTACATCTAGTTACTCCCGGTGCTAGTGAATTGCCTTTTCGTTTCATTCCTAAATTACGAATGCTTTTTACAGCCACTGCATTTTCCAGAGAACGCTGACTAGATCCAAATGCGGAGGTTCCGAGATTTCGAATAGTATTTCGATTGCTCGGAAATGAAAAGTAATGAAGTCTTCAAAGTAAACAATCTGTTTATTGATAGATTGGTACGTGACATGGTATGCACTTACAAATAGCTCATACAGATAAATTTTAGAGAAGCCTCTAGATGACTCTAGTTGTCGCATAATATCCAGGAACACCTCACTTGGCATGCGGAAACGCAGAAAGTGCTTCTCGTTGTAGGTTTGCGTGTCGCTAAAGTAGTCCTGGAACAGCTTTTGATGACCGAACCGTAAATCACGGACCCTCTCTGTTTCGACTCTTGTTTATCCGCTGCCAAACTACAAATCAGCATTATCTAACATCGTTTTAATGAAATGCATGCATTCACACACTTACCTTCAGCTAGACGAAAGAACAAATATTCCTTGTCACTGGCATTAAAAATGCTTTGGTCAAACTAATCAATGGCAAAATGTTTGTGAAAATTTTTCGATCCTTAAAAAAACTTCTGATCTCTGATGTTGAATGTTCGACAAGATGACAGGTGTTGGTGGGCTTAACAACAAGAAATACAACACCGGTGCGGGGAACACAAAGTTGGTCTATTTTAGCTAGTTCTATTCAAGTTTCGCTGATGCAAATCAGGTATAAAGTTGATCTAAAAATAGACCGCCGCTGAAGATGCCCTAACGTTCGAATCAAGCGGTAGTGCGCAAACGCATTTCGTACGAACGGCAGCAAAATTCAAATTTATCGGTACGCGATCTTGCCAAGCAACTAAAACTAAAACTACAAAAAAGTACCGTGTTTTGTGTTTGCAAATCATTTGATCAGCGCCTGACTGTGGATCGCAAGGTTGTAAGTGGAACAAGTCGAAAAGTATGCTCAAATGGACAAGAAGTTGGTAGCCATTATTGAGAAAAATCCTAATATTTCTGTGCAAAATGTGGCTCGTACAGTTGGGCAGTCAAAATCATACGCACAAAAAGCGAAGCAGAGGCAAGGACTGAAGGCGTCAAAAGTGAAAAAGGTGCCCAACCGTGATGACAAGCTAATTTCCTTGCATCATAATGGACAACGAAAAATACGTACTCAAAGACTTTAAACAGCTTCCGAGTCTGACTTTTTATATCGCAATGTGAAGGAACGCCGTTGTCAAGCATTTCCGGACAAAGAAGGTATCCAAATTCCTGAAGAAGTATTTGATTTGGCAGGCCATATGTAGTTGTGGTTACGACGTCCGTTCTGGTACGTCGAATACGTGCTAAAAACAGCCAATCCACCAAACTGTCCCGAACTTTGCCCAATAGAGAAGTACTGGACTCTATAGACTATAAACTATAGTTAAGCAGAAACACTTCGAAACTAAGAAGCACGCAAATGGTGATTTCAAGAGAAGGTGGACAATCGTCACGACGGTCGTATCTGAGAATACCGTACGGAATCTGAGGGCGGGTGTATCACAGAAAGCTCGAGAATTTTCCGGGAAGAAGGATTAACATCCTAATGCACTGTTTCTTAAGTACATATTGTTGTCTATTATTGTGAAATAAACAATCGGTTGTGTTAAATTATGTGTGTAAATTTGTTTTGCTGCTATTATTTTTGTGTACAAAATTTAACATGAACAGGCTTTGAAATGGGTTGAAAAAAAAACTTCCAACGTTTGCTTTGTAAAAACGGAACAATTTGGAATGGCGATGAAAAAAAGTTTCAATTCTGTGGAACAAATTTTCCTTAAATCCTACGTTTAATAAACTTACAATACAAAACTGCTTTTAGTGAGCCTTTCAGCAATTGGTGGAACCTCAGCCATATCAATGAAAGATTTAGATTTTCAGGTTTTATGGCATGTTTTTCAGCTCTTTACGAAATTATTGGGTTAGCAGGATTTGACGTTCGCTTATAAAAAATTTCATCGGTCGCAGCTGAAGGTCGTTGGGAGGGTTGGCGGTTTTCAATACAACGTTTATTCTCTGCTGGTCCAACTTCTGCAGTCCTGCATCTCCTTACCAATAGATGTATAACGGCCCAAAGCTGGACCAAGTCAAAAGGTCACATCCTCCTTCACTTGGTACTTCGCTCGGTATATCTTCCCGTTCATTATAAGTCCCTATGGAGAGAACAGTGACTTGGACATTTCTTCCTTGCTCTTCGTCAGCCACAGAAGGACTTTTTTCGGGAACTTGGTGTAGGAGATTGTGGCGATATCGGATATTGAACAAACGCTGCGGTGCAGTCAGCGGCTGGATAGCAAAGAAGAAAATGGATATAGTTTTTGGCTTAGGAAGTACCAGCACATCGGTCCCACACGCTAAGATCAGTTTACCCAAATATGGGTGAATAATACTCATAATCGCGAAAAGTACACATACACATATATGGGTACGTTCCTACTTACCCATATTTGAGTATTTTTTTCCATACAAATTTACTTAAAAATGGGTAAATGACCTTCAGCACTTCATTAGAAGAGAATTGGATGACGGGATAGTTAATGTTATGCGAAGGAATATGCCCGAAGCAATTGTTACGAGGTACAGGACACGACTTACTGAATACATTCTCGAAGAATTCGGCGAAGAGGTTAGTGGCTTCTAAGTTAGAGCTATCAACCCCTCCAAACGCTATATTCAACTGATCGAAATCACACCTCTTAAGGTCGTAAGCCAAAAATGTTGATGAAATTTATAAATTTAAAGTCGAGCACTCGACACTGAAGAAGTCTGTAAGTAGCAGACGAAATAGGCCTATCTGTCAAAAGATAAGCTCATAGTGGAATTAAATGGAATTTGCTCGCGATTACTAGCGAAAATTTGAAAAAGTGTTTCAAGGTTTAATTTTTATTTTTTTAAAAAGTGATCAAATGAAGTATTAAATTTTAAATTCTCCTAGTTTCCCAATCACAATCGTTCTACTAATACGCTCAGAACATTTTTTTTTTAAAATAGTGTTTAAAAAATAAAAAAAAAGTGAAAGTGAATTTAAAGTTATCATAACATATGTGAAAAAAGTCATTTTTGGACATACCAATTTCAAAAATCCGTATTTCTGTGAAAAAATGTAGGTAGCATATTAAAAATTTCTCCATGGCTTAAAACAATACTGAGATTAATGTCGACAAAATTTGAACTGTTTCCATCAAGGGGTTTGGAATACTGCTGACGTCAAAGTTGACGCTCCAACATGAGCATTTCCCTATTTCTCCCGATATTGACCATGCTGAAATATCGATGCAAAAACAAAGCCGAACATCCTTACTCTTCCACTCAACTGCTAAATCTCATTTGATACCCCGCTCCTCCCCCCCCCCCCGGCGTCCCTAGCAACTGAAGAAAATAGGCCACCTGAGATATTAGAGTCACCTTGGTAAATCCTGCTGGAATCAAGCATTTGCCGAACAAACCCGAAAGTTGACGTTTGAGGATCTCACTCGGTTGGTTCATCTGGTCTTGATACTCTGTGTGCTGCGAGTCTCGAAACTGGGCGGGAGCCATAGAAAGATCCACTACTCGCATGTTTAAGCACTTCGTGGCAAATCATGAGGCTGGAACAGGCTCACTCACTCGACAAGCCTACTGATGAGTGCCAACTTGTTTGTTTGGGAATCTTCCAACCACTGTGTTGGTTTTCCACTGCCTGGTGAACGTCTATCAAATGGTCATCAAAGGACCCTTCTTCGGACAAATATCCACACAACATTCAGTCTAACTTCACAAAGTACTTTATTAATCTTCTAGCACAACACAACTTTATTTACTAAAAACACAACATTTATTTTACAAAACTACACATTTATTCTAATTAAACTAAACATAAACTTCACGGAGTTCGCCTCCGGTCAACTGATCGTTCCAATTGCACTTTTTGCACTACACTTTTGACCTAGTTTTCTAATGTTTATCATCTAATCTTATATTTCACTGCCTACTCTATTCTATCTAATTCTTTCCCATTCTCCGCATTCTGCATACGTAGTGGTGAGTGACCACGACCAACCGGTACACTAGGGCTGCCTCGTATTCAAAACCGGTTGGTAGCATAGTGGAGTCGCTAAAACTCAGTAATTGATGTTTCGGCTGCTCATGTTACTCGCAAACATTGTTATTTGTTTGTATGTTGTGTTAAAGTATTAACACAGCCATAAGTTGTTAAAGGATGGATTTTACTTGTGGTGGAGCCAACAAGTAAAAACATGGAACCAACGGTTACAGAAGAATGCATTGCGGGCGATGATACTGAAGTAACGAACCCATCACAATTTGGACCGACACAAACAGAAGCGAATACAGAAAACGCGAGACAGAAGTGAAATTAAGAAACTCGTCTATTTTCTATAAACTTACATGTTATGTCTTATTTCAAATTTTTAAATAAAATGTTGGACTCGAACCTCTTACATTTTTTTCTATAATGATCAGCCGCCGACGTTTCTCAAGCGCTACGCAACTTGCACTCACCGTTTCTTGAGGCATAAAGTCCCAAATATTGTTCAAAAGTTTCTTCAAAGATTCAAGGGTGCTTCCAGTTTTACCGAGTATTCCAAATGTAACATAAAAAAAGCAAAATCATAACAAACATTTGACAAACTTACTTATGGGTCCTCACCATAAGCTCATTCGATAAAGGCGCAGCTACAAAGCAACACCATGCTGGAGGTGACTGGGTTCGATTCCCGGTCTGATCTAGGAATTTTTCGTTAAGGAACATATCTCGACACCCTCGGAAAAGGGTATCCCTAGTAGCACACTTGTTGCAAATAAGTCAAACTAACTGCAATGTGACTCAATTAAGTCACAATCAAGTTTCTGCAACCAATTATGACAGAGATGTGTTGCTTGGGATGATTGTTCTTGCCACACAACCATACGAATGCAAAAATGGTCCCTGGCATCGAAAACTCGTAATTAATAACTGTGGAAGGGCATTTGGAACACTAAGTTGATAGCAAGCGATAAGCTAATTGCCAAAGCAATAAGCTTGAAACGCTTAGAAAGAAGAAGACGCTATATCGATGTTGTTTGCGAGAGGTGAATCACCCGGCGTCATATTCCGGCGGTTGAAATCCCACGGGGTGAAGCGGAATTTTAACTATACCACCATCCGTCGGTACCGGGAGACAAACTAGGCCAAGTACCGTACGAGATGCGGGCGACCGCGTTCGGCGAGTACACCAGCAGACATCAAGGTGCCGAGGGTGCGGGTTCGTCGTAAAATGAACCGCTCGATCCGGAAGACCGCTGCTGACCTGGATGTTTCGATCGGGACTGCCCACACCATATTGACGAAGGACCTGGTATACAAACCGTACAAGAAACGCAAGGTTTACCGGGTAATGGAGTCTACAACGAAGAAGTGACTAGACAGAGGAAAACTGATACTTTCGTGGTACGCAGGTCAGGAGTTCGTGTATTCTGATGAGAAACTTTTTGTTTTGCCACAGCCGCACGGTGTCCAAAAAGATTGGCTGTGGGCGCCGACGTTGGCCACATAAACATCCCGCGGTTCCAGAGCGCCGCGTGGGTGATGCTTTGGGGGCCGTATTCAGGCGTGGGAAGCTACCACTGGTGTTTATCGAGAAAAACGTGAAAATCAACACCGCGTACTATAAGACCAAGGTTCTGGAGAAGATTGAGGTTGCAGCACTTCGGGACCTTTACGGGATCTTATTTCCCTGGACTTCTGTGTAGGGTCATACATGCTGACCAAGCAGAGTGAACATCTAGTGAGCACTATCGACCAATTCATGAGTACCATTTCCAAGATCTGGGACATGCTGCCGATGGACCAGGTGCGTGCTGCGTGCGATTCTTTTGAGAAACGTCTCCAGCTCGGCTTACAGCACAAAGTGGGGGAGTTGCTTCCAGCTAATATGTCGTAAAGGTTCTCAATAAACAATAAATAGCCAACCGATCCTTCGGAATACCTGCAAGCTTCGCTAAATATACTATATCAATCTGTTGGTTGTGAGTATTTTGCAACAGGAACATTTTTTCATCCCTAAAGAAAATATCACAATCAGCGTACCACTGCAGCAACGCCTTATCCTTACTTCGATTCACTCGGGCCTTCTATTGTTTTTTTTTTTCAGTTATCCATCAATTCGCCTTTTTTTGTACGCTCTGAGTTTTAAATGATGAATGAATCCTGGATCGACGTTGCTCGCCCAGATTGTTGCGGATTCATGTTGGTTTTCTCCGGCGCCACCATCATCCGCACCAAACATCGCCACTTTTCGGCTCAAAAATTAAAATTTTACTCATTAATTGAAACTATCAAGCACAGTGTGTTTTGGAACGGTAGTTTTCACACCGGTTCAGCGAAGTTTGTTGAGTTTGGTCTATAAAAACAATCCCGTTCACGATTTGGACCACCGTTGATGATGCCCTAACCAAATTACATCCATCAAATACCAGATGATTAAGATGAGAATACCTACAGTGCACATAACTAAATTATGCGTAAACACAGATTACCTAAGATTGGGTATTACTTTAAATAATACCCATTTTTTATCATTACTTTTTACAGAAAATTGGGTATTTTTTTGTAGTTTTATTTTACCGAATGCTTCAAAAAAGACATGCAATTTAACAATTTATCCATTCGGATTAGTATTCCAAAGTCTGCAGTTAAGTAGAAACAAAGTTATTGCTTAAAATATTCAGACATGAATAGACTAGTTATTGATAGATTAATTAGAAAAATGATTACGTTATCGGTTGGAAAAATTTCACGACTGCGTTGCTGTAGTGACCCAAAAATTATTCAATTCCTGCATTGGAAAATGAACATTACCCAAATGTCAGTGAAAAATATTGTTTATTTTTGTTCAATTTTACCGATATTTTGGGTATTGTCAACAATACCCAAATTTAGGTGAAATTAATACCTAATTTAAGGTATTCTCTTTTTAGCGTGTTCATTTTTTTTCCTCTGTTCGGGACATAAACCACTGCGATCAGTAATTTAATCTGTTGTAATGACTGTACTCGAAAAAAATGCACCATTTTTATCCATGTGTAACTTTTGCCCTTGAGTAAAAATTGATGAAAATCTGAATATAACTAGTTTGGAGTGAATTGTTTACATGTGCAAAATGTCATAACAATCAATTCAGTGGTTATCGAAACAAGAAAAAAATCCTCGGAGAATTTTGCGCGCCGTCATGGAAAATCTGACTGCGACCATGAGATGGATCGGAAGACAACTGGGAATCACTCATACAACTGTGTCTCGGATGGTAAAATCGTTTAAGGAGTCCCAGACGACCGAGCGGCGGGCTAGAAGTGGAAGAAAATCGAAGACAGCTGACCCTGTGAAGGTCCGAAAGGTGTTGGACGAGCTGGGCTTCGTGTATTCAAGATCCGCAAGGTACCGAACCGCTGTGAACAACAAAACACGGCGGCCAAATCCCGCGCAAGAAAGCTGTGTCGAGAGTGGTTAACGAAACCAATGTGTGGTTATGGATAACGAAACCTACATCAAGGCAAACGCAAAGCAGATACCGGGGCTGGAGTTCTACGTTGCCAAATCACGGTTTGATGATCCGGAAGACATAAGGAAGAAGAAAGTGGACAAATTCGCCAATAAATACTTGCTCTGCAGGCCATATGCCAATGCGATAAACTAAGTAAATCGTACATCACAACGGGTACCAACAACAGTGAAATTTACCGCACCGAGTGCCTCCAGAAGCTTCTGTTGCCCTCCCTGCGGTTCTACGGAGTCGAGACTGACATCATGCCATTACGCGCGATCGACGTTGGATTAGTACAGAGACAATAACGTTGTTTTTGAACCAAAAACCGCCAACCCTCCAAATTCACCAGAGATTCGTCCGATGGAAAGATTTTGGGCCATAATGAAGGCCAAAGTTCGAAAATCGTCCAAGATGTTAGAAACGAGCAGGAGTTGAAGAAAGAATGGATGAAAGTGACCAAAAAGGTCAGCTCCACCATTGCACAAAATGTAATGAGGGCTGGAAGTTTCCAGAAAATCCGACTTAAAATAAATTGTTGGCGAACACTTTTGTCTGGTGCATTTTTTTCGAGTACAGGTCTTAGCATAGTTAAATAAAATTAGTTTTTAGTGTACAAAACTCAATCTTGCCCTTTTCTTTATGAAGCATCACGTTTTATCAGGCAGGTAATGAAATTTCCTAAAACACAAAGCAGATAAAAGCTTTATCACTAAAAAACAAAACACATCAAACCACAGAGAAAATTACCCCTAACGTGTTTGTTTTACTAACACAGTTACAACCAAATCACGAATCAGTCCGGATACCTTAAATTGCCAACACCCGTCAACTTCACAGATGCTCTCCAGACACGCAAATTAACCCACTTCAGGCTAATAAATTTCACCACACCACGGGAATCCCTTATCCTCGATAAACCTTGTTCCCTGAAAATTAGGAGCCGCATCATGTCACAAGCCCATTGCCCAAACATCCGACGGCAACGCCGGGGCGGGCTACTCCAAACAATAATAACAAAATCAATTTGGGACCGTCATGGCCGAATGTACAAAATCACGGACCAAATATTTCATTTTGAGCTACTGCAAGCTATGCAGGAAGCAGCAACCTACAATATACACTTCCATGATCCTTCCCTGATGGGCAATAGCCATATTCCTTTGTTTCCTTCCTCCTCCATCGTCACGCCGCATAGCCACCGCCTGCTGCCCCACAGCTTTTCGCTTCGCCTACTATTTTTGATACACTCGCTGCACTACATTCTGTTGCTCACGGATGCATAAAACATTGTCTGTCGATTGATGAATCAAATAATTTTAAACACTTGTCGGCATGTAAAAACAAAAATGTATCGCAATAAAATTCGGGGTAGGCCAGGGTGGTTCAAGCTGCAACAATGGAGCACATTGTTCGATGGGAGCACCCTCATTGGCCGGGGTTCATTCATTCAAGGATAGCCCATCCGTTGCTGCTGCTGCTATTTTCCGAGGCGTCGAGTCAAAATAAAAACATAATAAATATAAACAATCAATAAATTACAAACAGATGAACAAGGATTCGTCGGTTGCAAGAGTGTAACAAACGGAATTCGACTCGAGTGGATGGGCGAGGGAACAGAGTCCGCAATTTTCGTTCATTTTTTTGCCACTTCAATCTCCCCGTTTTTTTTTTTATTCATAGAGTGCCATGGTGCAATTCCAGTGCGAGGTTAATTGTTATCCTAGATTTCTCTTTTTCTTTTTTATTTGCAGTCACGGAAAGTGCATGGAAGCAGAACTGAACTTGTCTGGCTCAGCGAAAAGTCCAAATAATAACAACACTGTGAGTCTGAAATTAATACGCCAATCGGATTAGATCCGATTGTTTGAGGAGCTGGTTAGCTGGGCCAACCCGTTCCGTGGAAGAAGAAGAAGATGCCGAAGCAGGCGGAAAGATGAAGCCGAGCCAGCGTTTGCCAAGATCGAAATTGTGTTTGGCAAACTCGACGAAAACCGCCAAGAAGACGACGACCACGACGACGACGAAGACGACGGCGGCGGCGATTACTACTACTAGGATCATTTCGTCCTCGGCAGCATGGAAGAATCGAAAAAGCTCTAGCAACGGAGCGCGACCTATTATGAAGCGAAAGTGCTAGAACTGGTGCGGGTGCTTTAACTGCTGTTCAAATCGGTCCCACGTGTTTGTGTTAATGAAGTGGATTTATTCGAAAACGAGGAAAAAATAACGCAAGAAGAAAACCGAGCAAATAATCGATAGTGAATTGTTGCCTTGACCGAAGAAAATAAAAAAATAAGTAGCAAAAGAAAATTATCGTCGAATACAACTACTAGATCAGATCCGTAGAGCAGATTACCCAAATTCAATACAATCATTTCGCTACTCCAACTTAATACTACGAATACACCCGTAACCAAATAGTAATATTAGAAAGTAGAAAATAACATCAAAAAATTACCAAGCTACACACCAAAATAAAGAAGAAGAAAAAAAATTAGTGCTCTCTTTCCTAGTGAAATTTACCAAATATATCGTTCGTATTATTAGCCTACTTATAAATCGAATAGAAAGTGCAAAAACAAAAGTTCCCCTAACCCCATTTATTGCAACAACAACCAAAAAAAAAAGCCCGCGTAGTGAAAAGTGAGAAAGTGATTCGCCGAACAAAGTAAGCGGAAAATCGGTAAAGAAGGAAAGGAGAAGAAAAAAACAACAAGTGCAAAAATGCCTGTCAGAAGAGGACACGTCGCCCCCAAGACGACCCTTATTGAAACGATAATCAGGAAATTCGATACGCATAGTAAGTGGATACTCATTCGGAGCGATTTTGCCTCCTCCTTCCATTTTCCTCCCATTTCCAGCCGCGCTCATTAATCGGATTGTGGTGGTGTGCGATGCTTTATTATGATTAATTGTTGCACCGATTGGTCCTCCCCTCCTCTTCTCTACTTCTGTCATGAGAGGGATAGGGGAGGGGGGTGTCGATGGTGTTTGTTTTGGTGTTGATATTCTGGATGATCCGTGAGCAGGATTCAATTAGCTCCTGTCTACCTTGTGTCGATACGTTTGTGCGAATGTAAACGATGATTGAGGATAGAGGAAAACGGGAGGGATTTTATTGGGGAAATCGAATCATAATTTTATTAATTTTATTGTTCGCATGCCGGCATTGTGTCGATATCCGATATGCTTTTGTAAGATGGAGTGATTATTTGTATTGGATAGTGATGTTTTTTTTAAACTTTTTATTTATTCATATTATCGGTTTTTATTAAATTCATGTGTTATGGTTCATTTGCTAAGTATTTAACATTTTAAAACCTTATTTGGTATGATATATATTTAATTGCGTTTACATTGTTTTTACTTTACCTGTTCCGTATTTTAAAAAGGGTTTTTATGCTAGCATGTAAGAATAATGATTGATTTTAGTAAAGCTACTTCTTTTCAATAGAGAGCAGTCTTGATAAAAGTCATGCCCGTTAGGTTCAAAAGCGTGAATTTCCAGGCAACATAACATTGACTACCTATAAGTTCCATGCGAAAATCAAATCTAGACAAAATCGTCAAAAGGTCGAAAGTAACATTTGTAAACAATGACTTTAAACGTAAATTTCCTGGAAATGCCAGGTTGCTAACATCTACATCCACTACCAACGGGTAGGTAATAGCTCCTTGTATCTATTTCTGGTGCTATTTGGTTCGTGGAAGCAAGCAGATCCCAGAAAAATACGCTAAAAGTCATTGTTTATAAATGTTACTTTCGACCTTTTGACTATTTTGTCTAGAAATGATAACTCGTGACAACAAACGTAACCAGAAGAATGAACATTCGATTTTCAAAATGCTTGGACATTCATTTATAAAACAGGTTCATTTTCAATATGATTTCGAAACGTCAGAAACGAAATTCAATAAACCACAATGAATATCAATTACCCGTCGGGATCGGAATATAAGCAAGGGAAGCCCAGTCCAGGGTATTCTTGCTCAACATTGCTAGCATCTATTCTAATGGAACATTTATGGCCGCCCTGGGTGTTTCATGCTCGTGTTAGTATTCAAAAACTCTTATTAATAAAATTCATTAGATTTAGACTTCTGATAATTTACTTGAAAAGTTCTATCAGTTGAGTTTTTAACTTATTTCTTGACAACAAGCGGAGAATTAAACTTTTTCTGTTTCGTAATCAAACCTTCATGTCAAACACTGTCGCCTTCTCTGTGTCTAGAGCTTAGTTATTGATGAAAGCAAACTGATTGGTCGGTAGCTAGAAGCTGCAGCTGTATTTTTGCATTGCTTCAAAATCGGTACGACTTCTATATTTTCCATTAATCTGGAAAGCATGCCAGATGAAGACATCTGTTCAATAATTTTACCAATAATACCAGGTACTCTCTAATAGCGTGTCTAACTAAAGGGTGTTCCGATCAAAATTTGGTCAAACAGTAATGTGTGTGAGTCGATCAAAGTTTTTATTAATAAGTCAAATTATTCATGTTCAGTTCAAATTTTTCATGTTCAGTTAATACAGATTAAACGAAAAATATTCAGCTAAGCTTCCTTTGTACCGAATGCGAATTGCCGGGTCTTTCGTTTAACACCTGCCATAAGATTTTGTACAGTCTCCTTGTCCACTTTATTCGCCGCCGTACGCCAGCTTGCCTTGAACTGTTTCTCGCTCGCAACAGCTTTCTGAGTCTTCTTAAGGTTCCGCTTGCCGATGGCCCAATATTGTTCGATTGGTTGGAGCTCTGGCGTGTTGGGAGGGTTCTTGTCCTTGAGCACCACTTGAACGTTGTTGGCAGCATACCACTCCATGGCCTTTTTTCCGTAATGGCAAGATGCCAAGTCCCGCCAAAATAGAACGGAACGATTGTGTCGCTTCAGGCAAGGCAGTAGACGTTTTTGTGGGCACTCGCTCAGATAAATTTCCTGGTTGACGGTTCCGGTCGCAATGTAAACGTTGCTCTTCAAGCCACAGGTACAGATAGCTTGCCACACCAGATATTTCTTCGCGAACTTCGACAGTTTATGTGCTTGAAAATATCTGCCACCCTTCCCCGTCCGAATGTTGTATAAAATTCCTGTCCAGAAAGTTGTTTAAAGTCTGCCGTAAGTTTCATCGTCCTGTACCACGCAATCAAACTTGCTTTGTTTATTGAAGCGATTTCGAGTCACCACTTTTCAGCTTGTTGTTTAGCTGTATCCACGGTTGAAGGCGCCACTCCCAGCTTCTTTGCGACATCTAGGACGGAGAGGTTGGGTTTCCACTCGAAACAGCGGGCAACTCTTTTTGTCGTCACTGTGGCTTCTGGCTTTCGATTTCCCCCCGATCCAGCTTTCCTGGCTGTCGACAAACGTTTGCCGAACACTTTGAATACGTTGGTGACAGTTGATTTAGATTAAACAATTTTTCCAACATATCGTGAGAGTAGTTTGGATTTTCACCATGCACGTACAAAATTTTGATGCGTTGCTTCTCTTCCTTGGACGACATTTTGATAACTGAAGTGTTAATCTCAAAATCAAAATAGAGGCATGATGTTACACGAACACATTTTCAATGAGGGGTGTGAAATTTTTTAATGCACGATGAAAGGAAATGCGTCAAGTTTAAGTCGACCAAACTTTGATCGAAACACCCTCTAATAGCTTTTCGAATGTTTTCGATCTTCTGAACAGCTTTTCTGCATGTTTACCCTTTCAAATAGGTCGTAGTTACGATATAAACTCGTTCAAAAATTCTCTTCAGGGCCACGTAGGAACACAGTAGGGACAAGGTTCGAACTTTCGAGGTGGTCGGGATAACACCTTTAACTCGTTTCAAAATGTTCTCTTTTTCAAGCCACTTGCTCCATTTAAGGACAGTATCCAAAACAAACTGGCAACACATTATTTAGTATAGCATGAGTTAATTAAACAATACAAAAAAAAAAGTGAAACAATACAAACCTGTGGTTATTTTTCTCAACAAAATCAACTCCATTTTCCTGCATCCATTGTACTGTGGTTCTGACGTAACGAGCTGACGCCAAATCACTGAAACAAAGAAAGGACGTTGTGCTGCTTGTATAACGCAAGCATCCTTTCCTCCAAACACGCAGTATGGAAAACTTGTGTGTGCTGATCGAACCCTTAATGTAGAAAATTGATGACTTGGAGCCGCAGGAACAAATTGTCTGCCATACAAGAACCTTCTGGCCATTTTTTTTTTCATCTTGAACGACTTTTTGGAAATGCTCACAGCTTCGCCCATGACCTAGGTGTTAAATTGCGGTCCTGGAAGTGTTCTGAAGTCCTCTTTCACATATGTTTTGTCATCGATCAAAATGCAGGTCGTTGCAAAAGTCGGTTGTATAACTTTCTGGCTCTGGTTTTTTGCTCAGAACTCTGTTCTGCTATTTTCTGCTCATTATAAGTCTTCGGGTTTGTGTGGATTCCATAATGTTTACCGGCAGCACTGACAGTTTTCCTTGTCACGCCTCAAGGTTCGAACGCAGTGATAACTAAAGCCAATGTCTACCACTTGAATTTTAACACTTTATTCGATTGGGGCATCTCGAAAACGATCACTGTTTATCGAAAGTTTAGGAGCTGATCAAGTTGTGACAGATGAACGCGTTGAATCTACACGGATGAAACAAAGTATCCAAAATTAAGTTTATTTCACCCAACTCTAGATTTCCGTGCGGGAAGCCAAATTTGAGTATTTGCCATAGAACTCAAGTTTGAGTAATGGTACCCATAGTTTATGGTGGGTAAATTTAACCTAATACAATGAAACTTGTAAAAACTAAAAATGAGCGCTTTTCCGCACAATTAGTTAGCAAATATTATTGCTAGTTTATTTTTATTTATACATAGCTAAACACACAAATTCAAAGAGAGTTATACAACAACAACATGTTCAAATTTGTATGATTTCTGTAAAATTATTTTTTTCGAAATTAACTATTCGGGGAAACATGATTCCGAAAAATGTATCATTCCGGGAACTGCCGGGGGCTCACCATTCCTAGAAATGTCTTTTCGGAAAATGCCGTTCCGGGGAGTGGCTTTCCGGGAAATGGATTTTCGACAATCTGCTGGCTTTTTTTCTAACTATACACGCAGAAAAAATACGCTTTCTAAACTACCAATTCGAGGGTTAAATAAAGTGAAAATCCATTTCCACGAACCACCAGGTTAATTAATCAATTTTTTGAATTTCAATGGTGAGCAAAGACAATCATCATTATTCTTATTTATACTGGAATATTGACTAGATACTTTCAGTTGGAATGTAAATGAGACATTGTTTTATTTCATTTATTTTATTCATTTATCTTAACTGATCGGACTTATTGCCTACATGAAACAAACTTAAAATAAATAATATTACAAATACGTGCCAAAAAAGTGAGCAGAAGATTCCTAATACTCAAACAATTCTTCAACAGTCGTAAATGTACGCATCGTAGCGTTGGTAAAATTGAGATTGGTAAAGAGTACCACTCCGTAATGCTCTCGATGATACTCGGATGTTGAATTGAAAAAGAAGCCTCAAGCAGCCAACCTCACCATTTGAAAGCTTGGCAACTAAAACCGCTTGTTGATTTTTCCGTCGACGTTCAAAAGTGTCAACTCAGGTAATTGCAAAGATCGTAATACGTCAAGAGATGATGTAAACCTGTGCTGTATACTTGTGATCCCGGAACCGAACCAGCTGTGGCTGAAAGGCTTCCAAATAGAGATAAATCGAACAGTACTTTCGATCCTTAAGCTCCAAGGCAATTGAAAAGGAAACCAGACCAAGGAGGCATTTTCAAAGATCGATCGTACCAGTGAACAATAGAGGGCTTTCTGGGTCAGTGAAGTCTTTTGGGATTTTTGACACAAAGCCTAGCTGGGGTTAGTCTTATAGATCACAGCAGAGCGATGGAGGTTGAACGTTGGTGTATGATCCAGTAACATTTGCATTAAAAAAAATGGGCAAAAATTGCCGATTTTTTATGTGTTTTCCTTCACCCGCACTGACGAAACTACCATGCAGCATCAATCAGAGTAACCCATGAGTCAGCAGACAAAATTCGACAGCTCTATCAGTCGAACTCTAACCGTGATGGTAAAAACAGTGAAGCAACTTCACCACGTCGAAAACGGACATCTTGCGGCACTTTTTGGACGCCGGATTCACCCGGTCCGGCATCTACAACATCTTGGCCCTATTAGACAACAATCAGAGAATCGAAAGAAAGCCCGGTTCCGGACGGCCGATGACCCTGAGCGACAAGAAGCCCCAAAAGATGCTGAAGAGGAAGACCGAGGGAAAAGTGGCTACATCGCTGTGTGCGCTTAGCCGGGAGGTCGATTCAACGGGCTAAACAGTGAAAAAGAACCTGGCAATCATGAACATACATGCCAGGAAGTGGAAGTCGCGTCCACTGGTTTCGGAGCTGCAAGCAATGACGCAGTGGCCGTGGCTGAATAAAATGGTCAACTCGATTTTCCTGGCGAAGTGGTGGTGGTGATGGACGACGAGACCTATCTCACCCTGGATGGCACCTGCCAGTTGTTGGACTTCGTAATTACTCCTCCTAAGAAGGAAGTGAGGTCCTTGAAGTTTATTTCACACACCAAGTTCCCCAAGAAAGTGCTGCTGTGGCTGACAATCAGCGAAAAGAGGATGTCAAAGCCGCTCTTCTTTTGCTCCGGACTGGCCGGGAACGGGGAAATTTATAGTACGAAATGCCTGCCGGAATTTGCGTCGTTCATCAAGAAAAACCATAAAGGCGAAAACGCGGTATTCTGGCCGTATCTGGTGACTCGGCGCACTACTTGAAGCGGGATGGAGCGGGAGCGAGATGAGGCGGCTGAATATCTAGAAATTAGAAGAAAAATTAGTATTCTCCATTTAATTCCAACTACCTTTGGTTATCTTCGACAGATACGCGTATTTCGTCTACAATGTGCAGACTTCTTCAGTGTCTCGTACTAATTACTCGACTTAAAAACTTAAAAAAACAATTCAGTAAAAAGTAACGACAATAACATAAAATGTGATTATATCAAGCATTACTTTTCAAATAGACGTAACTAACATTTGATAGAAATTGAGAAAAATTGAGTAGAAATTCCAGATGCTTTCTTTTAATCCTATTTAACTGTATATCAAGCTTTATTCGATCTGTTGATTCTATCATGGTTAAAAATAGCATCACGTTCTTTTGCTTTTGTCTTTTCATTACTGCACATTATACAAACCAACCCATACATATCACCGAACCACGCTCTGGACGAATGACCGCCGCGGCGAAGTCCAGTAAAAACAATAAACAAGAATAAGAAGAACCAAACCGCGCACATATTCAACCGTTGTGTATCCAACAACAAAAAATGCCTCTAACACGTACGTCCCCCACCCTTCTTAGAGAGAAAAACATAAATTTCAAAGAATAATACTCAATCATTAGCCATTGGATTTTGATGCGGTTTTTTGCAATAGATCACAAAATTATCCTTGTTTGTGAATCTGCACTGTTTATTCCGAAAATATCAGAGGTTTCGAATTCCAAGGTGGGAGTACTGGGGTAAGTACCTGTCCAGGGATGGTTGGCAAAATATTTTTAGATGCGAAACATGGCATGCGGCATATCAAACTTCATTATTTTGCAAAACGAGGTAATTAGAAGACATTTTATTTATGGCCATGATTTTAGACAGGATTTATGGCCATGAGTTTTTTGCAAAATCACGAAGATTGATATGTCGCAAGCCAGGTTTTGGAAAAGATTGAATATGGCCACTTTTCCAGAGGAACTCGGATCCCACAGGGCCTTTTTTAGTGGCCAGTATGATCAGAAATCCTCAGAATGTCCTCTTCAGACCTATTTTTGGAAAATCACAAAAATTTGTATGTCACAAGCCAGGGTTTGGAAAATATTTGAATATGGCCACTATTCCGGTGGAACTCGGTGGATCCAGCAAAGCTAGTGGCCGGTATGGTCAGGAATCCTAAGAATGTTATCAGCAGACCTGTTTTTACAAAATCATAAAGTTTGATGTGATATATATCGTCAGAAATAAAGTTTGATATGCCGCATGCCATGTCTCATGTCCATGAGACAATTTCGAACAAGTGGTTGAGTTCCTGAATCCAAAGTTGCTGAAAGAATTCTTATCGGTTGGATAGTTCCATAGTAATGGTCATTTTAGTTTCCGTGTTAAGAATGTTTTTGTTGGCCTTTTGCGTAATAAAATAAATAAGAACTCGTTATTTCCCTCCTACAGAGTTTTTAACATCCTTTTATGAAAACATAATGAAATCCCATGTCTTGTAATCAAAAAAGGCGAATTTGTTCTTTGTTGGACACATAACGGTTAAAAAATATGTTGAGAAGAGATTTTGCGATAGTTCCGAGTTGGTTCGTTTGCTGAAAAGAAATGTTTTCTACATTTTTTTTCTGAATGTCATGACATTTTTTTTACATTAATTTAAGCGAGAGCAAGAGGAATATGACCAAAAGGAATCGAAAAAATAAATGTTTTGTCTTTCTTACGACACCGCACACACTGTCTCGTAGCAAGGAGCAAAATAAAAAAAGAATACAGGATGTTCGTGCTATTTGCTTTTCGCCTTTTGGTCTCAAAACATTACATCTAGCTTGAAGCGGGAGGTGTCAGCAACAATTGTTAGCTTTGTCTAGTGACCATTTTTTTCAGAAGTTAACCGTTTCTGAAAAATGTCAACCGTTGCCATCACTGGGTGTATCTGAACTATTTGCTTAACATTGAAAAACATCAGATAGGTCGCATATGAAATTTGACGCACATAACTGAATAATTTTGATAATATTATTTGGCAATTGTTACTACATTAAGCGTGATATTAATGGCAGGATAGAATGAAAAACTCGATTTGTTTACATTTACGTCCACGTTATAAATACGTCCTTTTGAAAAGTTATGCTTGCTATATTTTACATTCGAAATATTGTTCTGACTATTCTGAGGTAGTCATTTTTTGACTACATTCTATGCATTTTAATGAACATTCTCCATACGTCAAAAAGTGCCTACTTTTCAATCCCAAAAAATGAATACTTTTAAGTGCTTTTCTTATTCCAGTGCGATAGAAAAAATGCTTTGCCGGAAAAAAAATGATTATAAATAAAATAGGTTCTTGCAAGCCAAATCTTAATCCAGTATCATGGACAGGTTATGAGGAACTAATAAGATTTTGTTTTTTTTTGTTTTTTTTTTGTCTTGATTATCGAGATTTTCAGCCTCGGGCTGGTTCATCTCCCGTCGTAGTCAGTCAAACACCACTTTTAGGCATTTTCGTAACTTCTCCGGGGGAGAGATTTGAACTCGTGACTTAGGCGTGAGAGGTATGGATGTCAACCAATACGCCGGGGTCACCCCCTGATTTTGTTTTTTTATTTCTTTATTTTCAGCCGTTGGCACTAATTCGATAATTTAAATTGATCCATATCTATTGATATTATAACCTATAACCTATAACCAGAATTGAAATCTTTCTTCTGCAAATCATCCAATTCCAGCAAGAAGAAACATGTTCCTACCTTATGATGGATTTCATTTGCATGTGTGGGGCTTTGAGATAAATCGATACGGAATGTTGTTGATTACAAAAAAGTCAGACCCGAAATTTTGATACATTGACGCTAAGTTTCTTATTCATCTTATTTTCATAAAGTGACTAGTTCCTAAACACAATCACATTTAAAAAATGCATAGTTTCTAATCTCTTTCACATGCTGAAAAATGCCTTAGTTTTAGTCACTTTTTGATGTATAACCTTTTAAGGCATTTTTGCATAAAACCTTTTTAGGCATTTTATGCATAAATCCAGTCTTCAAGCAAAGTGCCTACTTTGAAGTCATAATTGCATACCTCAGATTTACCGTGTAGCTAATTGTTTTTCGTTATGCGGGTAGACACCACTGAGCGTGTGAATATGACATCAGTTTTGTTTTTGTTTCTTGTATCATTTCGAAAAATGACAAACGACATCTTAGTATATCTAGAACTGGATACACTAAACATTTTGTTCAGGGGTGACATCAGTTAACCGTCTTTTGAACGTCCGTAATTTGTCCGGGGTAATACTAACAATCAATACAACTCTCTGCCACTGTTGGTATTAGTAAGCAGTTTCACTAATACAATCGTTTTGCTGGTTGAAAATAAAAAACAAACCGTTGTCAACCTGAACACTTTGACAGTTGATCTCGTGGATGAAAACAATAAACAAATCGATCTTATACGTGTAAAGCAGCACGCTAGTGTTTGTGAGACCGCTCGGCGAGAACCTAATTCGAAACTAGCGATTTGAAATTGGTTCACTGTTGTAGAACCCCTTGGTCTGAAGTACATCTTGCACCTTGCAATACATTGTTGGGGTTTTCGGTACACTCAGCGATATAAATTTTCGATATTCATAAGAATGCATTATGATTTGTTGCCATAACAAAACAGTATGAATATCATTAATATGCCTTATGAAAATTGTGATGTGGAAATAATGAAAATAAGCAGCAGCATAGAACCGAACCTTGAACGTTGAGGTTACGAATTCAGTGGCTTGACCACTAGTTAATATTTACGCTTGTAATCAGGAAAGGCTAAAAGCGTACACACTTAGTTTTTTTTACTGAGGTCGGTAAATTTGTACTGAGTTTTCAAACACCTGAAAAGTCAGTAAACTTTGAATCATCAGCACATAAAATGTAAGGAAATTATAAAAATATTATCATATATTTTTCTATCAAATTACAATGTTTAAATAGAGCATCCAATGAAAATTTCGAATAAAAAAGTTTTCTTCAATTTTTAAGAAGCTTCTGGCGATGTGAACAATATTCTAAGTGAACACATTACGAACTGCCTTAGAAAACATGCAAAATTACACAGGGACATGTGTTCACTGGGTCAGAGAATGAGAAGAAGAGTGCATTTTAATTTAGGACCTCATAGCCTTTCTCGATGTTATCATAGCTAAATAACTAGTTAAATATCCATTAACAACGTATTGGTCGGTTGCACATTTGTTATGCTAAAAGACACAAAAAGGTAATTTCAGGCCAAAGTGCTACCAATCGTACTCTTAGCAACGTCATTATCATTATCATAATTTTCTCCCCACGCCTTGTGCATGTGAATTATTGTAGATTGCAACCAAGTGGTAATTTTCAGCAAAACAATATGTCGTGTGACCCTGCATGAGCAATCAGTTTGGATAAAATTAAAAATCCTCCTTCCATACCGCGTTGTAATTTAACCCAAAAGTTATTCCATCCAGCCGCATATCTTCGTTACAGGAAAATTAACCCATCCTTCCCCGTCGAGGACCGGGGGTGCAATTCATCAACGGTCCGTTCCGCAGGAGCTAATCCGCTTTGGTCGTGTGCGATGGCAATCTAAATAATGAACAATCGTTGTTTACAGCTTTGTCGTCCCGTCGTTTCAATAGGTGGGGAGGGGTCTCATTTTGCTTTCAGTTTTATGACCGCGTACCACCTTTGTTCCGAGTGACGACCGACGCAGCACTGTCAATAAATACATGACCTTCTCTCCGAATCAAGGGTCCCCGAGGCAATTTCGTCCATTTCAGCTCCATTTTTTGCCACTAAACCTTTTTGTTTATTTGATGGCGTGAAATGTGATGCATCCTAATTATACTCCCATACTGTACTGGCAGTGAAAGGGACATTTCTCCTATTGTAAGAAAGGGCAAGGCGAATGTTCGTTTCGGTGGGGCAGAACATCATGGTTCAACAAGAGGGAGGATCTGATTAAACATTAATCATAATTTCGGCCGAGCAATGGAAATCTGGTTGACGTGAATGCACGTGTCTTCTGCAAACAAACAACCCGAAGCCGTCGTTCATAGACAGGTGAATGTAGTAGATGATGGAATGGTACAGCTGGCGGAGTGATGGGACTTGTTTCGAAACAACGATAGAGAGTGTCAAATGAGAACGAGTAACTCGATGTGAGGAATCACAGCGTCGACTAACATTGGCATTTGCGGCTCGTGTACAATGTGGGTGAATTTCTTGGGATTTTCTGTATTAATCGAGAACAGTCAAATTATTATGATGAAGTTCATAACATGGTAAAGAACGTTTTGATCTCGTAACCAAGAAGTGAACGTCGATGAATACAGGGAGTTGTGTTGTTTATTACTGATACTCTAAGCTGGCTCTACCTTTCAAAAACAACCCCAAGTATGAAACTAGCGTTCATTCAAAAATTTGGCCAATTTACTTCCCAAAATTCATTATATTCTGTATTAGTTTTCTCCTTAAATTTAGATCTCTCAACGCGTTTTACTCCCAAAATTAATATGCAAGATTGTAATGCAATTTCGCATGATTTTATTTCATTTTTCGCAAGGGATCGCAACTTGGAGAAAAGGTGCAAAATTGGTCGTGGACAAAAAAGCAACCCATTAAATCACTTTGAAAAATAAAATGTGTGCGTAAAAGTGTTGTGCAGTGCTTTAGTTGTTGAGAATGTCTGGAAGCTCAAGGGCTTACTAAAAGAAACGATCTGGATTCGTGAACGAGATTCTAACCATGGCCGCCAGCGTCATGGCTCGAGATAGTAACGATTAAGCCACCTTAACTAGATAAAATAAATGGAATAAAAGCCCTACAATTGCTTCGATTGTCGAGGCACTCAGCGGTACAACAATGAAGAGAATGTCGCTCGAAAACACTTGCATGGCAGTGTTTATTTCACAAAACGCGTGGTGATCAAGGAAGGGCATACTTGATGAGATGGAGATCGCAGTGCGATGACAAGTGATAATAAAGTGACCAATGGCGTCGCGGCATGCTGTGGTATTTATCTCACCCATATTAACAAGTTGTTGATGGTTGAACAAAGACTCAGCGGTTGCTTTGCCTGTCGAGGTACTAAACACACAGCGATAAATTAGTTTCGAAGAATCTGTGAGCTGCCAACTGTTTGCATACACTTGTATGGATTTGTTTATACCATGAAACGCTATGTGGATTATGATGGGCAAAATTTTGCCTTTTCTGAATCATGCGGATGTCTCAAGATATGGTTGCAAAAACTGCTACTACATTTGTTGGATCACCAAACAATGAAAGGCGCAGCATTAATATGTGCACAGTGATTTTAGTGTACTTGTGTATGCTTCAAATCTGTTAGTTAGATTTTAAGACTTAGTTTTTAAGATTATTTAAGGCTATTTTCGAAAACTCACAAATCTGAGGCCCTATTGTGCGTTTTGGCCTTTTAATTCAGCACCCAACAGCTTAGTCCTAGTTATCCTAGTTATTTGTAATTTACTTTATGATTCACATTTCATTATTGAATGATAACTTACCTTTACTAGTCGTTGCAATTAAGTAGATTTAAACTTGTATGTTACACTATGGATGTAAGTAGGATAGTAACGTTTGATTTAAACTTTTTGGACTATTTACCCGCATGTACTTTGTTTATGGTTTGTTGTGAATATCCGTTCTATTTTTGACGTCACCGTTCTGGTTGACTGACGTCTCTCAGCCACTCACCGCGTGATGTTCAATCGACTGGGTTGCCAGTTCACTCGATGCCCCTGGTGGCAACATCCTCTCCTGGGTGCGGTCCACGATTATTGCTGACATCGAGTACCGCCAATTTCGATAGAGGTTGGCGAAGAACTCCTACCGTAGTCTGGACCATAGCTTGATACACGTGACCATCTGGTGCTTTAATTGTCTCAATACACGTCTCTCGTACCCAACCGTTTCGTTTACCTTTGTCCACTAGCAACACCAAATCGCTTTCGTTCACTGGTCGGGACTCGTCGAACCATTTGGGCTGTTTCCAGATCACTGTTCTTTGCCAGAATCGGTTGATTTGCTGCTGAAAATGGTCCCACAACTCCCTTGGGAGGTCCCTTGTTGAAACTCGATACTCACGCAGGGCTGCCGGATTCCATTAGAACTGAATCCGCAGAATCAAGCGGTAAGTACATGAGTGGTCTAGTATATACAATACCATCTGCCTCGACAATAACGGTTTGCAGCTCTTCATCGTTGAGGTTTCCTTCGGTGTACGCATCCCTCATCGCAGCGTTCACTAAACGGACCAACCGCTCCCATGCGCCATCGATTAGCGGAGCGCTTGGTGAAATGAAAATCTACTTCGTGTTGTCACTAGTGAACGTCGCGAATCTGCTCAAGGAGCTCTCGTTCGGCTCCATGGAAGTTTGTAGCGTTGTTGCTGAAAAACTCCACAGGCGATTCACGACGGCAGACGAATCTTATGATGCACGAAATACACGACGCAGCTAATTTGTTTCCAATTTGCCTGATCTGCTTCAGGTTCTGACCCTACACGCTTTCTTCGACATACCACTCATTTAATTAATTAAAGGGGTGTTTCGATCAAAATTTGGTCGACTTAAACTTGACGCATTTCCTTTCATCGTGCATTAAAAAATGCTGTGCACCCCTCATTTTGAAGATGTGTGCGTGTAGCATCATGACTCTATTTTGATTTTTAGATTAGCACTTCAGTTATCAAAATGTCGTCTAAGGAAGAGAAGCAACGCATCAAAATTTTGCACGTGCATGGCGAAAATCCAAACTACTCTCACGCCAAGCTGGCGAAATTGTTGTATGTGGCTAAAGCAACTGTTACCAACGTATTAAAAGTGTACGGTGAACGTTTGTCGACAGCCAGGAAAGCTGGATTGGGGGGAAATCGAAAGCCGGAAGCCACAGCGAAGACAAAAAGAGTTGCCCACTTCTTCGAGCGGAACCCAAACCTCTCCGTCCGAGATGTCGCAAAGAAGCTGGGAGTGGCGCCTTCAACCGTGGATGGAGCTAAAAAACGAGCTGGACTGTCGACTTACAAGAAAGTGGTGACTCCAAATCGCGACGATAAACAAAACACGTCGGTCAAAGAACAAGGGCGAAAATTGTACACGACGATGCTGACGAAGTTTGATTACGTGATACAGGACGATGATACTTACGACAAGGCAGATTTTAAACAGCTTCCTGGACGGGAATTTAATACGGCAATCAGACGGAGAAAGTTGGCAGATATTTTCAAGTAAATAAAACTGTCAAAGCTCGCGAAGAAATATCTGGTGTGGCAGGACATCTGTACCTGTGGCTTGAAGAGCAACGTTTACATTGCGACTGGAACCGTCAACCAGGAAATTTATCTGAGCGAGTGCCTACAAAAACGTCTACTGCCTTTTTTTGAAGCGACACAATTGTTCCGTTCTACTTTGGCCGGATTTGGCATCTTGCCATTACGGGAAAAAGGCCATGGAGTGGTATGCTGACAACAACGTTCAAAAAGTGCCCAAGGACAAGAACCCTCCCAACACGCCAGAGCTCCGCCCAATCGAACAATATTGGCCCATCGTCAAGCGGAACCTTAAGAAGACTCAAAAAGCTATTGTGAGCGAGAAACAGTTCAAGGCAAACTGGCGTTCTGCGGCGAATAAAGTGGACAAGGAGACTGTTCAAAATCTCATGGCAGGAAGCAGGAAATACCCGGCAATTTGCATTCGGTAAAAAGGAAGCTTAGCTGAATATTTCTCCTGTATTCTGTATTAACTGAACTTGCAAAAGAAAAAGAATTTGACTTATCAATAAAAACTTCGATCGACTCACACACATTACTGTTTGACCAAATTTTGATCGGAACACCCTTTTTTATAGTCAGGCAAAGGCTCTTGGTGTCCTCTGCTGTACAAAGAAGTCGGTCCATATCACAAATTCATGGCTGCTATTCAAGCTCTTATACAGTATACCTGCAAACCTAATATCTCTTAGCGATCATCGCGAGTTTCAGATGCTTGAAAATGACGCTGAGGTTGTGGTTCTGCTTGACACTGCAGTTTATTCAAGTCTCTGTGGCTCTCCGCGTTTGATTTTCTCCGATTTAGGCTGATTGTCGACAAACGTTTCGCCTAGGGATACGACTCATCCAGATCTAGATTCAAGATGATCTATTTTTCGTGGGGGTGCTGAGGGTTTTGATAAATTTTTGTTTAAATCTTTGTTCCTCTCACAAAAACCACAAAATCAGCTACGTTGTTTTGAAAAAGTTGTCGAGAAATGAATTTCCTGCATCTAAGTAGTGTGCCACCCCTCATGTTTCGCGAATATTACGTTGGTTTCTTGGTCACTTTTAAAATCTTTGTTCGAATTTTTGCAATGTACTGATACTGAATTTTAGTTTTACTTATTTTTGGATTTGCATTTTATTTTGTGTACCTTTATATGAGCAATATTAAATAAAAATTGATCTGCAGCAATCTCCTCAAATTGTATCGTAGATTTGGAATGTAAGCAAAGATTGATTAATTTTATTATCTTAAATGTATTTGTCAATATAAACATGTCCGGAAAAGTTGCCTAAGCTTAATTTTTGTTTATTGTTTTATTTTCAATTTAACAATTTTTTTTGTTAACATTGCGCTGATATTCCAGCAGCGCCAAAAAATTGCTGAAAAACAGCAAATTACGAGGATTGTAGGGTTGCTGATCGTTCAGCATATCACAAGCAAGCTTGCTGAAATTACAGTGAAGTGCTGCCAGTTTTAACACGGAAACTATGTCCGACAGCAATGGGTTCTGCTCTCTGTTTGACTTGGTCAAGCTTTAATAACGTCTGATAATCCTGCCATCATGCCATTACTGAAGGGCCAAAAACGGGTTGGGTGGATCCATAGAAAACACCGCTTATGCGTTTCCACAGGGATATAAAGAATCTTCTTCCAACGACAAGATTGAACAATTGGTTATTATTGGTCGAATGGAGCTATCAAAGATGAGGATACCCAAATGGGCGGGAAGAAAAGCCGGCCCTCTGTGCACTAACTTTTAGCAATGGGGAAATGGCGTTCCCACTCTTCCCATTCAGAGTGCATCAATCGGGTGCCCTGATGGTCCCTCTCATTCCCATGAATTAAAAAATACTACAAGAATTCGTATATATTATATATGATCTTCATTCAGATGATCCTGAATTACAAGAAATCTAGAGTTTTTTTTTCATTAGGGCGAATCTGCAATTGAGAGACTCTCTTTGATTACTTTCTCTTTCATTCATATTCCAATCACCTTTACGTTTTTTATTTTACTTTTTGTAGAGTATACTAGCCCGCACTGTTGTGTGTCTTTCTGTACTAAAGAATCCCTCAAAAGTTTTATAGTCGCGCTGTAATAAATGAAAGAGGGCGAGAGAGGAGACAATCTCTCATTGTTAGATTCGCCCGAATGAAAAAAATCCTAGAAATGTTGTAAAGTGTTAAAGTGTAGACTTTTGTTCTGTGCTGCAGTACTTTTTCGTTCGCTTTTAACAAAAGCAGCAATTCGCCAAAATCTTTATTTGAGGTATCCTGAAAAAGTTTGTTAAATCTTTTGAAATTCTACATAACTAACATTTACACATTTTTATGTACTGTTGCCATGATCAATATTTGCTGCTTGATGCTGATTCTGTAACAGCAATCCGTTTTTATTTTTGCTGGACTAATAGTTATTGCTCCTGAGTTTGGAATGTTGAGAAGATTATACTAAGATGAAGTACTATTCAAAATACAATATTAACTTAATACATAAAACATAAATTTTAAATTGAATGAAATGCACTTAAAAAAAATATATGTGTGAATATTGAAAATTCCAAAAAAAAATCGTCGTTTCGACCAGGGCCATGCATTTTCCAAACTCTAAAATGAACTCGATTAACGTTTGTATTAAAAAAATGGTCAAAAATTGGCCATTTTTCATGGGTATACCGCAAGGGTAAGTCGCTTAGAACAGTGTGCCAGCCACGTTGTCTGACACACTAGACAAACATGTTTTCTAACAGCGGCACTTTGATCTTCAATATATACTTCAATATACTACTTTTGACAGTTCATCTTAAAGCAATATCAAACCAGCAACCTTGCCAATATGCATTGCTTGGTTGCCAGGCTCAGCAGAAAATAACAATTTGGGCTGTCAACACACCGGCACCTTCGGCACATTACGGGAACTCCCAGAACATTGCAACTCTTGTAGACACACTCAAAAAAAATTGCACACTAAAAAAGTGTGCTGAGCGATCCACCCCTTGGTATACCGTCACCCGCACTGACAAAACTACCCACGCAGCATCAGTCATAGTAACCATGTTTCAGCAGACTAAATTTGACAGCTCTATCAGTCGAACTCGTACCGTGATGGCAAAAACAGTGAAGCAACTCCGTTCAGAAGTGTGCGCGTTTAAAGAACGGCACCCCGCCGCGTCGAACATCGTGCGGCACTTTGTTGACGCTGGATACGTCCGTTCCGGCATGTACAACATCTTGGCACAATTAGAAAACAATCAGAGCATCGAAAGAAAGCCCGGTTCTGGACGGCCCTGAGCGACAAGAAGCTCCAAAGGAAGCTGAAGAGGAAGACCGAGGGAAAAGTGGCTACATCGGTGTGTGCGCTTGGCCGGGAGGTTGGTTCAACCGGCCAAACAGTGAAAAAGTACCTGGCGAACATGAACATACATGTCAGGAAGTGGAAGTCACGTCCACTGGTTTCGGAGCTGCAGGCAATGACGCAGCGGAAGCGGATGAATAAGATGGCCAACTCGATTTTCCCGGCGAATCGCGACGTGACGGTGGTGATGGACGACGATGATTATCTCACCCTTGATGGCAACGACTGGCAGGGCACTTTGTTTTTTACTTGTTTTGCAAGTAAGCTTAAATAATTCCTTCCACCTTTTATTTATCAAATGCAATTCTGTCTTAGTTTTTTTATCACCATCCGAAAAAAGTACATTTTTTTAATGCAAACGTTACCAGTGTGAATTCAAATTAAACGTTGGCATTCGAGCCAGCAGAAACAACTCTCAAGTTCACATGAAATTTGTCCTTTGTTCCCTTGGAAGTTGTCCTGAGTTCCCTTGGAACTTGTCCTAAATTCTCTTGGAACTTGTCCTAAGTTCCCTCGGAAGTTGTCTTAAGTTTCTTTGGAGCTTGAACTTAGTTCCTTTGGTATTTTTGCTCAGTTCCCTTGAAACTTGTCCTTAATTATGTTCTAAGTGTTCTAGGAACTTGTCTTAAGTTCCCTTGGAACTTGTCTTATGTTTCATTGGAATTCATTCTATTTTTTGGAAGTTGTCCTAAGTTCCGTTGGAACTTGTCCTATCTTCCATTGGGACGTGTCTTAAGATACTCTCTAACTTGTTCTAATTTTCCTTGGAATTTGTCTCAAGTTTATTTGGTATTTGTCCTATTTTTCTTCGAAGTTGTCCCAAGTTTCATTGGAAGTTGTTCTTACTTTCATTAGGACTTGTCTTAATACCCCCATGAACTTGTCCTATGTTCTCTTGGCACTTGTTTTAAGTTCCCTTACAGGTTGTTCCAAGATCCCTCGGAACTTGTTCTAAGTTACCTTGTCCACAGTTCCTTTGGAACTTGTTCTAAGTCCCTTTGGTACTTTGTTTAAGTTCCTTTAGAGGTTGTTCTAAGTTCTCTTGGAAGTTTTCTAAGTTTCCTAGGAACTTGCTGTAAGTTCCTTGGAACTTCTTTCGAGTTTCCTTGGAATGTGTCCTTTGTTCCCCCTAAAGTTGTGCTCATTTCTTTTGGAAATCTGTCCTAAGAACGCTTTGAACTTGTCCATAGTTCCCTTGGAACTTAACATTATTGCAGTTTTAATAACAACTCAAGTTTTCATGGGCACCCAGATCGCAAGCCTAGACAGCTTTGTGAATAAAGACTGTATTCGATGAAATTTGGACACACGCAATTTTTCGTAACTTTTTAGCGTGTGGGTAAAAATTATTGAAATTTTAACTGAACGTATTTCATTGCGTTGTGTCAATTGTTTAATGAGTTCTCGGTCGAGCGATTTCAGTGATGGCTTCGAATGAAGAAATAGTGCGCCAACAAATTTTGAGCACTCACTTCGAAAACCCAAACGCTTCTCATCGATGGATCGGAAAACAGCTCGGAAAAGCACATTCAACCGTATCTCATGTGATCAAAACGTTCAAGGACTGTAAGACAACCAAGCGGAAAAATGGTAGTGGCAAAAAACGTGGCACATCAAATCCGGAGAAGGCCAGGATGGTATTGAACAAATTTAAGCGTTATCCCAACATTTCGATCAGGGATGTTGCGAAATAGGCGGAAGTTTCAGTTTGTTTTGTGCAGAAAACAATGAAATTTTCTGGATTACATGTGTACAAGGTGCAGAAGGCACCGAACCGGAGCGATAAACAGAACTCGGTGGCCAAAACTCGTGCAAGAAAACTGTACAGGGAGTGGCTCACAAAACCGTTCTGCATTGTGATGTACGAAGATACCTACATTAAAGCCGACACCAAACAAATGCCAGGACAGGAACACTACGTCGCCACCTCTAAGTTGGCCGTTCCGGAGAGTGTACGGAAGAAGAAACTGTCGAAATTCGCCAAAAATTCATTGTCTGGCCTGCGATCTGCGGATGTGGCAAAATGAGTCAGCCCTCCATCACCTCTGGGACCGTCAACGGACAAATCTACAAGGACGAATGCCTCCAAAAACGACTTCTGCCCTTCTTGAGATGTCACGATGGCCCGACACTGTTTTGGCCGGATTTGGCATCTTGCAACTATGCCCGGCCCGTCTTAGACTGGTACAAATATAATAATGTACATTAATTGTTATGTTATATATTCTCCGTGCGAGGAGTAACGATTATGATGTAGAAGGAGATGTTCGCTCATCACCATGAGGCACCAAGAGGGAACAACAATGTTTTTGGCTAGAATGAAAGATATGAAGAGAAAGTTTTGATAGTTCCGCTAGTGTGCGGCAGGCTTGGAAACATAGCAGATGTTTTAGGAAAATTGAGCGAAAAGGGCATGTGTACAGTGGTACTCGAACCAACGACATTTTTTGCCTAACATCCCACTGCACAGTGGGGAATCGCTGGTCATTAAGCCAAAATACGAAATTCACTTTGACGTCATTTTTATATTTTTCCTGTAATAATACACTATTGAAATTTTTAAATCCAAATTCTTGAAGTGATTGGACAGAATTTGAGATCTGTGCGATTTTTTAAAGTATGTCACCTATGTGTTTTTGCGATATTTTGAATAAAATTATAAAAATTATATAATTCGCTAGAGCTCTACCATTGACTTGAATCAAGATGGTGTTAAAGAGAAAGTTCTTTGAAATGGAGTACAAAACAAATTTGCATCATTATTTTTTTTGAATACTACACAAGTTTTGTAAAATTTGAATTTAAACGAAAAAGGTGTGATTTTTTTGTGAAAACCATGCTACAAAACTTTGAAGCCCGGGTTTGCCCGAGTTGGGGTTAGTTGTAAATATTAGTTTAAAATGTTAGCTTTTAAATGGACATAGCCTTATGTAGCGCAGAGTTGCGCAGAGTATTGATATTTTTTAAAGAAAAAATAGGGGTTTTGGCCATTTGCACCTTTTTTGAATATTTGGCAAGATTTATCTCTTCTGCGAGCGCTTCAAGCATATCATGTTCAATTGCTTCATCATATAAACAATATGATCATATCAACAATAGCCTATTGTTACTATGCACTACTCTTCAAGCTTGTCAACAAACTGTGGTATGACCGAGAATTTTGTTTTTGTGTGAAGATTGAACAAACTGATCGATATTCCTCGTCATCTCATCTTTTCTCATTCATCTCTGTTCCTTATTACCACAGAGAACAGACATCCAAGCAGGAGTGCCCACCGTGTGTAAATATCTGTAACTGCCATTTCAAAACTACAGCTCGTTTCCGTTAGTTTTGGTGCATCGTATGTTGATGGCACCACTTGCCCACCTCGAGATTAGATAGCCTGTCAATTTTAGTTTGATGAAACCTAGACTAGGCGGCGCTTTTTTCCAACGGTTTGCTGTCAAAAGTTTACACAGTAAATTGGGAAAAAAAATGTTCGAGCCTGGATGTCTGTTCTCTGTGTTATTACTAAGCAACAAGAAAGAGCGTTCTGTTAGCATCAAATCTATATTTTGTATCTGGCTTATACTGGCAATATTCTGAGTCAATTATTGAAGTGCTTGCGGTACCCAAAATATTTGTGGATATGGATAGTGAAATTGCAAGTAACTTATTATGGTTATTTCCCCGTAATTGACAGTCGTGGAATATTTTTTTGAAATATATGTTATGGTCTGGCTAAACTATTTCTGATGAACACTGCTTTTTATGATTTTAAAGGAAACGGATTTAAATGAATAAAACAGATATATGAAGCGATGAAACCTCAAGGGTCGCTAGAAAAGATGAAGGCAGCAGCAAATAACTGTTTTCCGTTGAAAAAGGAGTTCGATAGTTATTGGCAGAGATAGAAATTCTCACTCAGCTGGGTGAAAACCATGCTCTCTCTCAAGCAGGTTGTCGATGAATATTGAACCGTTCACATTTTCATCTTTCCTTTTTCGCCGATAATTCTTTATCCTCTCTCTTGCATATGTGAAAATATCTTTCTCCAAAACTCAACGAACATATTTTCTCATGTCACATTTTTCACTGAAAACATGCTTAGATCGTATACGAGGAGCAAAAACCGAAAATAAGGCCAAGTCGGTGCACACTGGTACCGCCATGGAGCATCATTATAGAATAATAATGTCAGAATGCAACAAGCATGAAGACGGGTTCATTTTCAGGTGTCAAAAAGTAAGTGAAAAATAATTATCGGCATCTAGGATTCACTGAAAAAGAAACGATTTATCAGCTACTCATGCTCTCCAAAAATTATAAATCTCCGTTGCTTTTCTCGCGAAAACTGCGGTGAGCGTATAATAGTCTCTCGCTTCTCACATTCTCATTTGTTTCTCCAAGCGGGTGAAGAAGGACGTTTCTCTTCTCAAGTAAGCGAAAGTTTCGGTCTCTGGTTTTTGGAAATCATTCAATAAGAAATTTCAACACTCGCAAAGTAAGCGTAACCGATTTGTGTTGTTGTTGTGTTATCTCTTATAAATAACACTTTTTTTTTCTTACTGCAAAAAATTGCTAACGATATAGAAATGTGTGTTTAATCATGAAAATATGGAAGAAAAAATAATAAGTGACAAAAAGATTTAAATTTTTATTTGTATTTCCGTGTTATATAAAATTAAAAAATACCAAATTCTTCGCACACTATGAAAACATACAGAATATGGTTTTGAAGGAGTTCTTTGATACAAACAACTTTTTTGTATGACCTCTTTGGTGCTCAACATAGTCATGAAACTGTTTAAAAATTACTGATTTTTGTTTTTAATGATAAAATTATACAAATTGCTAATAAGGCAGAAGACAGTTGTCTGGGTCCATTTAAATATTATATAACACCAGAGATGGTGTAAACAAATCTGACATCACCTAACGCACCTATTTTATGAAAAAAATATGGGATTATCAAAGCGCTTTTAAAAAGCAAAATTTTTGTGTTACGTAATATTTGATCGCGTCCTAATAAAAAAGCGACCTCATTTTTGGATTCAGCGACCCAAAATTAGTTAAGAAACACGTGTTTTTATTGATTTGGAGACATTTTTATGCATGACCAGCTTTTGTATGGAGTCGCCCCACTGTGCACTGCGCGGTAGGTTAAAGCACGGACTAAATAATGTAGTAGTTGTAATGTAGTTTTTGTACCAAAAGACGTCAACCCTCCAAACACTCCGGAACTTCGCCCAATTGAAAAATTTTGGGCAATCATGAAAGCAAAGCTCGTTAAAACTCCAAAACTGATAGAAAATGAACTTGAACTAAAGAAAGTGTGGTTAAAAGGGGTCAAGGCAAAGGTGCGGGCATTTAGGTTGGGAGAAGAGATTCAATAAACCAATGATGTCAAAACTTAACCATTTAGTAGTACTTTATTTCCAGAAAGTTTGAAAAGAATCGGGCTTAATTAAAATTTTTGGTGACCTATTTTGTGTGTCCGAATTCCATCGAATACAGTCTTTAACATTTTCCAACCAAAAATTTGTCACTGGTACAGATGCTTGATAAGGTTAGGAACATCCTCGTCTAATCAAACCCCGCCATATGACTTGACCTTCATAGACCGAATCACTTGTGGTCAGATCGAGCACGATCTCTCCCACCGTGCACCCGGTGATTAACCAGCCACTCGTCCTCATTACCTACACTTCATCAACAATCTCCTTCCTCCCCTATCTTCAACTGTCAACTGTAACGACATTTCCGCCCGAACCTGTTCGTTGCTGCGGTTCTTCGGTGGTCGAGCTTTGGGGCCGCAATCCGTGCAGCAATCGCACCGTGAGCCGATGGACGTGCACAGGACCGAGGACCGGCTCAACCTGAATCAAACATGAGTAATGGCCCGCTCCGTTAAACACATTTACTGCAGTATATTCATAAATTTACATATTTAATCACAATTTGCCACCGCACACCTGACGCCAGCCCAGACAAAAACAACAACAATGAATGCTTGAGGGTGGGAATGAGGGTGGCAAAGGAACTGGGCCGCAAGAAAGTACCAACAGGGACACCCAGAGCTATCGGGAGCAAATGAAGCGGCTTTTCATTCATTGAAGCCTTATTCGCGGCTCATTTGCTCCTAGTTCTGGTGGAGGAAAAAAAATCTTTATTAGTATGTCACTGCCTGGTACATATATGAATTAGTGATGTCGTGAGTCCACACGGAAATTGTGGGAAACATGGAAGGAGGACAAACCCGCACACCCCATAGAGGAAGTGGAGGACATGTTGAACGGGGCGATAAAAGTTGCTCAAGTTTTGACTGAGGGACGAAAAAGTTTAATTTGTACTGCAGCAGAGTCTGGTAAAGTTTAATAATTTTTGTTTGCTGATTATGATATGGGGGAGGGCCGGGCGACTGTAGCTCTCGGTGTGAATTGCATGTCCCCTTCCGAGGATTTGTGGGCTACGGGGTGTTTGTAATGGAATCGCCATGGGAGAAGGAAATTGTAGGGTACACAATTTACGATTTCCAGGAAAGTTCTTGCTTTTTTTTGTTTTTTCATTACGGAGTAATGGACATGCAACGTATTGTGGAGTTGAGAGATTGTGGATGTAAGGCTTGCGACTTTTTTTTCGGAAGCCACACGCAAGTCATGAATACCATAATTGAATTCCACCGTCAGTGAAACCTCACGCAAATGGTACATTGTTGGAAAACTTTGTGCTTTCTATGCTAAGGGAATGTCGAAATTTGAAGATTTTTGTATGACACTCATACCCTATAGAATCGTCAGAGCACTATATTCCACCCTCACGTCCCCACTGTGAGCTCGAAAAGGATTCCGCAAACACCTCAGTGGATGCATTTCGGCACGAACCTCCCAGCAAGCATATTGGTGCGCAAAAACAAATCATGAATATTTTTAGTCGTGCTTATGATGCACAAAACCGAAACCATTTGCCAATATTTGCAGAAGCGATCTTCGTCAGTGCCACCAACGTTTGGCAGCGGATCAGCAAAGGGAAAACGGAGCAACCCCCTTTCCATAAGTGCTTGAGGATGAACGTGACTCTTCGGAAAATGACCACCCCTTCCTACATAGCAGAGCGTGGAAATTATGCCTACCATCAGCCAGGGGCAGCCCTCAGAAGCCAATTTTGCACACATCATTCAACCTCCGGCTAACTGCTTTTCTCTGCAAACTTTTTGACAGCCACAAACCACCTACACATAAATGCTTCTTAGTCCAGAACGAAAAACCGGATTTTCTGCAACGTTGTAAATTAAGTGGGTGAAAGGTGGATTTTAATTTGCTTTTCAAAATAAACACTCACCCGCCGCGCGTGGCCATGTATGCATATTTCCGATTTGACTCCTAGAAAGCCAAATAGTCGTTAAATGGCCGTTCGCTCTTTGCCTTTTGTGCTGATGTTGACCGAAATAGAACTGCGAAAATTGGACTCTGTCAGCGCCGTCATCGCCATCGTCATGGTGATGGTTGATATCGGAAGGAAGTAGGCGGGCAGGCAGGCAGGCAAGAAGCAGAACGTTCTGACCAAGCTGCATCAAGAGAGAGTCACGAAAGCGCAGGAAAATTCGAACCCAATTGGACAAACATGATGGCGAACACGATCGGAAGGGTTCGGTTGATGAGCTTTCCGGTCAGTTTCAGGCATTGGTTGCGGTTGAGAGTTTGGGTTGGAAATAAATGGACGGCGAGTGGACCCTAGGGGGAAATTTATTTGGACAGTATTGATGTGGTTCGGAGAATGGAACAAGTTTTAATTTTAAGACATGTAAATTGGTCGTTTCCTGTGAGTTGTGCTCACGTTCGGTGCTAGAAGGAAACCCGATGGAGGCAGATTATATCTGCAGCTGAATCTGACGGAAGGAAAAGAATTTGCTGGTTTTCATTTGTTCCTTTGGGTTTGCTTAGAGCACCGCCACCGGAGTCGTTATCGCTATCGCTATTATAAATCTCGTTCTGCACGCTAAGAAAAAAGTACCGAAAAATAAGTGTTTTTCAACCATCTCGCATGTTTTGTGCATTTAGTTAAAATTAGGTATAAGATGAAAACTAAATTTTGGGTAATAACATTTAACATATCAATGGCTAATATTTACCTTATGATGAGTACTAACATTTCAAGTGCCAATGGGTAAAATTTATCCAATGAAGTATCGAATTGATTGGGTGCAATTTTCTTAACCATAAGAAATGTAAAATGTAAAGATACCTAATGATCATTTTTTTCGAACAGAATATTAGAACACACGTTAAATCGCTCATTTTTATTTGTCAATATCGGTAGAATAAAACAATAAAACAGCTAATTATTTCTACATAAATGCGTTGGTAATCCATAATTAATAGCGTTGCTAAAATTGCTGCCATTTCGTGGATTTGGATAACCGGATAACCGAAAAGAACCGCGACAAGCAAATAATGCGTCCACAGTCAACCTGAATAACAAATAAATGACAATCCTCAACCATTTTCAACCAAAATTAAGTTGAAAATACTCAACCGTTCATTGCGCGAAGAGAACGGGATGGTTGAGTAGTATCAACTTAAAATTCTTGGAGTATACACCAAAATGTATAAGAGGGGACAGGTTAAAGTAAAATAATTATTCAGCGTCAACATAAGACTAGAGCGAATCTACTTTTGTGAACAATGGCTTTCGTAGTTATTTTCTCTTGAACAAAAGGTCACAAATACAAACAAAGCACTCTTTTAGGAAGAGGAGCTTCATCTCTATCCGCTACATTCATTCAATTTGAAGGAATTATATGCTACTTCCGATAAATTAGCAAACGAAGTGTTTGTTTACAAAAGTAGATACGGCCTTATCAAATGTTAGCGCGGAATTGTTTCATTGGATCTTCTTACTATGCTCATGCTTTGATATTCTGTGGGCATAAAACAATAGAGTGATCAGTTTCATTGTCCAGTTTGACTACTGCGTTCCAGTAAAAGCCAGATGCAGCTGGTAAATTAGGATTAACCAGCTATCAAAAATGCTCCGCCGCAATCCGTCAGCTGGCACGGTTACTTTCGTTGAATATGGCAGGATGTCAGAGAGAGCAGCGTTGAAATGTCTTCACTGTCCCATATATCTGCACTATTCAACGGCTGCGGATGTGGAGACATTGTTGCGTGTTGGAGAGAACCGTGGATTTCCAGCAATGATTGGATCTGTCACTGGGTTTGGAAGAATTGTCCTACAGCATGGGGCGGCCAGTTCCGGAGAAAAGAAAAGAAACCAACAATGGTCCCTGAAGCAGTGGGAAGCTACGATCTCTGGATCTGGCATGATTTTTTTGGGATACCAGGATCGAATAGTGATATTAATATTTCCGACCACTCTCCGCTATTTTTGGAGCTATACAAGGGAAAGGTTCCACCAGCTGAATATGTAGTTAATAGAAGACAATACTACGTCGGCTACTATCTTGCGGATGGTATTTACCCGCCATTGGCAACATTGGTGCAAACAATTTCTTCTCCTGTTGGATTGAAGAAAAAGGTATTGAAAAACAGCGTGTCTATTGATGGTTGAAACGGCTCATTCTCAACAATTCGCTGACCAATGGTTATGATTTTACCTCCATTCAAAAGATTGAAACAAGAAGAACCTGTTTCAGGCTAGCTTCAGGTTGGCCGATACGTACTAGCTTTGAAGTATTTTCGTTGAACTGGATCAATATGAAACTTCTGGAGGACACAAAATAAAAGAATTGATCAACTTTCCTCTAATACATGGGAGCTCTGCGGAAATCCAAATCCAACAAGAGACTGCTCAGTATTCATATAAAAGTAGCGCTAGAGATTGAGAGCTTAAGAGTACAGGTAATACCCAACCGAATTAACAGTTTCAGTTCCATTTCGAGAAGAGGTTACAATGCTCTGCAAGATTTAAGGATATGCGAAGAATCTTCTCACAAATGAAGCTGTCTCGGCACTATATTGAATGAAAATTCTTCCACAAACTTTAAGGAAGGCCTTCAGAGAACTTCAAAGTAGTTTTTCAGAGCACTTCAAGGAAATTCATTGTATTTTTTTATTATTTTTATTTATTTATTTATAAACTTGTAGAGTAAGAGTATTCTCTTATAATTTACTACAATCGGTATTATCGTTAACGCAATCAAATAATTATACAAAAAAAGGAAAGCAAATTACTAATAACAATAATTGTGTACTTCTTTAATACTCAACCCTTTGCTTGCTCCACTCCATTCAATTTCCTTCACTCAACCAGTTCAAACACTCACGGTAGAATCTGGCCGTTGATAGATAAGATTGTATATTAGCAGGAAGCTGATTCCATAGAACAATTGCACGAACCGAAAAGGTACCACCGTAATAAGAAGAGTTATGTTGCGGTACAACGTATTGCTTTACTCGAGCGCTTCTAAACGGCTGAAGTTTGTCAAGCAGATAGCTTGGACTCTGATGTATAATTTTGAAGAAATTTACACAGATTCTAAGTTTAACGAATTCATAAAAGGAGCAACCTAAGAGCTGCTTTTGCAAATGTGTTACTCTGGCGAACCTTGAAAAATCAAAGACCCAATGTACACAGTGATTCGAGGTAATTCTTAAGTACTTCAGAACACCAGCAGGTGCATTCACAATCAATTCAAGTCCGTACTAAAAGTGCGGCCTTAACAGAGAATTGAAAAGCCTAATTTTTGTTGATAACGATAAATTCTTCAGAGAACTTCAGGGAAGTCCTTCATAGAACTTCAGGAAACTTCAGAGAACCTCAGGAAAGTTCTTTAGAGAACTTCAGGGAAATTCTTCAGAGAATTTCAGAGAAGTTCTTCAGTGAACTTCTGGGAAGTCCTTCAGAGAACTTCAGGGAACTTCAGAGAACTTCAAAAAAGTTCTCCAAGAGAACTTCCGGGAAGTTTTTCAGAGAACATCAGGGAAGTTGTTCAGAGAAGTTCAGGGAAGTTGTTCAGAGAAGTTCAGGGAAGTTCTTCAGAAACTTCAGGGAAGTTCTTCAGAGAACTCTAGGGAAGTTCTCCAAAGAACTTCAGGGAAGTTGTTCAGTGAACTTCAGGGAAGTTCTTCAGAGAACTTCAGGGAAGTTCTTCACAGAACTTCAGGGAAGTTCACCAGAGAACTTCAAAGAACTTCAAGAAAAGTTTTTCAACGAACTTCAGGCAAGTTCTTCAGAGAACTTCAGGAAAACAGTTACAGTTACAGAGAACTTCCCTGAAGTTTATCAAAGAACTTTTTTGAAGTGCTCTAAAGATCTTCTCTGTCGTTTTCTGATTAACTCCCTCGAAGCTCTCTGGAGAACTTACCTAAAGTTCTCTGAAGAGCTTCCGTTAATTTCTCTTAAAAACTTGCTGAAGTTTTCCGAAGAACTTCCCTGAAGTTTTCCGAAGAACTTCCCTGAAGTTCGCTAGAGCACTTCCCTGAAGTCTTTTTAAGGACTTCCTCGAAGTTCTCTGAAGAACTTTCCTGAACTTTTTCGAGGAACATCACTGAAAATCGCCGATGAACTTCCCTGAAGTTTGATGAAGGACTTCTCTGAAGTGCTATGAAGGACTTTCCCAAAGTTTACTTAAGAACTCCCAAATTTCTCAGAGTAAGTTTTCTAATGATCTTCCTTGCCGTTCTCTGAAGCATTTCCCCGTGAATCTCTGACGAACTTCCCCGAAGTTAACTGAAAAACTACCCTAAATATCTCTAAATAACTTCCTTGAAGTTCTCTGCAGAATTTTCTTGAAGTATTTTGAAAAACATTTCTGAAATTCTCTGATGAACATCTGAAGTATTCTAGAGTACACTGATAGGCAAAATAAAGTGCCCACCTCATCGTTTTTTCAATTTCTCTCATTTACTTGGTTCAAATAAAAGTAAACACACTGTATTTTTTTATTGTCTTATTTTTTATATTCTTTTTAAGTTTCACTTATGGAGTTCTGCAAAAAAAAAAAGAGTTTTACTTGAAGAAAAAAAAATTGTGTTTTATAACAAAGAGGGTAATACAACTTACCTTAGAAGACCCACAGGGGCTGCCTGCTCTGTCGTCTCGAGAGTTACGTTGGCCCGCGCCGTCACTAACTGGATGCAGCGTCGTCGCCGGGGATGAGGATAGTACGGAGGGTTAGTCTTCCTTCGTGATTTCAACTCCGTCACACGCGGAATAGGTTTTTTTGGTCGGGGCACACTTTTCGGAGTTCGATTTCGAATTTCGCGGGCACTAGCGGGGCCGTTCTAGCGGCCGGTTCAGGACCGGGATCCACGGCCACACGCTAGGAGCACGAAGGAGGCACAACTTCACACCTTCAGCTACCACACGACCGTCGGACACGCGAGTACCACCAATCCCACGCGGTCGAGACACACTATCGGAGGGGATTGGGGACCGGTTCGATGGCAACCAACACTGGCACCGCGTGAGGGATTCGGGATGATGGTCCCTGAACTTAGATTCTCGCACTTCCGAACCCGGATTTTACTTTTGGCCGGCTAGTCGATTAGCCTCTTCCACTGGCCACACTTTACTTGCAAAGCCAATCTATTAATTTTTCACTCGACTAGTTTTTTGTTTCCGCGCGTCCGAACACTTTTATTTCTCATAGACTAAAGACCCTTACCATGGGGCAGGCGGCCTATTTATCCGCTCGCTCTCTCGCTATCGGCCGAGAGCATTTCCTCTTACCACGGTGACCAACCCATGAGAATGGGTGGGAGAGGGTGCTCGAGTGCAGTCGAGCAGTTTGGTAGCGGACGGCGCGTGAATGGGTGAATTTTTATAAACAATATAATTCCTAATCCTAACTCCTAACATGCAAACAAATACAATTTTTAGCATAATTAATTTAATGGGACATGGTCTCATGTTACAGTTTTAAAAAAACCGTGACAAAATAAAGTGCCCACTTCATTTAGGCTACAAAAAACATAAATTAAAGTAAAATAAAAGCATTTCAATAATTGATGTGTCCTCCTTTGGTCTTCAGGACCTCCTGCAGGCGCTTCGACATGCTCTCGACCAGGTTCTTTAGGTGCTTTGGATCTAGCTCTTCCCAGGCGCGCTCCAGGGCTTCAAAATAGTTATTTTTATTGGTAACACCAGTTTTGTCAACCCTGGCATCGAGAATCGCCCACAAATTCTCAATGGGATTGAGGTCCGGGCTTTGTGGAGGCCATTCCAGTGGTTTGATCCGACTTGGTCTTCTTGGCAGTATGCTTCGGGTCGTTGTCCTGCTGGAATACGAACTTCTCTTCAAGGCCCGTCTGGATCAGCGAAACCTCCAGATTTTCTCGCAGGATGTTGATGTAAGAATCTGCCGTCATTATTCCCTCGATTTTCACAATGCTTCCCACTCCACCCCACGAAAAACACCCCCAGACCATCACATTTCCTCCTCCATGCCTCATCGTGCCTTGGATGTGGTGCTCCTGCAGCTCCTCTCCCGATCTGCACCAAACACGAACCCGCCGCTTTCGGTTAAACAGCTCGAATTTTGATTCGTCCGTCCAGAGAACCGTTTTCCAGAACTCTAGGGGCTTATCAGCATGCTCCTTAGCAAACTTAAGCCGTTCGGCTTTGTTTGCCTTGCTGATAAATGGGCGCTTCCGGGCAAGTTTGCTATTCAACCCCTGTGCTACGAGACGGCGACGAACAGTTCGACCGGAAACTGATAACTGAAGGGTTTCCTGGATCTCGCGGACAGTTACCTTCGGGTTCTTCTTGACTTCGCGCATGATCTTGGTGTCCGTTCTCGCATCCGTTTTCCGCTTCCTGCCTCTGCCAGGGCGATCCACCACTGATCCAAACGTTTTAAGCTTCAGAAGAATTTTGCCAACCGCTGCCTTACTGATACTGTACTTCTAGCGACAGCCCGGTGCAATTCACCGTTTTGCACATCACGAACGACCAATGTTCGGATTCACAAGGGAATTGCTTTCGAAAGCACTGCGTTCTCCTTTTTTTTCAATTGAGTCAAATGCGATCACGTATACAAATGCACCAGGTTGAGCCGTTTGCTTCAAAACATGTCAAAATATCAAAACATAAACAATCGAGGGGTCTTCCAATGGAAACTTATCGAAAACATATCGACTTTTGAAGTGGGCACTTTATTTTGTCACTGTTTTTTTTTCAACACAAATTGATTTTTTTTTTTCTTTAAGTAAAAATCTTTTTTTTTCAGTATGCCATAAGTGAAACTTAAAAAAAATATAAAAATAAAATAAAAAAAGAAACTACACTGCGTTTACTTTAATTTGAACCAAGTAAATGAGAGAAATTGAAAAAAAGAAGAGGTGGGCACTTTACTTTGCCTATCAGTGTAGTTTATTGAATTACTATACAGTTCGTAGAACAACCCTGAAGTTTGTTGAGCCCCCATGAGTTTTTTTTAAAACATCCCGATTGATAATGTTGCTTTGTCGAATTAGTTTGGTTAGGTAAAAGCATAATGGGGCCTTCCTTAGCCCCGTCGGTGAAGGAGCATGCTATAAAGCAAAACCATGCTGCAGCTGGGTTTGATTCCCGGTCTGGTCTAGGGATTTTTCGGGTTGGAAAATTTCTTGACTTCCCTTATGACTGCACTTGCCTGTAGATTATGACTGTACTTGGCAAACAAAACAAAAGTCAAGAAGAATAAGAAGAAGAAGGATCATGTTTTAATTGGTAGGTTTAATTTTTTTTTCCATTTTTTCAACTTTTTCAACATTTTGGTTAAACAAGTATCTTTAAAAATCAGATTCATCGTTGGTTTGACTGCTTCTTTGAGTCACAGCTAATTATTTCAACTTTAATTCAAGAAGCTGTTTCTTTTATTTCTAAGCATTCTTAATGCACTTTTTGCGTGTCATTTCTCTCTTTTTGTGATTCAACATATCTTCGGAATAGTTCCAGTTTTGCCTTCTTTGCGTTAGACCGCTTACTCACTCTTATTCCAGTCCTAACTCTCATTCCGAGCTCATCAGGTTAATCTTCTGAATCCATCGATTCACCGTCAAAATCTTCTTCAAGGAATTCTTCTATAAACGCTTTATTTCCTTCTGCAGTTTTATTTTCCATGTACGATTCCTTTCCACCATCTGTAGGGAGGATTCTCTGAGAGAACTTGCGACATCCAAACGATTTTGCAGCAGCTATGCTGGAAACGGCGGCATTCAACCCGGCAGATCTCACCACATTTTTTTCCTGTTGGACTTATTCAGGCCTCCTCCTGTTTTTTCTCAAACTGATAATGATGTGGCGTAGTTTGTTTTTCAACTCCGAAACATCCCGCTTCGGAGGACCTCGTTCGTTGAGCGAACTTCACAAATGACCCCACAATTGGTGGTAGTTTCTTTTGGCATCGGGAGTTTTTAACAGACCCCGAGCAAGGTCTGGGTTTTCTTCCATGAATTCCATAAAGAATTCCACTTAAGAGGAGTTGATGCTTAACGCATTTCAAGCTGAACAATGCATTAGGTGTTAAGTAACATTGAAAGATCCTCTTCGTCAACTTTCTCTTTCGTTAATAGTTTGTCTTTTAAACTATTTGCTGATGTTTTTGACGTATTGGATCCTTAATAACACTTTATATTACCGTACTCTGTGTTTAAAATACTTATACATGTTTTTACATAGCATTAGGAACGTAAAGCGAAAGTCAACGAAGAGAGTCTCTCAATGTTACTAAGAACCTAATGCATTGTTCAGCTAGTTCGTGGTGATTCCCTAGACCTAAAATAAACTTTAAGTAGTGATTGAATTCAATTAAAAACATTATATTTGTACCCATATGTAAGGGTACATGCATACGATTTACCAATTATTTGTGCAATCAAATTCGTATTTGCTCTTGTATTTCACGATGTTATTGAGGCTATGATCAACCATCAATATGCAACTAGTGATTTGAAATTGGTTCACTGTTGTAGAGCCCCTTGGTCCGAATTACACCTAGAAGCCAGCACCTCGCTATACATATTTGCGCCTTTGTTTTGATTTGCTGTGTTATTTTGACAGAATATTTGAGATTGTGTTGGTGTGAGTTCATTATTAGGGGCGCATTATTTAGCTTGGGACCGAGCTTGGGACCGATGTGCTAGTACTGACTGAGCCAAGAAAAAAATCCTATTTGTAAGGGACCTACTGGTCTTAGAGTTAGTCTATGCTATGATTGCACTTATTTTTCCGACGAACAACTTCTAGTTTACGAGATATTTTCAGTCGATTCGCGCTCAAAAATGCTCGTACTTAATGTTACGCAATGCCAATTTTTACTCGAAGATCTAGTACTACTCGAAGCGTTTCGCTCGTTTTGAGCTCGAATCGAAATCGATAATGGCAAATGTGGTCGAAACGAAAAAAAAAGGACTCGTATCGAAATGCGCAATATGGGAACGTCCATTAATTACGTCACGCAAAAAATGACTTTTTATAACCCCCCCCCCCCCCCTTGTCACGTTTTTTGTATGGACCTTCAAATTTTTTTGTATGGATCGTCACGTTTTCCCAAACCCCCTCCCCTTACTGCGTGACGTAATTAATGGACCTTCCCTATCACCCTGGTTTCTACTAGGCCTTTGTGTGTGTTGTATCTTGAGACAAAGTGATAATTTACGGTCGGACTGAATATGGTTTAACGTCAAATGTAACAACTTTAAAATTAACCATACGTTTATTAAAAAGACTAAAGTTAGATACCTGACTTGCAACTTTTTCATTTGACGTTTGTCCACTGAACTGGCATCTGTCGCAGTGACAGCCTAGCTGTCAAGGAAGAGCCCAATGGGAAAATAAATAAGAAACGGGATAGCTGAGACAGCGTTCCCAGTTCTGCTCCAGTTGCTTCCAACATCCTCCCCTCAATAGCGATGGTACACATTGAAACGCGGATGCGCTCTTCTAATCCGAGAAGAACGTCGTGGAGTGTGCACCTCAGGAATGCTAGTGGTAGCTGGTGGTTGATGGTAGAGTCGGTTGATGCACCCTGTTCGCTGAAATTCTTAGAGCGAGCTGGACTGACGGGGCTGACAAGGCTAACTGGAAGTGATGGAAATGATGGTGATATGGAAGTAATTAGCGGATCAGCTGCTGGACTCTGAGCTACTGAAGACCCTGGCATTGGCGTTGCCGGAAAGGAACTACTCGGTAAGTTCCAACCGCTCAGCAGTATATCCAAAGGCAGCGGATAGGATTCCATAACGTTGGGTCGCTTCGATGCTCCTTCAGCGGTTGCTCGCTTCTTCATCAGGTTCACATGGGACCGCACCAAGCTTCGTTTCTCTCTCCATACATTATACATAACACTTCCAATTCTTTCAACGACGGTTCCAGTAACCCACACCTCGAGTTTCGGCTGTAGATCTTCACGTACACTGGATCTTTCTTGTCGAAAAATCGATGGTGTTTCTTCTCGCTCCGTTTGTTGACGATCTGCTGGTGGCCGCAACAGTCCGAGGTTTGTACGGATTCGACGTCCGAACAAAACTTCTGATGGTGATTCTTCATTCGGCGCGTACGAATTTGGTGTGCTTCGGTATGTCAACAGGAACAAGTCCAGTGCTTCCTGGAGTGGGCTTTTCCCTCCTCGAATCTTCTTCATGGCCCTTTTAAAAGTATCGACAAACCGATCCGCCTACCCATTCCACTGTGGGTGGAACGGTGCCGTGGTGTTGTGCTCGATACTATTCATGCTGCAAAACTGCGCAAACTCTGCACTGGTAAACTGGGCACCGTTGTCGGATACTAAAAGCTCGGGCATCCCCAGTCGTGTAAAGATACCACGCAGAATCTTGATGGTTGCTGATGTTGTGGTATGGTTTGCTTGCACTATCTCGGGCCATTTGGAAAAGGAATCCACTATCAGCAGAAAATAGTCTCTATCGACTGGTTCTGACATAGTCAACGTGGACCCGTTACCATGGTCGTTGTGGTTTTGGCCAAGGCACAGGTGAGACTCGAGGCGATGACTTAGCAGCAAGAGCACACTGTGAGCACACCTTCACTGTTTTTTCAATTTCAGTATCGATCGCAGGCCACATAACTTCGATTGATGGCCTTCATCCTTCCGTTCTCCGGGTGGCCGGTATGAAGCTGATCCAGGCGGACGGAATGATGAGTCTCTCTCCGAAAAGTACGCATCCCTGTACGGTCGTGAGGGATTCACGGCGTGTCATTGTGCCTGCCTTCAGAAGCTCATTCAACGGGAGTTGTAGAGCGCACATATTAGGCACAAATTTGCCGTAATAGTTGACGGCTCCTAGGAATGCGCGAACGCCGGACAAGTCGACAGGTGCCGGCATTTGCCTTATGGTTTTAACCTTGGTAGGATCCGGTCGAACCCCGTGCTGATCCAACAGGTGTCCCAGGTACTTTATCTGGCGAAATCCGAATGAGCACTTTTCTAAACAGATGGTAAAACCAAATTCTCCGGATCTCAGCATCGGTTTCGGCTTTTAATCCACATACAAACATTAAACACTTGAACTCCTCCTCCGACAGCTTCGGAAGCTCGAACTCGACGCAGCATTTGTTCACACGACAAGCGTAAGACAGGTAGTCCTCTGTCGGAGCCTTCGTGGTCTGAAGACACCGGTAACGGTTGCTGATCACCGATTCTGCTGTTCCAAACAAACCCGTTAGCTTGGCCACGACCTGCTTGAAGTTAAAATCCTTGGGAATCTTGGGCAAGATGATACTCATGAAGCGTTCATGCTCTGCCGTTCCCAACTTTCGGACCAATAACCTTACTTTTGCTGCATCATCCAGCCTTGCAGCGTCTTTCGCGAATAACTTGTCATACCGCGAAAACCAGGCCGCGAACGTGACTCCTTTTTCCACGTCGTACCGAAAGTCCTTAATGTTCGCAGCGATCGAATCGAGGATGCTTTCCGGACTCTCCGGAACCTGCAACCTGATATTCTGGATAGCGTCACGATTCTGCTGCATAAACAATCGCTGATGTTCCTGTGCCTCCCGTTGGCTGGCGAGAAGCTGGTTCGTAACAGTCTGCTGTTGCTATTGTTTTCGTTGTTTTCGTTGACTATGGAACGCTTACTCACTTCGAACTGCTTAAGGCTATTGAATATCTGACACGGTCTAAGCTTTTGCAAATGTAATTTTAAAACTTGCTCTCCCATGGTAAATATAAGCAAACGGGGGCGGGGGCGACCCCGGCGTAGTGGTTAAGATCCATTCCTCTCACGCCAATGTCACGAGTTTGAATCTCACCCCCGGACAAGTTACGAAAAATACCCAGAAAGGTGACCCAGCCCAGGGCTAAAAATCTCGATAATAAAGGAACTGAAAAAAATAAATTAATAAACAAACGGAATTTTTGATTAATCTGCAGCGATAAGCTGTCAAAACAATACACACAAAATGGGTATAATCAATTCCACTGTTAAAATTACCCAGCTGAAATAAACCAAGACTGATAAAGGTGACACCTATTGTGAGACACCCTGTACACTCACTTGAGAAGTTAAGCGCTTTATAAACATACTTTCAAGTCGTTCTGGATAAAGGTGGGTATCGTGTTCGAAAGAAATTTCTATACCAAACCCACTGCGTTTGAAGTCAACCATGGTGGGGTTGATATTGCCATGAGGTCTGTCAAATATACCACAAACGTTAAAGGCTGTACCATAAACGTAGTAAACTTGAATGAAATTTCATGGTAGTTCTGAAAAAAGGCATAGTCGGGTAAAATTGTAGTTTTCACTGCAAGATTTTTTTCGCTGTAGAATAGGTGGATCTCTTTACTTGAATCGTATATTTTGTTCCAAAAATTTCATTGTTGTTGGATGACGGCGTAATGCAAAATGATTGCCGGCGAACTTCAATCCAACCTACTGGAATAATCGCGCTCAATTGGAGCAGTGGATATTTTCAATTTCAAACCCCCAGCACGTCTCCACAGCCGATCTACGCCCGATGCCTTTAGTTATGTGCTTCGAACGTGGCCAGTCCGAGGTCCGAGATGCAAGTGAGCCAAGTTGGCTACGTCATCGTTGTTAATTCCATTCCCAACGCACAGCAGAACCAGAAGCGAAAGGCAGAGTGCAGAGCTATCAGAGTGGGTATCGACTTTATCCGTCCTGGCGCAAGAAGCATCATCATCTGAGAAAAGCACCATAAAACCGATTCGAGCAGAAAACATTTCCGAGGCACCGTTCAGACGGACTCACACCGAGTTCGGTTTCGGAATCCCCATCGGAAGTGTGGATAAGGAGGGAGAGGTACCTATTGCGGCAAAAACGTAAAAAAAAATTATCTCGGGAAAAACGCAGCCAGCACCAATGAGGCTCCAAAATCAGATGCCAACTGAGAATCGTTGCCATTCTGGAGGCACACACAGACGCACACACTAGAGCACATATGGTTTTGCGTTCAGCCATAAGTTGAGGCTTAGTGGGCTGAAAGCGCTGGAAGAAATGGCACTAGCGTAAAAAGTGTTTGGGGTGGTCTAAATAATTTTGTTGCTGTTTAATACGCTCTTTTTCGGTATTTTTAGCGAACGAACTTCACGGGGGTGTGAGATTGAAGATTTTATTTTGTACTTGGATCGTATTTACGACTTGGGAAGTGCAGCACGTGGCGATGCAATAACGCAATTGAAATGTTGCCATTAAATGCAAATTTGCACGGATCATTTCATCGGCTCGTCCTGCTTTGTCGATTCGAGAACTATTGCCATCGACATATACAGATGGGTTCGAGAAAGGGGGGCAGCTCTCGTGTGCTTTAATTTATTCATTTCTGAATGAGAAATTTTGTCCAGTTTGTATAAATTATAATAATGTTACACACAATGGGACCGGCCGAGGTCGGCCACATTATTGATCTCCAACGCCGCTGAAGAACGTACAAAATTAGCAAACAAGTGCGTGCCACGGCCACGAGAACCATTCAGGATAACTTCATGCAACCCGTCCATTTGTACGGAACGGTTTTATTGTTTCGAAAAATAAACAGCTGGCGTCCGAAAGATGCTCTGCAAATAAAACGCTGGAAAGAAGATCACACACAGAGTCCGTATACAAAACATCCTAGGAGTAGCAAGGAGAAGTTGTAACCTGAATAAAGATTTGTACCAAATTTATAACACAGTCTTATGTCAGATTATCATTGTTTTACCACTAAATCTGTTGTCATTGAGGCCAAAACAGATTATCATTGAAATTATCTTGATAACAAATGCTACAATGTAAGCATATCAATTGAAAAACATATTAATTTATGTTCAATATACTATCAAACTCTCATTTTGTGGTTATCTGACGCATGTCATGGATGACAATTGTACCTTTCCTGATGGAAATTGATAGATCGAAATCAGCGGAGGGCTAAAGCTATATCCATTTAGAATCCGGAATAATAAAATCATCTATTTCTCGGTAACGAATTGACGTACAAATAAGTTTAATACATCAAAACAAAGGTAATTTACTGTTCTTTAAGAAAAAAATATCAATTCAAATAATTTCTTTCTAATGAAAATTTGCACTTTCTTCTTTATTCCTCCCATCAAACGCTGCACACCTCCAGAGTCAACTTCCTTGGCACATTTATTCCACATTTTGGTCATCTGAGTCGCGTTTCGAGACGTTACTCCACTTTTCTTAAGCTTCCGCTTCATTATTGCCCAAAATCTCTCGATCGGCCGGAACTGCGGGCAGTTGGGTGGATTTATCTTTTTATCGATGAAATCAACGTTAATATCGCGGTACCACTGGATGACTCGCCGGCTGTAGTTGCAACTCGCCAACTCTGGCCAAAACTTCACGGGAGGTTAACGAATTCTTCGAACGGTACTGCGAGCATCATCGTATTTTTGTGCGATTTCATTTTCTGATAGTCCAGGGTTTGCTCTGACGGTTCTCAACACCTTCTGGTTCAGCTTGCGGTCATATGTTCCACTACGCCGCTTACCTTGAGGCACTCGATCCACGCTGTTTCGCTCCATGAAACGTTTAAGCACATCATACACGATTGATTTGGTGATTTTTCAACGTTTTTGCGATTTTTATTGCAGACCACGTTGGATTATCAACGTGGGTGTGCAGAATTTTTTATCTCCTCTCGGCTTCCATCTGGAATAACTTTTGACTCACTGCACGAAACATTTATACCAAAGAAAGTGGGCGCCTAGGTGAACAAACTGCTGTAAGAGAATTCTTGCAGCGATCACTGTCCCTGCCACTGCAGCACAATAAATAATTCCGGATTCTAACTGGACAGAAGTGTCTTTCGACAGTGTCTTTTGACAGTGAACCACAGCATCAGATGGAGTTGGATTCGAAAGAAACTAATTTCTGTATCTTGCTATACAAAAGATCAAACTGAAATCAAGCTGAACAATGCATTAGGTCCTAAGTAACACTGGGAGACTCTCTTTGTCGACTTTCTCTTTGCATTCCTATGGCTATGTAAAAACATGTTCAAGTGTTTTCAATACACAGTACGTTAATGTAAAGTGTAATGAAGGATCCAATCCAAGGTCAATAACATCAGCAAATCGTTTAAAAGATCAACTATACGAAATAGAAAGTCGACGAAGAGAATCTCTCAATGTTACTTAGCAACTAATGCATTGTTCAGATTGAAATATATTTAGTTTAAATTTAAGGTGCCGCCACACGGCGCTTCAAATCTATGCTCTAGTTCACTATTTGTTGCTGCCAGCACTGCCCCGCGATGTAACCGCAACCGAACATCGGTGACAGCTGCACACTGGCTGGAGAACAGCTGGAGAATCTGGTTGAAACGTCACGTCACACCGGCTTTGTTGTGAAAACCTTCGTGAATCGTAGAAACCACATAAGTTAGTCGCTCCAATCTGAAATAATTCAATTATTACCTAATATCCTACGTTATATTCACTGTAAAACTTATACCTAATGGAAACCTAAAATTAGCTTACTTCTAGTGCAATCGCTGTTCGTTTCAGTTATTAGCAAATAGATTACAACAGAAAGTAAGTGGCTGTATAAGGGAACGTCCATTAATTACGTCACGCAAAAAATGACATTTTATAACCCCCCCCCTTGTCACGTTTTTTGTATGGACCTTCAAATTTTTTTGTATGGATCGTCACGTTTTCCCAAACCCCCCCTCCCCCCTTACTGCGTGACGTAATTAATGGACCTTCCCTAAGATGAGGCATATTTCTAACCTAATATATAAATCATAGATTGGCTGCACAAACAGGATTGACGAAAACAGAACAACTAAAATAGGGTCAAGTACCGAAAATTGTAAGTTAACTAAATTCTAACCAAACCTATAATAATTTAATGAAATAAACATTCCAGTTTAAAGCTGTACTCGCACCAAAACTGAGTTTGCGATCTGCTAAAAAATCGACTACAAGCCCACTTTGTTCTCTGAACAAAATCTTTAAAAAATTTCGTCATGTCGACAGGAAAATCTACACCGGATAACAACCGTACTAGCTATGCGTACTGCGATAGTCCGGAGACAAGTGATAATTGTGTCCAGTGCGACCAGTACGGTGGTTGATCGATCGTTCACCTGCAGCCGCTGTTTGCCACTCAGTGTTTGCTCTCAAACGACGACATCAAGTGTTAAGGCGACACGTCTGGCATTAAAGAAGATGCAGTTGGAAGAGCAACAAGCTATGGAGAAACGACACCTCGCCGAGAAGTACAAGCTTCTGGAGGAGGAGCTGAACGAGATGGAAGTGAACGGTAGCAACAGAAGCAAAGTAAGCAAACGGACGAGTTTGGATAGAGTTAGGCAGTGGCAGCAGAAATGCGCGGATCAAACGGCCGGCGCGCAGGGATGTACCCCGGTGGATGAGTCGGCCGGCTCTGCAGCAGCCACCTTGATCCCAAATGATGGCACACGCATTCAGAAAGACTCATCGAGCTTCATCGCTACTTTATCCCTACCAATCGGCAGGAATTCACCAACGTCGACGAAAGTTCACTCCACCAAGTCAGCACCAGGTAAAACGGCGCAGCAAACACGAACTCTCACAGCGGGACGTAAGTCCAGCTTTCAGAAACCGGCGGTGAATTCAACAGTAAATTCGCTCAACCTGGCAGAGGCGAGCTTCGCTCAAGGGAATCAGCAGCGGTACACCAGCGCGTTCCCTAAAACGGCTCCGAACCAACAGGTGATCAACACAAGAGGTAATGCTGACATTGAAGTACTCCCCGTAGCACATCAAGGTAAGCCACTTTGCAATCCAACGATCAATCCACCCATACCATCGAACTTGGAAAACTCCCTCCAACCAATAATAAAACAGTTTGGATCCCTGGCACCATCAGTCACGGATTACTCCTTCAGAGCCAATATGTTTCCCTTTGGAACGAATGCTCTTCCACCATCTGGAACGAGTGTTGGCTTTTAGCCACCGGCCAATCCGAACATATCATTCGGATAAGTTCCCCCACTTACGGGACTGCCAAATGTTGGACAAGTTCCACTTGAAAATCCGGCTCTATCAATCGGATCAGTTCCCCCACCGCCGGGACTGCCGAATTTCGGCCTTTCGCAACATGCAAATCCAATTCAATCGATCGGGTCAGTTCCCTTGCCATCAGGACTGCCGATTGTTGATCAATATACTCCCTCCCCCTCGCTGTTAGCCGCGCGTCAAGTGATGTCACGTGATCTACCGACGTTTTCGGGTGACCCCGCAGATTGGCCGATGTTCATCAGCAGCTTCATGAATAGTTCGCTGTCGTGTGGGTACAATAGCGCTGAAAATCTCGCGCGTCTCCAACGATGCTAGAAAGGGCCCGCGTACGAGTGTGTCAAAAGCAGGTTGTTGCTTCCGGAATCAGTGCCCCAAGTGATAGACACCTTACGTTTGCTCTACGGTCGACCGGAATTGCTAACCAATGCACTACTCCAGAAGGTGCGCAGTGTTCCAGCTCCGAAGGCGGAAAAGTTGGAGACTCTCATCGATTTCGGCATGGCTGTCCGCAGTCTTTGTGATCACCTTGAAGTCGCTGGACAACAGGATCATCTTTCCAATCCAACGTTACTGATGGAGCTGGTAGAAAAACTACCTGTACACACTAAGATGCAGTGTGCGGGCCATATGATGCGGAATCTAGTGGTGAACCTGAGAACATTTGGAGATTTCATGCTTGGAGTCGTCACAGCAGTTAGCAGAGTGACAATGTACGTCGGCGGGAACAGCGCTGGTCAACAAAACCCGACACATAAGGGATCAGTGAACGCTCACACCAGCGAAGAAGAACCAGTCCGAGAAACAGTTAAAGAAAAGGATCGAGTGTGTGTTTGTTGTAAAAGATCAGGGCACCGCGTAGGCGAGTGTGCAGCATTCAAGGCGTACATGGTTGACAACCGGTGGAAGTTCGTACAGAATAACAGGCTGTGCCGGAGTTGTCTTAACGCCCACGGGCGAAGAAGTTGTAGAAATGCTACCCAGTACGTGATTGAAGGATGTCAATACCGCCATCATCCGCTACTACATTCCAATCGCTCCAGCACCAGTGGACGGTCAACTGAAGGGATATCGACTGTACAGAATCACACGCACCTTCAATTCAAGCAGTCCCTACTGTTCCGCATAATTCATCTGGTCATCTCTGGACCACGAGCAGCTATCGAAACATTCGCCTTTCTGGATGATGGATCGGATATCTCACTCCTCGAAAGCAGTCTGGTGGATCAGCTGGGCGTAGACGGTTGGAAAAAACCTTTGTGTCTGAAGTGGACAGGGAACGTGACTAGAGTCGAGTCGGAATAAAAAAACGTTCAAATCACGATTAAGAGGTCAAACAGCCAGCAAAAGTTCTCTCTCAAGGATATTCGTACTGTCAAGGAGCTTACATTGCCGGAGCAGAGTCTCAACTATGAGGAACTCTCGCAACCCTATAGACATCTGCAAGGTTTGCCGATTGTCAGCTACGAGAGAGCAGTTCCCCGCTTTTTGATAGGAGCCAACAATGCGAGCCTTTCAGTTCCGCTGCAAGTGAAAGAAGGTAGAAAGAACGAGCCCATCGCGGTGAAGACCAGGCTAGGCTGGTGTGTGTTCGGTGGTGGTGGCGCAGAGGGTATTAATTCGCTGAATTACCACGCCTGTGAATGCTCCTGTGACCAGGACTGCTGCATAGCGTAGTAAAGGAATATTTTGAGACGCAAGATGCCGGCGTAAAACCGACTGCGCCCTTGGAATCCGAACAGGATAAGCGTGCTAGAACAATCATGGAGCAGACTACTATCCGGGTGGGTGAGCGGTTTGAAACTGGTCTACTTTGGAAGTACGATGATGTGGAGCTTCCAGACAACTACAACATGGCGGTAAAACGGCTCGAGTGTCTTGAGCGGCGGATGATGCGGGATCCGGAGCTGGCGGACAACTTGAAGAAGCAAATAGCAGAGTATCAGCTCAAAGGGTATGCACATCGTGCGACGGAGGAAGAACTATCCCAAGCGAACCCGAAACGTGTATGGTATCTGCCTTTAGGTGCGGTAACAAACCCAAACAAACCTGGAAAGGTCCGCTTAATCTGGGATGCAGCAGCTAAAGTGGATGGAGTATCCTTAAATTCCATGCTGCTAAAAGGACCAAACCAGCTTACTTCGCTGCCAGCAGTCTTATCTCGTTTCAGACAGTACAAGGTGGGAGTTTCAGCGGACATCAAGAAAATGTTCCACCAGCTGTTGATCCGTAAAATAGATAACAATTCGCAACGGTTCCTGTTCAGGAGCGACCCGTCCAGACCCGTAGAAACCTATCTTATGGGCGTGGCAACCTTTGGCTCCACATGTTCACCGGTCAAAGTTGCGTCAAGTTTAAGTCGACCAAATTCGCAAGCTATTGCGCGCCCTTGTTGATGCGTTTTGCACAGTGAAAGCATTTCAACACAGCTGCCATTTTGCGTGGAAACCAAAGATGAAATGAATACATTCTACATACTTACGAAACAGTTCTTCCAAATCAAGATTTTCCTTGATTTGCAGAGCGTCCACCACCGGTTGTAGTTCCGCATCCATAATCAATTCTAAATTCTTAATCTAGTCACATAAATTCATGCGATCATTAAAAATTCTAGGCAGGCAATCGAAACACGAAAAAGACAGCATTCAAATCGAAAGCCGGGGGTTCATGTGGGGTGTGGATTAGGTGAGGAGCTACAGGAGCGCCACATCCAAGGCACGGTGAAGCAAGGAGGAGGAAAGGTGATGGTCTGGGAGTGTTTTTCATGAAGCCATGGGTAGCCTCGTGAAAATCGACGGGATAATGACGGTAGATTTCTACATCAACATCCTGCGATAAAATATCCTGCGACAAAATCTGAAAGGTTTCGCTGATGCAGACGGGGCTTGAAGAGAAGTTCGTATTTCCGCAGGACAACGACCCAAGACATGCTGCCAAGAAGACCAAGTCTTTCTTCGGGTCTTGTCAGATCAAATCGCTGGAATGGCCTCCAAAAAGCCCGCACCTTAACTCAATCGAGAAATTTTGGGCGATTCTAGATGCCAGGGTTGACAAATCTGGATTTACAAATAAATTCAACTATTTTGATGCCCAGAAGCGCGCCTTGGAAGAGCTTGATCCACAGCACCTAAGGAACCTGATGGAGAGCATGCCGAAGCACCTACAGCTGGTCCTGAAGGCCGAAGGAGGACACGTAAATTTTTAAAATGCTGTTCTTTTACTTAAATTTATCTTCCCGGGAGCCAAAATGAAGTGGGCAATTATTTTGTCACTGTGTTATTTTCAACACGAATTGATTGTTTTTTTTCAAGTCGAACTCATTTTTTATTATTATTCCATAATTGAAACTTGAAAACAATATGAAAAATGAGCATGAGCATGAGCATGATTGACCGCCCGAGGTTGCTGCTCCGTTATTGCCAGATCAGCTGTTATTACACAGAGAACCAACAGATGATGCTTGGGACTAACATACATCCTCAATGTGTAATAACTGGAGATCCCAAACTAAAGCCATAACGGCGCCGGCCCCGTCCGAATGCAGGTCAAATAAGGAAAGGGTAGGAATATGTGGACATGATACTCGCTTTATTGGAAGCCACGGAAACCACTGCACTTACACGAGAAATCACTGGGGTTTTGGATAACTGGATTAGGTAGCAGCAGGATTCGTTCTGGTCAAGATTGCGGCTTATCATTTTTGACTTATCCATATTCATTTGCCGATAGCTCTTCTCAGAAGCTCAATTTTAAAATATAATGTATGATGAACTTATGGTGCTTGAGTAGACCTACAACTTGGTCTAACAATACATAGCTCTATCTCTTATATCTGAGGAATAAGAGCGTATATTCGCAGTGATCTTCACGATGATATTCGCGGTGAAGATCACGCGATTATCATCGTGAAGATCACTGTGAATATACGCTCTCATGTCGAAGATATAGGAGTTAGAGCAATGTACTGTTAGACAAAGTTGTAGGTCTACTCATGCACTACAAGTTCATCATACATCATATTATCAAATCAACCCTTTGAAAGGAGATATTGGCAAATGAATATGCCTGAGTCAAAAATGATAAGCCGCAACCCTGGTTCTGGTTAACAATTAGCTGTTAAGTTAAATATTTCAAAATTAGGAGTGATTTCCGATTTGAACCGATTTAAACCACCAGTAAGGATGCTATTGGGGCCACTTACAAAGTGTGATTGTGGTTTTTCATTGGGAAACTAGGAGATGTTTTACAATGCTGGAAAGCCGATTTGGACCGATTAAACCAACAGTAGGGATGCTATTGGGGCCACTCACAGAGTGTGATAGTGGTATTTCATTAGGAAAACAAGGCAATTCATCTCAACGCCTGAGAGCTAACTCGGGCCGATCTACACCAACAGTGAGGATGCCGCTGGAATCATCTACAAAATGTGATAGTGGTTTATTTGCGAACCACGACTTCTCATGCTCACTCGATCACTCGCACTACGAACAATAGGCAACCGAAACAATAGACAAAACGCAACGCCCGATAAAAAAACTGGAACTGGATAACTATGGAACAACGTATCGACACAACCGATTCAACCGATTCAACTGATGGTCGACGCAAACCTATTAAAGAAGGACATATAGTTACAATGAATAACAATTACCTGCCTTGCTCCACGTCCTTCAGAGCACTTACTACCTCACGAGTCGCCTGTACCCAACTCTACAGGCGTCCGTCAAGCCTCTGGTACACCAATTCATCTCCATGCCCAACCAAAACACCACTACTTAAAAAGTTTTGAAAAATAGAGGGATTAGATATTGTCTTCAAAATTTGGTAGAAATGAACTATCTGTTGCCTGAAAAGAAACAAAATTAAGAACAAAGATATAAGAAGAATCCTTGCAGTCCCCCGGATGTTCGAAGAGCATAGCCATTCCTATGAAAGGATACTAAGAGTTATTGTTGCAGGTTGTCGATGGTTGATTACAACTTTGTGGGCACCATTGCACAGTGGTCCAGTAAGCTACTTTAGGCGGACATGAGGTTTTCAATGGAAATTTGTGGTATAAGAGCTTTGGTTACTTCTGAGAACTTGTTGCAAACTTATTGTACTTCACTGTGTATGAAATTATTTTTTTCTTGCATTAACCGCAAGAGTGGCGTATACTCTTTTTTTATATTCTCTATCACATTACTAACACACCACAAAGGCTTAGGCAACGTCAACCTATAGCTGATATTCAACAATAGTTTCATGGTTCGTATTTGAGCGTCATTGAGAGAAAACACATGCTTCAATATAGCTGGGGCACTACATGTTTGATCTTCAAAAGAGTCACTCAATCGCTTTACCGACCGCAAATATATGTAACATTGTCATGAATAAGTTCCTGTCAAGTCATTCAGCACCTTCGTATCAACCATTGACAAAACATGCTTCGCTGAAATCTCCACGCTTACAGAAGAAGTTTAAAAGTGGCTTCTTCTCACATCTGATCCCGTTACCTCGCTTATCAACAGACGTACAACTCGTGGTGAGACACAGTTTGATTTACCTGAAGAAGCTCGAAACTTAAAAAAAATTAACTAATATCCTATTAAGCATTTTTCTATGGAAACACGTGGTAATTGTCATATACTGAACAGAGATAGCCATGATTTCTGTGTTTTTTATTCTATTTGAGCTTCTGATGTATGTTTTTATTGAAAACTGTATGTTACACAAAGTTAAAAATGCCATATTTTTTTCACGTGCTCCATTTCATGTTGTAAGGCCTACAGTATGGCGTAAATTTAAATGAAAATTTACTATAAAACGAAAACAAGAAGAAATACAACTATGGTGCATTCAGCAAAATTGTCGCAAAAGAACAACTTTTTAGAACATAGCAAGCTGGTAAAAGTTAAAAATGAATGACTTTTAGTCGAAAAACGATTGTTTACTAAAATTCGGAATTATTGCAGTAGGCTTTGACAAAAGCTAGACAAAAAATATGTTCTAAAAAGTTTTTTATAATAACAATTTCTACAACTTTGCTGAACATATCATCTCACGATATTGGCTCATAAAAAAGATAGAGTATACGTCAGTCTTGCGGTTAATGCAAGAAAAAAATAATTTCATACAAATTGAAGTACAATAAGTTTGCAAAAAGTTCTCAGAAGTAACCAAAGCTCTAATACTACAAATTTCCATTAAAAACCTCATGTCCGCCTAAAGTAGCTTACTGGAGCAAAATAAGGTGAAATGAGCATTGAATGAGGATAGTGAGAACATTTTATTGAATAAACGACTACAATACTCAGTTGTTTATTAAGCAGAAGCTCATTTAAGCTATATCTGATGAACTTAGTTGATGAGTCAACCCTCTCAGATTTATCGCTATTATGACAAGTTTACAAGCTCACAACTGCATGATAACTTTAAAAGTGTCCAGATTAATGAACAAAAAGTCCGGGTACCGACGCAACACGTCATCCGAACTTGGAATTTGGAAACCTGTGTCGCTCAACAAATCCTCAAACAAATGTGCAAAAGCACGTTGGCCAATATTGAGCGTCAACCAGTGGGTACGTGTGCTCAACTCCAAGTTCCCCTTCTTTCAAACTCACCTTCAGTTCAATTTACCAATTGAGTTGGGCACATCACAATAGAAAATATTGTGATGGAGCACGGACGTTAGGTTACTAGATGTATGAAAAATACTCTATAATCTTTTTAGGATTATATCTGAAAAATTCAAATTTGGCCAACACCCACCACTTGAAAACAATATGAAAAATAAGATATCAAAAAGACTACAGTGTGTTTAATTCAATTTGAACCAAAAAAATGATAGAAACTAAAAAAAATAATAAGGTGGGCACTTTATTTTGCCTATCAGTGTAAGTTACTGATTTGCAATAAGTAAGAATATATTTGCTGAATTTTCGGTAAATAATACTTGATTCCACAAAATGTCAAAAAAAAAGGTTGGTGACAAGCATAAATGTGAATGCTGAAGGATTTAGTAAATTTCGATGCTGCTTTTCACTTATTTGTTTTAAGATATGCTGGTACAACAGCAACAAGTGAATCCTAGAGGGTTTGAGCTGTTTAGTGGAATACCTGTAACTAGAAATTAGAAAAAGAATTAGTATCTTCCATTTAATTCCAACTACCTTTGCTTATCTTCGACAGATACGCGTATTTCGTCTACAATGTGCAGACTTCTTCAGTGTCTCGTACTAATAACTCGACTGGCTCGACTCCAGTCGAGTTATTAGTACGAGACACTGAAGAAGTCTGCACATTGTAGACGAAATACGCGTATCTGTCGAAGATAAGCAAAGGTAGTTGGAATTAAATGGAAGATACTAATTCTTCTTCTAATTTCTAGTTGGCAACAAGTGTTTTGCTGGTTTGTTTCCAGCAAAAACTATTGCTGGAATCAGAAAAGTTTATTTGGTCTGCAGATCTTCACAATGTGCCATTAAAATATAAATGCGTTGCTCCTCTTGCTTGCACGTCAGTTTGATAATTGCAGAGCAAATATCGAGATCGAAAAAGATGCGTCCTTCTACACGCACGGAATTACAATATGAAATGTGTTCAGGTTATTTAAATGCACGATTAAAGGAAATGCATCAAATTTAATTCGACCGAGTAACACCCTTAATACAAGTCACGCCTGCCTCTGATATTGCTAGCTTTGTTTTAAAGCCGCAAAATCGTGTCAACTGAGATAGATCTGGAATCAGATTACTATTGTTACTCTTTTGTTTTTGTTTGTAGTCTAGCTTTTGATCATTACCATCATTCTGCTTTTTTGAAACAACGACTATCATGTACAGGGTGGCAACGTAGAAATGATACACTCGGAAATTTTTATAAAACTTAAACAGAATTGTATTTCTCATTCATTTCACTTTTAATAACAAGACAAAATGTTAAACTTTTATTGTGCTTAGTGAAGTTCAAACCTTTCACCTTTGTATTTAATCACGGTACGGAGACGCTTCTCAAAGTTTTTGCAAGCCACACGCACCACCTCCTCCGGCATTTGATCCCAAATCTCAACCAAGCGTTTTTTAAATGAGTCCAAACACATGTCCTTCATATTGCCCAGTTTTCCAAGCATGTAGCCCCAGATGCTGAAGTCCAGTGGGTTCAAATCAGGAGACGATGCAGGCCATTCTGAGCAGCTGATGAAACATGGTAAATTTTGCTTACACCAATGCTGAACAACTATGGCCTTATGCGCTGGAGCTGAATCTTGCTGGAAGCAAAAACTTTCCGCACCGAAAAGTTTCTTAGCATAGGGAAGTAGGTGGTCCTTGATGACGTATTGTAAATAGTACTCTTTGTTTATTTTCACCCCCTGTCTATGAACAGCAGCGGTAATTTGCCTTTTGACGATATTGCACCCCAAACCATCACCGCAGAGGCATTTTGATATCGTTCAACCCCTCGTTTGTCAGCCGGTATTTCACGAAGATTTGTTCCATATACACGATCATTTTGTTTGTTCAGGGACATTTCCAGAGTAAACAATTTTTCATCTGAAAAAATTATGTTATGACCAGCGTGCGTCTTAAGCAACGCACGTGATCTGGCAACTCTGTCTTCAATATTCTTGCGTGTCAATCCGTGAATCCTCTGTTTTTTAAAAGCTCTATATCCAAGGTCACCTTTCAATATATTTTGCATTGATGTGTGACTCATTTTCATTTCACGCGCCATTTTTCTCGCCGACCGAGCCGGATTCCTTCGAATTCGCTCATTAACTGCCTTGATCGCTGAGGGCGTCCGTACACTGCGTTTTTTACCGGGTTTCTTCTTAGGGACAACAGTACCAGTATCTTTGAAACGTTTTATGGTCCTGTACACAAATAATCTGCTCAACTTCAAATGCGACAGCTTCCTTCTGATCTCCAAATTAGTCAATCCGTCAAGATGCAAGATCCGAATTTGTTCTCTACATGAATCCATTTCTATTTTCGTCAACTTAAGAGCACTAATTCAGTTTGTTGTTTACGAATGAACTGACAACAAGTCACTGTTTCAAATCGTACACAAGGGGTCTACCGATAATGGTATACATTGTAGCGAGGAGATCACAAATGAGTGTATCACTTTCATGTTGCCACCCTGTAGAAGGAAATGTTCGCTCATCACCATGTGGCCCCAAGAGCGGACAGTAATGTTTTGCTAGAATGAAAGATATGAAGAGAAAGTGAAGACATCTCCGTCAGTGTACGACAGGTTGTGAAAATTGAAATAGAAGTATTGAAAATTGAGCAAAGGACTTGGATGTAGCAGTACTCGAACCAAGCACGCTTTCCTTTGCCACCCTGTAGATCAGGGAAGGAACGAATCCGCCACCTTGACAGGCAAAATAATGCTCACCTATTCGTGCTAATGTAGTACCAATTGGCTTGTGATGGTTCTAGCGGTCGTTTGTACACACTCTGCCTTGTTTGCCTGCATAGGCGAGAAAGTCTCTCCTTTTTGGGTTTATTTTTATACACAACGTCTGGTTTTTACTCAATTATAACAACGACTGCTATAAATAAATATCACTTTAAATCGTTCTACCTTCTGTTCCCTTTCTTTTGCATTCGTTAATAAATACTCAAAAGTTTGATCAAAATAATCTGTATCAAAATTCATAAACTTGGATCAACGTAATGTTACAAAATCTTCGGAACAGAGGATATTCCCCTCTGTTCGGATAGGTTTTCGGTTCTGTTGACGGCTTCTTCTCGTCTCGACTTCTGCATAACCGGCTTGTTTTTCCTCTGAGTGTACGTATAGCTTCTGCTTTTCTCGCCCAGATTTGTTGGAAGTCTGTGTACCCAAAGGATTTACAGGAAGCGTTACATCCGAGGCCATCACGACCAATTCGGACATGAAAGCGCCGAATGTCGACAGGTTGACATTTCGATAGCTTCTCTTGTAGCACGAGCACTCCATTTTCAGCGGAGGAGGGAGTTTTTCCACCAGCTCATGAAGCAGTGTCGGGTTCCATAGATGTTTGTTCAGATTTGCGATAGTCATATGGTCCACTGCATTCTGCGCAGCGAGTAAAAAGGTGATCAACGACGGATTGTCTGTCTTCGGAGACGGAACAGTGCGTAGTTTTTGAAGGAGAGAGTAAATAAGAATTTCAGGCCTTCCATACAATCTTCGCAACGTATCTATTACGAAAGGCACTGACTGTGGCATCAACAATCTGCTTCTGACTGCTTCCAATGCATTTCCCTTCAAACATCGCTGCAATCTCACCAGGTTCTCCGAATCAGTATATCCGCATGCCTCAGTAGAGTTACAGAACGAACTGTAGAAAAGTGGCCACTCCTGAGGATCTCCCGTGAAGTTTGGAAGCTCCCTCGGCATAACTTGCCTCACAGCAGGGGCCTGAGGGGCCAAGGCAGAATGTTGTTGACTTACTGGTTGTCCCGCAGGATTACGGAAATATCTGGAAATACCTGCTGGCCGCGCTAAGGTTCCAACATCGATTGCCGAATGAGCGCCAGTTCCCTCAAAGATCGGTTGCTGATTGTTGCTTGATGCTACTGTTCTCGGTATATCGCACAGGTACGATGGACCATTGCACGAAGACGGTATTGAAGAGTAGATATTTGGTAGACCACCACCGGTAACAGCGAACATTGGCTCAGCTTGCGTAAACGACGAGCGTTATCACTATTGAACTCCTCAGGGGTTCCCCAAACGGCGAACCACGACTGTAGATGATCGATCACTTCCGATGACTCCATTGACCGCAACTTCTTAAAGTCAATCCATCCAGAGTAGCTGTCGATGATGACAATGTAGTTGGCGTCGTTGAAATGAAATATGTCTGAGCCAACGATTTGGAACGGATATTCTGGAACTTGCTTGACAATCATCGGCTCTTTAACGTTGCTACGACTATGCTTCTGACAAACTCTACATTGCTCCACCAATCGTTCAATGTCTTTACCCATGGATGGCCAGAACACCAGTTGTTTGGCCCGCATTATACTGGATTGTATTCCGAAATGACCAGCATGGATGATGTTCAACGTCTTGCTGCGCAGCGTCTCTGGAATCAGCAGACGATCGCCTTTGAAGATCAGTCCTTCATATGTGGAGAGCTCGTCCCGATAGTTCCAGTAGGGTTTGAGCACCAGATCGACCTCTTCCGGCTCATTCGGCCATCCTGCTTTGATGGTTTCGATCAGCTTTCGAAGTGTGACATCCTCGCTCGTTTTTGCCACTAATTCCTTCATCCAAGTTTTGGAAACGTTGAGCACCACGTGCACTTCCAGTTCCTCGTCGTTTTCCGGTGTTGGGTTGTTCACATCTCGGCTGAGGGCATCCGCGATCGGCACATTTTCGCCTCGAACATACACTATCTCTGGAGCATACGGTTGAACGTCCAGAATTATCCGCTTAAGCCTTGGAGGAGCCTTGTCAAGAGGTTTTTAAAAATTGACTCCAGGGGCTTGTGGTCAGTGTGCACTACCACTGGCTTCCCAAAGATGTAAGAGTGGAATTTCTGGCAACCGAACCGGATTGCAAATGCCTCCTTTTCGATTTGCGGGTAATTCCGTTGCGCTGAGGTCAACGATTTCGACGCGTATGCAATGGGATGTCCATCTTGCAGCAACACAGCTCCCATAGCGTGCGAACTGCAATCGACCGAGAGCACGCTTTGCTTGTTGACATCGTAGAACTTCAAGACTGGCAACGATGTTAGTAGGTTCATTATTTTGTCGAACGCTGCTTGCTGTTCAGGCTCCCACCGCCAAAGGACATCTTTCTGCAACAGCTGCCTCAAAGGAGCTGTGATTTGGGAAAGGTTTACGATGAACTTTGCCAGATACGTTACCATTCCCAGCAACCGTTGCAACTGCTTCCTATTCTCAGGCACTTTTAGTCTCCGAATCGCTTCAATTTTCTCACCGTCAGACTGGAGACCTTCAGCCGATACTACGTGTCCCAGGTAGGTGACCGACTTTTTGGCGAACTGGCACTTCTCGGGATTCAGCTTCAAGCCAGCATTCCTCAACCGATTAACAACTCTCGTAGTGATCTCGTTCAGTTTGTCCTGCGTTTCAGCATAAATCAGGATATCATCCATGGACACATCCGTTCCAGTAATTCCTTCCAGCAAAGTTGAAATAAGGTTCTGGAAAACTTCTGGAGCCGACGCTAGCCCAAACGGCAATCGCAAACACGAATACCGGCCCCATGGTGTGCCGAACGTCAGGTACTTCTGGGACTTCTCAGCTATTTTGACTTGCCAGAAACCCTTCTTGCAGTCCAAAATAGTGAACCATTTAGCGTTTCTGATTCTGGCCGCAATCTCTTCTAAGGTGCACAACGGGTAGTGTCGACGAAGAATGTTTTTGTTTACATCCGTCGGGTCGATGCACAAACGAATTCTGTTGTTTTTGCGCACTACTATCAGATTACTTACAACGGGTGTGGGCTCCTCCTGCTTGGTTATGACACCCATATCGATCATTCTGTCCAACTCTTCCTTCACTTCATCGCGAATCTTGTAGGGAATCGCTCGTGTTGGCCGAATCTCGAACACTGCTTCCGGTTTCAGGTCCAGCTCGTACTCGAAGTTCTTGAAACAGCCCAGGCCTTGAAAGATATCGTCACGGCTACTGATCGCGTTGACACGCTGAATCATCTGCATATCAACACAGGTTTTCTTTCCCAGAATTGGAACAACGTCCAAATCGACGACCTTGAATGTGAGATCTGTTTTGCGCTTGTTCACAACCCCTGTCACCGTCAAATCACCTTCCACCTTGGTCTTTTTCTCCATTGTAGGACACAATATACTTTGTTTTCGATTTCTGCAACTGGTTGGAGATCTTCTTTGCCACCTTCAGCGGCAAAACGTTGCACTGTGCCCCACAATCCAGCTTGAACTTCATCTTCATGTTAGCGATCGTTGCCTCCTCGAACCAGTCACCGTCGTCGTCATCGTCATCGGCTCCTACTGCATGTAGGTGCAGGTCAACTTCTGCGTCCGACGAATCCTCCTCTTCACATTTCATCACTGCAGCTGCTTTCTTGGCCTTCCTATTTTCATTCTTCACGTTCACCTCTGCGTCCGCCTCCTTCTTCTTCTTCTTGAAGCAACACTTCGCAAAGTGGCCGGTTCCTTGACACATCAAACACTGTTTTCCGAACGCTGGACAGCTTTTCTTGACATGTTTTGATCCGCAACGTTTACACAGAAACGGATTGCCGTCGTCAGATCTGACAGCGTTGCAGCTCCGACTTTCCGCATCCATCTCCATTAGAGTTTCCGTAGTTTTCTCACTCGCCTTGCAAATCTGGATCGCCTTCTCCAACGTCAGCTTCGGGTCACTCAGCAACTTTTCCCGAACTTTCTGGCTGGAAATTCCGAGTACGATTTTATCCTTCAGCAATCGATCATTGATGTTCATGCCTTCGTGCTCTGTTCCGAAATCACAATCACGGATTGCTGCTCGCAGCTTAATCAGGAAGTTGTCAAAACTTTCACCCGGCAGCTGATCCGTTTTCAGGAAGACGTACGTACTGTATGTCGGATTAGCTGTCGGACTGTACGCATCGCTAAAAGCTTTCTTGATCGCCTCCGGATCCTGTTGTTCAGCTTCCGTCAACTGCAATCCTTTGAACGTCCCGATGACATCCGGACCAAGACTATTCATCAGTATTCCTACTTGGCGCTGAGCTGGCAGATCTTTGATTCCGGATGCTTGCTCGAACCACGAATACTGTTGGATCCAATCCTTCCAGATACGCGCTTTATCCGTCTGACTTTGGATGTTTATGCGTTCTGGCGGGTGAGCAAAAAAATTTTGCACTGGCTGCTGTACAGCTGCCGCTGGCGGCTCCACTGGGTCGGGCATTATCGGCAAATTTTACTTTCTAGCGCCGAAATTTTATTTCGATACCACGGCCGGACACTTTCACAAGCGTTTTCCAGTATTTTTCCGAACTTTCCGCGACTTTTCACTTGTTTTTTCGTGTTTAAATCGTGGCGAGAAAACTGACCCCACTTCTGACACCATGTAGCGTGCTCTTTATTAATCCTCATCAATGTGTTGTTGTGGGTAGGTGTAATGTGTTATACAATATAAGTGTATGTGTGTGGAAGTATTGATTGATTACGTCACAAATATTATAACTTATTTAAGTAGAATTATATAGCAACAAATTTAATCTTCACGTTTCCCTGTATTTTTGTCTTTTTTCTCTGATGCATGTGACGTTTTAGAGTCACGTAACCAGTTGCTCTCTGACGTTTGCGTTGACAGATGTGGGTGATACGGAACTCACCCAGCTACCAAGCGAGACTGCCCTCTGGTTTCGCAACACACAGATAGCAGAATACATGTTTTTAAGTAGCTGGTCGGTTCTCGTTTCCAAATATTATGGTGGAAAAAATGTTTTGGAAAAGAGAAAGCAAATTACAGTGATCTCGCTGGTAACGTGAGTTACTCGCGGTGGTTCATAAGCAGCTCTGAAATTGCTGAAGAGCTGCCTTGTCCCTCGCTGCAGAGCAAATGTCGAAAACGAAATGGAGGCGTCTTTCTACACACACGGAATTTTTTTAAAAGTACGGAGGTTTTTTAAATGTACGATTTAAAGAAATGCGTCAGGTTTTGAGACCGAATTTTGATCGTAACACCCTTTATATGAATCACGTCATCCTCTGATGTTTCTGGCTTTGTTTTCAAGTCGCAAAATCGCGTGAACTGACTAAGATCTGATATCAAAATACCTATCTGTATCAATGGTCATAAATTTGGATCAAGATAATGTTGAAAAGTTTCGGAACAAGAGATATTCCTCTCAGATTTTGAAATTTAGTATTAAAACAAACATTTTTGATCCTTACAGCGACCCTGGTGGTCGGATTTGTAAACTATGACATGATATATGGTCCCTATAACACGCGCTACAGTTCGACTGAGTTTCAGAGAAATACAAAATGGAAGAAGAAAGAAGAAACATAATTGTGTGCAATCATTTTGAAAACCCTTCGTGGTTTGAGACAAAACTTGCTTAAGTGTTGGGTTTTCCCGGAAGTACAATGTGGCGTGTTTTAAAAAAGTACAGAGAAACTTTGTCGACGGATCGCAAGCCTCAAAGCAAGTACCGTGCAACGGATTCGTCTTCAGGAAGGCTTCAAGTCATACCGTGCCTTTAGACCCCCAAATAGGGATCAAAAGCAGAACAATGAGGCCAAAATCCGTGCCAGAAAGATCAGGTGTTGACAAAACTCAATGGCTGTCTCTTCATGAATGATGATACCAATGTTTAGGCCGATTTCAAATAGCTCCCGGGACAAAAAAAAATCTTGGCTACGGCTCGGGGAGATGTTCCAGCCAAATTCACGTTTGTGTTTGCAGATAAATTTGATTTGGTAAGACATCAGTAGCTGCGGTAGGAAGGCCAAGGTTTTCATCACTGATAAGACATTTAATTCAGAGCTGTACTGAACGGAATGTCTCCAAAAGCAAACAATGGCATTCATCAGATCCCACAATGAACCAGTCATGTTTTGGGCGGATCTTGCAAGCTGTCATTACAGTTAAACAGTGCTACAGTGGTATGAAACCAACGGGATTCAGTTTATACCGAAAGAACTCAACCCACCCAACTGTCCCCAGCTCAGACCGATAGAAAGATTTTGGGCTATTATGAAGAGGATGCTGAAGGTGAACGGCAGTGTCGTCAAAAGCATCAATGAATTGAGAACCAAGTGGAATAAGATTGCCAAAACGATGGATGAGAATAATGTGCGCCGGTTGATAAAACGTATTCCGAGAAAACTCCGCAAATTTCTCCGAAATCGAGATGATTAATTTTGTTTTGTATTTTCCCTCTAAGTTCACATAAAGTCGAACATTTTAGTTAAAACAGAATACTATTTTGTTAATGTATATCCAAAATATGCGCAATAGTCTTTGCTCCAATTCTAACTGGACCACACCGTAACCATGTAGTTTAAAAATTCCATACATCAATTCACATCCTCCAAAACACCCCCTCCTAGCTTCTCCATTGTAAATAAACAATGTTTCTTTTCAAAAAATAAATAAATAATAAGCCTTAAACACTATTATCAACGTCCGTCAGGACCTTAAACACCGCGAATAAATATTTTCCCAACTGGAAAGTACCAGCAGGTCGAGCAATTCCGAATAATTCGTATGTTATTTACCCACGAGCCTCCTCCCCCCTTTCAGAAGTGGAGAAAGGGTTCATGCTGCTGGCCGATATTTTCAACCTTCTACCTTTCCTCGCCCAAAGTCTCCTATCAAGAAACCATCGCAAAGAGTGAACAAAACGAAAAAAAAAGAAAGACCCACTACCTACCACACAATGTGTCATAGTTTCAGCAGCAACAATAATCGTGACGTTTCAGCACATAACTATAACGATATAAAGTATAATTATTGCAGTATAATGAAAACACGGACGGAGGTGAAGAAAGGCAACCACCTCCATTCCGTACGTTTCGGTTTGCTGTTGCTAGCCACATCAGGGCAAATTGAGGCAGCAACAAAAAAAAAAAGACGAGCGATGATCACAACAAACAGAACGAAAGCATTATTTGAAAACAGCACAAGACAGGCCCAATGTGAAAAAGGATACGCGGAATAAAACGGCACTGTCCTCGTCGACATCACCATTAGGGCCGGGAGGAATTGTGATACACTTTCCGGAAGAAAAAAAAAACTTTATTTCGACCAGTGTTGCCAGTTTCGGTCATGATGGTACGGTCGTGCCCCTTCGGACAGTTCCAATTGAATCTAGCAACCGTCATTGGCTACTTGCCCGGCCGTATTCAATGGCACCCGCGTCGAGGATCGTAAACGGTTTTGATACCTGTGCCTACACCTATATGCCACACACCACGCACCTCCTTTCGTTTATTTTGCGGAGAAAAGAGCGTGAAAATGAACCTTCACCTGAAAGGACGAGCGTGTGGAATCGGTTTTCCTCAAAAACGGGACTGGTTCTTCCTTTGATAGCTGATAACGATGACGACCGGCGCAATTTGGTTGATGATTTTTCGGTCAACTTGCGGACGAACGACCGGACGGACATGGCCATAATCGAGGCCCACTTGATTAGCCGAAACTTTTGACTTCGGAAAGGTTTTGATCCGTACCAAAAATATACAAATATAAAAAAAAGGGTAAGCGTTTTGGCTGAAATCGATGCTCTTATGCCAGCAATGATGGCATCGGGCGTGTTGGTGAACATGTTTTCCGATTGGTGGGGTGCGGCTTTGATGGGTTTTATGGTGGTTTTCGATGCTGAAATTGATGGTGCCGTCCGAGGGAATGGCAGCGTATGACGTATGGTGCGGCCAAAGCAGAGGACCAGCCATTCTCGAGTAACGATTAGCAGTAATAGGAATATCTCAGCGAACAATTGATTAATTGCTATAAGGACGCTTAGACATTGAGAGTCCATTGAACAGCTGATGCTTGCTTCGCAAATGCTCAATAATCGTCGTTTTAAAATCAACCATAAATTGTATGTATATCTCACTCCTATAAAATAACCTCATACCAGAATCTACCAGTCATTGCACAGAGGGCTATTCCTATCAAAAAGATGGCCAAAAGTTATGTTATGTATTTTTCCAGGGGCTCTGCATTGCTGTCAACCACATATAGATGCACCATAGTTCACATGATTTTGACAACATCTGAAAACTGAAATCGGCATAGATTTTTCATTATGGCACAATGGCTTCTTCCTTAGACCTTGGAAACTTGCCTCATTAATCTACCACAGCCATTTCAAAGAACAAGAGTCCTTCTATTCGGTAGAATTGGAAGATTTTGTATTACGAGAAATTTACGGAAGAAGCCATAGTTTACGTTTGTTAGCTAGGGGCATGACAGCTTCTCATCGCGAGCAATTTCAGAGTTGATCTTGAGGTACCTCGAGTAACTCATGTGGCTCAGCAAGCGCAAACTGTCATTTGTTTTCTCTCTATTTTTGTACAGCAGCTGTCAAACAAACCGCTCGTTAGCATATAAGCTCTCGTGTATGAACAATTGGACACAAGCAATGTTCAATGTTTTTAATTTCCAAATTTGACTTGAATTTTCAAAATGGCCTTCGTTTGCTCAAACTACATATCTGCTCGTACAATTTGATATCGTATTTACTTATATTAGTGTTAGAATTCACCTTTTTTGAGAAAAAGTTGTATTCATGTCTCCAATCATACTTTGAATAAACCCACCAGTTGTGGGATACTCCCTAAGCATAGATGATTGCACGCTATAACAAACCCCTCGGTCATCTGTCATTTGACGTTAATCGCCCTAAAAGAGTACGGCATCTGCCATCACTGCTCTCTTCGTCATTAACTGTGTTTGGCGTCATTCCGCCTCTTTCTCCTACTGGCCATCGAAAAGGTAAGACGTGGTGTACGGTCTTTTCCCGTTGACGCGGGACAGTTCATGCAGTGGTCCACGGAGGGATTTCACACCAGTTTCGACTTGACCTGCTAAATGGTGCAAGGACCTGGAACTGGTGCAAGGGAACAAGAAGAGACCCACGAACTCAACCCGTTGCACTCAGACCTAACCTTCAAGTTTCTTAGAATCGATTTTTAGCAAATTACCAATCTATATTGACCGTTATCAAACCTGATCATTCGACTTCAGTAAAGCCATCCGTATCACGTATCACATAATAAATATTCCTAGAACCCTCTAAGTCATGGAAAAAGGGTCGCTGCTGCTCTATCTTCTATTGCCATTAGCAAAATGTCCACTAGCAAACAAATTGGAAATCAAATTTTGAAACCCTGGCAACCGATACGAATTGAGGATGATTAATTCAATTTTTAGCTATATTGAGTTACTCGAGAGTTACTCGGTGCATCAAAGCGACTCAGAGTAGAGCTGTCTCACCCCTAGCTAGGCCTTAATGAAAAATCTTAGTCAATATATGGCCCATCAAAACAAATCGAGTAATTTCTAGACATGACAGGCATGACAAAACAAATCAACTAACTCTTTCACACTTGCTTCGTATTTTATAGTGACGTCACGATGCGCACATATGAAAGCTTTGATTGTTAGGAAGAACAGGTTGATTATAGTCACTAGATTCATAGTCTGGCGGATACAATGACGGGAGCCAATTTGAACTGTCACTTGGCGGAGCCAATCGAGCATATCTCGAGTAATTCATGTTAAGCGCCTAAAAGCCATTTGTAAACAATGACTTTCAATATCGATTTCTCTTGAATCTAAAATCACTCTCGTGAAATGAAAGCAGCATTTGGTAGAAGAAAGTTAGTTCTACCATATGGAGTAGCATGATATGGTGGGATTCTCGTAATTCATGAGAAATCAACGTTTAAAGTTATTGTTTACAAATGGCGTTTAGGCCCTTAACATAAATTACTCGAGATATGCTCGATTGGCTCCGCCAACTGACAGTTGAAATTGGCTCCCGTCGTTGTATCCGCCAGACTATGAATCTAGTGACTATAAGGTTGATGCATTCATCCTAACCATATATTCATTACATTAATGCTGAAATCCTTAATGATTTTTCAGTTAAAGGCTCTACTAACCGTCATTCATGTGGCCACTCCCAGGGCAGGCATCTCCCTAAGGGCTGCCTCAAATCTGGAAAATTCGAAAACCACGTGCTCCGGTGTTTCCTCCACATTACTACGATCTGGCCAGACGGAGAAAGTTGCATGTCTGAACATGTGTAGGTACTTCCTGAAACAACCATGGTCAGACAGGAATTCGTCGCCAGACTCGGAATGAGCCAGTAAGTCCATCTACCGTGTGCTGCTGTGTTCCACTCCTGCTGCTGCTGTAATTAGTGGCTAGCTCAGAGTTTACTCTTGGTTCAGAGTCAGCGCAAACCTTGCTTCGGAGGACCTTCGTGTACCCAACCAACAATGAGAATAATAGGCCGACCGAGCAAAAGGAAACCAAAGGGACTTTCGAGAAAAAAGGCACAAAATACACAAATTAGTCTTAATCATATATTTTACATATTTTCTTAAAGGGATACATCGTTTTAACGCAGGACGATACGGTCAAAATTTGGTCAAAATCAACTTGACGTATTTCTTTCAATTTTGCATTTAAAAAACCTGAACACCCCTCATTTTGAAGGTGTGTGTGTAGAATGCTGCTCCTATTTTGATTTTGGAATTCACTCTTCAGTTGTCAAAATGCCGTCCAAGCAAGAAGAGCAGCGTATCAAAATTTTGCTCGCGCATCGCGAAAATCCGAGCTACTCGCACGCAAAGTTGGCAAAATCGCTAAAAGTTGCCAAATCAACCGTTACAAATGTAATTAAAGTGTTTGGGGAACGTTTGTCGACAGCCAAGAAGTCTGGATCGGGGGGAAATCGAAAACCGGAAGCCGCTGAGACGACAAAGAGAGTTGCCGGTAGTTTCAAGCGAAACCCTAACCTATCTCTCCGAGATGCCGCAAATAAGCTGGGTGTATCGTCTACAACCGTGCATCGAGCCAAAAAACGAGCCGGACTATCGACTTACAAGAAGGTTGTGACTCCAAATCGCGATGATAAACAAAATACGACGGCCAAAGCGCGATCCCGGAGGCCGTACACGACGATGCTGACGAAGTTTGACTGCGTGGTAATGGACGACGAAACCTACGTCAAAGCCGACTACAAGCAGCTTCCGGGACAGGAGTTTTATACGAGAAAAAAACTCGACTTTTCGAGTTATTAGTACGAGACACTGAAGAAATCTGCACATTGTAGACGAAATACGCGTATCTGTCGAAGATAAGCAAAGGTAGTTGGAATTAAATGGAAGATACTAATTCTTCTTCTAATTTCTAGTTACAGGTATTCCACTAAACAGCTCAAACCCTCTAGGATTCACACAAATTAGTCTTAATCATATATTTTATATATTTTCTTAAAAGGATACATCGTTTTAAAGGGGAAGCGGGGGGGGGGTCGAGGTTATGGTTGCATGCTGAAGAGCGAGAGAGAGAGAGTAACCTTCATGGATTGTCTGGTAGAATCGGTCTTCCGAACTGGCTACGTTGATAAACCGGCCCAGGTGACCGGCTCCATACGCCCGCGCTCCTGTCTTGCAGCAATTAAAAGCTTGCCGTAGAATAGTCCACCCCACTATCCACGTGCTCACCGACGGGGTTGTAGCCAATTGGATATTGGTCCCTAGTTAGCGGGGGCGATCCCACTAGACCTTGCCAGAACCTCTCCGCCAAGACGATGGCTGCAGCTCATCCGTGACGAGTGGTTTTAATTAATAGTCAACTGGCCAACCACCAGCACGGAACTCGCCGGGTATCCGAGCCTATTGAAACCGCTTCCAAATAGTCACTTTCCGGTTTCCCACTCGAACGCTTCCTTTCTTCGCTCTACTTTTCTACCTCTGTACGTTTTCTACGTCTATCGACTTTCGCGATCCAAAACCATCTCCTCGATTCACCTTCTTTCCTTTTTGCTAGACAACCAACTGCTTCTCTCCTCCTCTTCTTTCATACCTCTCTCGATCCCACTTTCTCTCTTTTCTCTCTCCTGCTCACCTTTTCCGGGAATCACGAATGCCAACTTTGGCAATCCACTTGTCAATAGATATCTGCCACACGCTCAAACAACCTCTCTTTCATTTGTATTACTGTCCCTTTTTTTTCTCACGGAAAATTTACCCAATTTCCGTAAAAATTGGAGCAACTCATAATTTAAGTTGTTCCAATTTTTACGAAAAGTGAGTCGATGCGAGCCGTCGCTGAGAGGTTAATTACTTTGTTAAGGGGTTTCAATATTTAGTGCGATCTTTGCCGTCGTTTGCTTTTATTTACAGAATATATATTTACATTTATTTATTTATCTTATAAGTATATTTATATTTTTGATCTGCGTGCATAGGCAAACAAACAATTTTCAAAAGGCTGGGTGAAGGTACATTTACGTTAATTCTAATCTATTTACGTTACACCGTGTCCAATATATTCTAATACACTTTTTCCTTGCATTGGTGTCGTGCAACTACTTAACATGCTTTACGCATGTGCTGGTGCAGTTTTTCGCTATGTTTATACAAACACTTTTAGGTTATGTACGATTGTTTTGATTCGGTGTTTAACTTTTACCAGCGATAATTTCGTGCTGTGGTGATAAAAAAAGTTTTTGAAAGGTGAGCGCCCGGGCGCTATTAGGCTTATTGACGTTTAATCACCTTTCCCGTTCTAGCACATACAAAGGAATGATGGTTTGTTTTCCTCCAAAAGATTTTCCTTCTTACTTGCTCTCCTTTGTTTTAAATGGCACTGTAGTGTGCGTGCGTTCAAGGCCACTTAGCCTAATTTTCAGAAATTTGTAAGACCTCGGAGTAATACCAACAATCAATATGTAACTAGCGATTTGAAATTGGTTCACTGTTGTAGAACCCCTTGGTCCGCATTACACCTTGAAGCCAGCACCTTGTTATACATATTTGCGCCTTTGTTTTGATTTGCTGTGTTATTTTGACAGAGTATTTGAGAAGGTGTTCATGTGAGTTCATTATAAGGGGTGCATTATTGAGCTTGGGACCGAGCTTGGGACGATGTTCTAGTACTGACTGAGCCAAGAAAAAAATCGATTTTGTATGGGACCTACTGGTCTTAGAGTTAGTCTATGGTAATACGGGATTTTGTATACTGAACCATCCGAAGGTACCGTGACACCTGTTCGATGGATGACCGGAAGAGATCCAGTCGTATTTGTACGGTGCGGACTGCACGAGTTGTTAAAGTAGTCAGAGAACGGATTAGACGAAAATCACAGCGCTCTGTACGTAAAATGGCCGCAGATCTGAATGTTTCGAGATCGTCAATGCACAATTTACAGCAAAATGACCTTCCGTTCTCTGCTTTCTCAGATTCCAAGCTTTCAAAAAAACGTAAGGTTCACGGAGTTTCGGAACCTTCCAAGCAGAAACGACTCGAAAGAGCAAGCCTGCTTTTGTCCCGGCACGGTGGGGAAGAATTTCTCTTTTCCGACGAAAAGTTATTCGTCTTGCAACAATCCCACAATGTCCAGAACGACAGATTGTGGGCTCTCTCTTCGAGAAGTGTTCCAGAGAGTGATAGGAATATTGCACGGTTCAAAAGTGCTGCGTCAGTAATGGTTTGGGGAAGAATTTGCAAGCGAGGCAAATTACCACTGGTTTTCATCGAAAAAGGCGTTAAAGTGAATGCCGTACCCAAGCAACACACAAAACATCGTTTTACAATTATTAACAATTGTTTGTTTTATAAATGTATTATGAAAGTATTCTAAAACATGTCTAGTTCGGATCGCTCTGGATCTCTCGTATTCTATACATCAATCTGACTAACGATTGATACCGAATATTTTTTTCACTGCTGAAAGTGATTTTAACTAACTCTAAGACCAGTAGGTCCCATACAAAAACGATTTTTTTTCTTGGCTCAGTAGAACATCGGTCCCAGGCTCGGTCCCAAGCTTAATAATGTGCCCTTCATAATGAACTCCCATGAACACACTCTCAAATATTCGGTCAAAATAACACAGCAAATCAAAACAAAGGCGCAAATATGTATAACAAGGTGCTGGCTTCAAGGTGTAATTCGGACCAAGGGGTTCTACAACAGTGAACCAATTTCAAATCGCTAGTTGCATATTGATTGTTGACTATACTGTAACGATATGTATTATCTTTTCATATCGTATTTATTATTAAATTATGTTAACGTTTATCGTAATGGTTGAAAAAATATTTTATGATATAACCAGAATTGAACGATACCATCTAAAGTAAAACCACAGAAAAAATTACTATTCACAAATTATTTACTGTATAATACACCGGAAATTTTGTTCGAGAAAAAGTCATTATTTGTATGGTAACGATACTTAACAACCTGTTAGTGTTATGGTATCTTGATCTTGATTCACCATAGCATATATCATCGACATTTTATCTTCAGTTTACAATTGTTGGAAGATAACTTGAATAATTATGAAACGATAAATGGTATAACTCATTTAAAATACTTGTTTATTCGGGACTGCAAATCTCGTTCACGGCTGGTGCCGAGAAAATTTGACCGACTTTTAAGAACAAGAATGAATGGCCTCCCAGTTCACCAGATCTGAATCCCTTGGATTGTTCCGTATGGTCATACATGCTGGCGAAGGTAAATGACCACAGGGCGTCTAATATGAACCGTCTAATATAAACCGTAATTAAACGCATTTGGGACAAAATGCCGACGGAAGTCGTGTGTGCTGCCTGTGACGGTTGCGACAAACGTCTGGAGCTGGTCAAGAGAGGTTAAAGGCGGTGTTATTCCAAAACACACGCTGTAGTTGATCAGTATTATATTGCAATATAATGGGTAAAGTTATCAATAAAATCTGGATTATCGATTTGAAATAAATAGAGTTTTGTTTTGTATGAGAATATATTGGACATGGTGTACGAAGCCAACGGTGTCACTTTCGTACCCAAGCACATGAACCCCCTTCCCAACGCACCGGATCTAAGGCCCATCGTTAAATACTGGGCTATTATGAAGCAGGCACTACGGAAGCAACCTCAAGGCGATTAAATTTGACGAAGACATGAAGACATAAAGACTGTATTCGATGAAATTTGGACACACTAAATAGGTGACCAAAAATTTACCTTGAGCCCGATTCTTTTCAGACTTTCTGGAAATAAAGTACTACTAAATGGTTAAGTTTTGACATCATTGGTTTATTGAACCTATTCTCCCAACCCAAATGCCCGCACCTTTGCCTTGACCCCTTTCATCAAATTTTGGGCAATGATAGGACCGACTTGCTTACTTACTTTTAACCACACTTTCTTTAGTTCAAGTTCATTTTCTATCAGTTTCGGACTTTTAACGAGCTTTGCCTTCATGATTGCCCACAATTTTTCAATTGGGCGAGTTTCCGGAGTGTTTGGAAGGTTGACGTCTTTTGGTACAAAACTACATTATTATCTTTGTACCAGTCTAAGACGGGCCGGGCATAGTGGCAAGATGCCAAATCCGGCCAAAACAATGTCGGGCCATCGTGAGATCTCAAAAAGGGCAGAAGTCGTTTTTGGAGGCATTCGTCCTTGTAGATTTGTCCGTTGACGGTCTCTGAGGTGATAAAGGGCTGACTCATTTTGCCACATCTGCAGATAGCTTGCCAGACAAGGAATTTTTTGGCGAATTTCGACAGTTTCTTCTTCCGTACACTCTCCGGAACGGCCAACTTAGAGGTGGCGACGTAGTGTTCCTGTCCTGGCATTTGTTTGATGTCGACTTTAATGTAGGTCTCATCGTCCATCACAATGCAGAACTAGTTTTACCACCGAGTTTTATTTATCGCTCCGGTTCGGTGCCTTCTGGACCATGTACACATGTAATCCAGAACGTTTCATTGTTTTCTGCACAAAATAAACTGAAACTTTCGCCTTTTTCGCAACATCCCTGATCGAAATGTTGGGATGACGCTTAAATTGGTTCAATACCATCCTGGCCTTCTCCGGATTTGATGTGCCACGTTGTTTGCCACTACCATTTTTCCGCTTGGTTGTCTTATGGTCCTTGATCGTTTTGATCACATGAGATACGGTTGAATGTGCTTTTCCGAGCTGTTTTCCGATCCATCGATGAGAAGCGTTTGGGTTTTCGAAGTGAGTGCGCAAAATTTGTTGGCGCACTATTTCTTCATTCGAAGCCATCACTGAAATCACTCGACCGATTTTCACGAAACTCATTAAACAATTGACACAACACAATGAAATACATTCAGTTAAAATTTCAATAATTTTTACCCACACGCTTAAAAGTTACGAACAATTGCGTGTGTCCAAATTTCATCGAATACAGTCTTTATTTAAGTTGAATGAAATAAATATGCCAAAAGCTTACTAATGGATTATATTTTATTGTCTGAAAATTTGAAACGGTTCGGTCAACTTGGTAATATTCTACCGCGTTTTTTTTTCGTGATGCAATTTGATGAGGCACACCCTTTACAATAATATAAAATAACATTCAAATGTATTTCCGACCATGAATCTTATTGTTCATGAATCAGATAAATAAAAAACACACATTGTCAATGCAATAGATTTACTATTCACTCCATATGTAAGGATTTTCATCAATTTTGAAACAATTCAATTAATGGTAATTGACTCAAATTTGTTCTGAAAAAATTATTGTTTATAGAGTTAAGACATAACAACCCCTCTTTTATAGAGGGTGATACGGTCAAAATTTGGTCAAGGGAAAACGCGTGTAAATCGGTGAAATCGTTTATTTAAAAAATCAAATTTAATTTCTTTTTCAAGTTCAATTAGTATAAAATTCAGGAAAAATATTCAGTTAGGCTTCCGCTTTTCCAAATCCGAATTGCCGGGCCTTACGCTTGACCCCTGCCATCAGATTTTGTACAGCCACCTTTTCCACCTTCTTCGCCGCAGAAAGCCAGTTTGCCTTGAACTGCTGCTCGTCCTTAGCAGTTTTTTTGGTCTTCTTTAGGTTCCGCTTGACAATAGCCCAGTATTTCTCAATTGGGCGGAGCTCTGGCGTGTTGGGAGGGTTCTTGTCCTTGGGAACCACCTGCACGTTGTTGGCGGCGTACCACTCCATGGCCTTTTTACCGTAATGGCAAGATGCCAAATCCGGCCAAAACAGTACGGAACAACCGTGTTTCTTCAGGAAAGGCAGCAGACGTTTATTCAAACACTCTTTCACGTAAATTTCTTGGTTGACAGTCCCGGAAGCTATGAAAATGCTGCTTTTCAAGCCACAGGTACAGATGGCTTGCCAAACCAGATATTTCTTTGCGAACTTTGACAGTTTCGTGTGCTTGAAAATATCTGCTACCTTTCCCCTTCCTTTTGCCGTATAAAACTCCTGTCCCGGAAGCTGCTTGTAGTCGGCTTTGACGTAGGTTTCGTCGTCCATTACCACGCAGTCAAACTTTGTCAGCATCGTCGTGTACAGCCTCCGGGATCGCGCTTTGGCCGTCGTATTTTGTTTATCATCGCGATTTGGAGTCACTACCTTCTTGTAAGTCGATAGTCCGGCTCGTTTTTGGCTCGATGCACGGTTGTAGACGATACATCCAGCTTATTTGCGGCATCTCGGAGAGATAGGTTAGGGTTTCGCTTGAAACTACCGGCAACTCTCTTTGTCGTCTCAGCGGCTTCCGGTTTTCGATTTCCCCCCGATCCAGACTTCCTGGCTGTCGACAAACGTTCCCCAAACACTTTAATTACATTTGTAACGGTTGATTTGGCAACTTTTAACGATTTTGCCAACTTTGCGTGCGAGTAGCTCGGATTTTCGCGATGCGCGAGCAAAATTTTGATACGCTGCTCTTCTTGCTTGGACGGCATTTTGACAACTGAAGAGTGAATTCCAAAATCAAAATAGGAGCAACATTCTACACACACACACCTTCAAAATGAGGGGTGTTCAGGTTTTTTAAATGCAAAATTGAAAGAAATACGTCAAGTTGATATTGACCAAATTTTGACCGTATCGCCCTTTATCGTCGATGTCTCAATTAACATAAGATTCTATTGTGGAAATAATAAATCCTATTGTCATATCATCGCTGTAAACAATACCATTAATTGTATATACTATAGGTATGGTTACTATACATTTTTTTGTAAAGCTATGAGATTTTTTTCGGGTGTGTTGTTCGAGTGGACTTAAACGTTGGACACTTTGAATTGCTGTCATCGACGTTTTAGAATTTCTGCTTATATTGTGTTTGAAGGTCAGGACCCTGTCACTGCCTCATTGTGTGACCAGTTTCAAACACTGGAGTTTGTGTACTTCATCTATGTGTTTGCAAAGTCTAATAATCTTCGAGACTAACTTCGGCACATGTTTCTGTTACGATTACACTAGTTTATTCTAGGAGTAATATTCTAGGAGTAATAGTTTCGACGATTTTATAAGCGATTTTTTTTTTTGAAGATTTGTAAAAAAAATGTGCTAAACAAATGATTAATACCAGAATAACGTCAACAAAAAATATATTGCATGTTATAGCCAAAAAAAAAATAGCAAAATTATGGCTCAATGGTGAAAATCGGTTGAAAAATTAGGAAGTTTGGTTGGTCTTTGGAAAAAGTGCAGAAATACGGGAAAAACAGAAATTTGAAAGAAATACGCCCATCTCTCTCTCTCTCTCTCTCTCTCTCTCTCTCTCTGGATTTTCAATGACATGTTCACACCTATAGTCATGAAGAGCAAGGAGCTCTAAACTATGTACATGAAACATGGGTAACTTTATAAGTTATTTTTAGATTTAATATTACCTATTTTCTTATAGTTTTCCAGCAAATTCTCAATAACTTCAACATGGTCCGCACTTTTAGAGTTTCCTAAAAAATGCGTAAAAACCTGTCGAAATGATAGCAACGCATCTTGCTCATCAGAATCCAAAACTGCGAAGAAATGTTTGTCCTCAGTAAAAAAAAATAATTGAAGAACCCACGAAAACACCTTCCTTAGTATTTGCATCCGATATGTTTGGGAATACTGATTAGAGATATTCAAATGCAGGTCCATTCTTTTCCAACGCTTTTACAAAATTCATGAAGAGTCCAATTTTTATATCTAACGGTGGGAGAATCATTTGATCTTTATCCACGAGAGGAACACATTTCAAGTTTTCTTTCCCAAGAATCAAACTTGAACATACTACTCCTTACGTGCTCGGCTGTCCCAAAGCACATGTATTTTTTGTACCCCTGTTGTAACCCAGTCAACATGGTAACATCCTTAACATCAGAGCAAATCTTCCAAGAGTGCTGCTTATAATTTATCAAATTCAACAACAGCGGAATTGATTCATACGATTCCTTCATGTTAACAGCTTGAGCCAGCGGTATCGAGGGTTTCCTGTTTCCTTGATGCAGTAAAACAGCCTTCCAGCTCAGTTTATTACTGTCTATAAACAAATGCCATTCACTTGGAATGTGATGCTCCCCAAACTCTTCGGACAAACCGTTTACATCTCGGCAAAAACTAGCGTTATTTTATTTGGAGAAGTATTTAGCGAATTGTTCATCACGATTTCTGTAGTACGAAATTGTCACACCAGGCTCTAATAAAAAAAATCTTTTAAGGGTGATACAAGTAGTTCAGATTTCTGTTTCGACAATTCCAAATCACGTACCAAATCATTGAGTTCTGCTTGGGAAAATAATGATGATTTTGTTTCAAATGCTGTGTCGCTTTGATCTGCATCCTCGTTAACCAGCTGGGTAGTATCTTCAAATTAAGACTCCCTTTTTCGTTTTGGGCAAATAGGGTACCGGTTTGAATTCGAATGTGGAGTTTTTCTACGGAATGCACATCAGCATACTGCACCGACTTATGGCGGCCATGTTGTTGAGCTTCGGTGAGGCAGAAATAACAATCCGTAGCATGACAAAAAGCCTCATTCCAAATAACAGGTTTATCAAAGTATAAATAGCGGCTTAACAGTGACAGAAATGAGAATATAACAAATTTGAATGGGACCAGTGGTAAGCCATACATATCTTTTACCTACTATCCACCTAGCCAGGCATGTTTTGCACGAATAACACAGAATGGTAATCAAAATCATACGTACAAAAAATGAAGCAGAGGAAAGGACTGAAGGCGTACAAAGTGAAAAAAGTGCTCAAACGTGATGGCAAGCCAAATTTCACTGCCAAAAGTCGGGCTGAAGAGGTTGACACCATTTTTTTGCAAAAATTATCTTGTCTCATACAGGGTGCGGCAGAAAATAATGCGAAAATTTGTTCTATTTCTTTACAACCCATTTTCAACTAATTCAAGCTATAATATCAACATTTTCAAGTGCAGTTATCTTTATAAAGTCCTTTTAAACAAATGTATTCAAAGTGTCCTCCATTTTTATTGATAACATCCTCGTGCCGACGCCGGCAGCCAGAGCATGCCTTTCGGACGTAGTCCTCCGACATTGACTGCCCTGTGCGTGTTATGGTTGACTTCAGGGTTTTTACACTAGGGTGTGATGTTTTGCAGGCTCGTGCTTCAACATATGCCCAAATCAAATAATCCAACGGATTAAGATCTGGACTTCTAGAGGCCACAAATCCTTCGGCCAAAACTTCATGTTATCATTCAACTGTTGTTGGGTTCGATTGCACAAGTGACACGGCGCTCCATCCTGCTGTAGGACAACGTTTTGGTCCTCGGAGAAGTTGGCCTTCACCCAGGGAAGCACTTGGTCCTTGAAAATACCGATATACACTTCGGTATTGATTTTAACTCCAGCATCAATGAAAACAGGCGGCATTTTCAAACCGTTGGACGCCACCAAACCAAACATCATGACACCAGCCGGATGTTTGGTTTGAAATTTGAATTTCAGTTTTTCCGGAACGTTCTCCATTTTCTGCGGTGAAATTAGCCGGTCCGCCGGAGAACAGGATTATCATTTTTTCTTTCTTCAACTAGGAAACCAATCCCTTGGAACGAGTCACTCGTAGTTCCTTGACCCGGTTGATTACAACTGGTTTTTTACTCTGGCTCTAGAAGATGCATGCAGGTCTTCTTTGATGATTCTCCGCATGGATTTCTCGTAAATATTGGCTTCCTTTGCAAGTTTTCTTATGGAACGCACCGGGTTGCGAGCAATTTTTGCACGGACCGATTTGATCACGTTCGCTTCCCGGCTTCCGCTGCTTAGGACCAACCTGCATGGACTTTTTTATGCGGTAAACTTTTGCAAAATGGCACCCTACCACCTTGGCAATCTCTTTCGGCTTCTTCTGGGCGAGCAACAAACTGGTGATCACTTCTTTCGCGAACATTTTGACGAATTTGCAATACAACAAATAGAATGTTTGGATGCAGCACTTGAAAGTAAACATAAACAAATTCACTTTCGACAGAAATTAGTCACTAGCTACACGAATTAACCCAATACTCTAGTTGGAACATTTTCGCATTATTTTCTGCCGCACCCTGTAATGGACGACGAAACATACCTTCTCGGAGACTTCAACAAGCTTCCAGGTCTGATTTTCAAACCATAATGCGAAGGAACGCCACTGCCGAGCATTTTTGGAAGGTGTCCAAGTTCCCGAAGACATACTTGATTTGGCAGGCCATATGTAGATGGAGCCGAATCTAAAAGTTTCGTCTCTACCGGCATTATCAATGTGTAATATTTATCAGTAGCTACGACTCTTCAGCTCTGTGTTGACCAGATTTGGCCCTTTGCCGCTTTGCGAAATCCGTCCTTGACTGGTATAAGGTACAAGAAGGCGTTCCAAAAACAGGCAATCTACCAAACTGTCCAGAACTTCGCCCAACAGAGAAGTACTGGGCTCCAGTTAAGCGGAAACTCTTCGAAACTAAGAAGAAAGCAAATGGTACCGATGATTTCAAGAGAAGATGGAGAACCGTCACGGTGGGCGTATCTGAGGATGCCGTACGGAACCTTATGGGGGGTGTACCAAAGAAAGTTCGAGAATTTTACAGAAAGAAGGAATAACATCTTAATCAACTGTTTCTTATGAAGATATAACTCTATTATTGTGAAATGCACAATCGTTTTTGATGAATTTTGTGGTAATAATGAGTTCTGACCGATCCGTCAAGATGCTGCTGAAACGTGACTGTCCTGATTTGAAAATTATCGAAAAACCTTGCCACTTTTTGGCTCTTTAAGCAAGTAAGGCATGCAGAAATCTGGAAGTGTACCTGGAACAAATTATGCGATATATCTGCAGTTACTTGTACTGCAACACTAAATGACCCAAGAAATTCCAGAATACACAGTTCTGCATCCGTCTACCACCAGATGGCTATTGTTGGAGTCAGTTTTAAAATGGAATATGGAACGGTTTTCGGAGCTCGTGTTGGTCTTCGCATTCTAATCCAACTGAGACAACGGTTTGATTGTTGTCATCATAATGAGCCAATGACGCAGCCACTTATCCACTTCTTAAACTAAGTATTGCCTCCTATCAACAAAGCGAATCGTATATTCCAGTCAAAAGCTACGGAATTCCTGAAAATGCAATCCTGCAATCAGCTGAAGTCTCGCTGATGGTGCTCCTTGCCAATTTTCGTGAGGATGATTGCCTAAAACACCTGACGGATTTATGGGTTTCAGATATCGAGAAACATCTTCGTAAGAAGTTGAAAATATACATCGGTGTTGCTGCAGGAGAAATGCTTAGATCCGGAATGCTCGATGATACAAGGATGGAGGCTTTTTACTCGATCTGCTGTGCTTTGTAAACCGAATGAAACAGATCATTAAGCGCTTTGATCTTAACGATCCAGTTCTGACTACTGCATCGAGCATTGACCCCAAAAAGTTGCGCCCTTTGAAGGAGTTCAACTCGATTATTGAACAATATCCAAAATTCTTTGAAAGCGACGGTAACCGTTTGCACTGACAACAAGGTGTAAGAATCAGAAGACTTGTTGAAGAAAACGTCTGTATTTCAAACGAGCAGCTGGGAAGATAGCTTTTCACTTGCTAAGAAAGTTCATTGCGCATTCTTTTGAAGAAGTGGAGTGACTATTCTCGCAATACAATCTGAATAAGTCGAAAATCCGGAACCACCTGAGTACGGACATCATGGATGCCAAAGGAGGAAAGGAGAAGTTGATCAGCTAATATAAACATAACAACTAAGTTTTAAATTCAACAAATTGATGTACACGCATCATAACAATGGTTTATTGTTAATTCCATTCCGATTTTGTTCACCTATCTTGGAACTTTAAGTAACCAAAACAAACACCATATCATACACCAGAGCTGGTAAATCTCACGGCCATCATTTGACAATGAAAAAATAGGGAATCTCACTGTCACGAAAAGAAATGAACTATCATGAGATTTCTTGTCATTCTAACACCATCATGCAGTCATGAGATTTTGTCTCATGCGATTTTGTTTTACAAATTTCTAAATAATGTACCTAAAACTAGCCAAGCAATAATATGTAATCGACAGAGTGGACGTTTTATTTCAAGTTATGTTATGAAACTTACAATTATATCAACAAATATGTTTGTAATAGCGATGACCACAATGTTTGTAATAGCGATGACCAAAATGCTGTCACGTGCTGTCATGACGAAAAATTCGATGAGATTTGAAAGAAAATCTCCATCATCGTTTTCTCGCCGGATGAGATTTTCAAACGTAGTTCGGTAAAAATAGTAGGTCATTTTTCATTGAAAATGACATTTGCCAGCCCTGACCATATGATTTATTATCATATGATTACTGCCCTGTCAGAAGGGCTTAAGTGCAATGATCGATTTCCCTCGAGAACATGAATCCCTCACATACTGATCTGTTTTCCTTTTTCAAAGCACAAAATATGAAATAAAGATTTTTATCAAGATTTTTGCAGTTAAACACAGATAAAAAAGATTTTTTCGGCAAAAATAAAAGATGGAATCGAAAAATAATGTGGTAACCCTGGCTCGAATATGAATGTCATAGCTGCCAGACATCCATAACTTTGCTCGCGATTCGAGTAACAATCGGTTGCGATGAGACGCGATTACGCGATTAATTTCGCGATACATAATGCTGTTGCGATTAATTGCGATAGTGGAAGCGATGGTTTTTTGTGTGTAAATTTGATAAGGATTTGCAGCGATCCAATGTGAAATCGCAAAGTGGCGTACCCCTCGCTTTACATAGGTTTCATCATCCATGGGGAGACAGTCATTGAATTTTGTCAACATCTGATCATTTTCTGGCACGGATTCTGGCCCCATTGTTCTGCTTTTGATCCCTATTTGGTTGTCTTCAGGCACGGTATGACTTGAAGCCTTCCCGAAGACGATTCCGTTGGATGGTACTGCGTGCGGCGCGTGTTTGCGCTTAGCTTTACCCTCGAAATGGTAGTTTTTACAGAAGATTTTTTTTTTACGTGCAGTGATTTTGAACCAACTATACATGGGCAAAATGTCAGTTAAAAATAGTTGATTCAACATTATATAATGTCTCAATAGTCTTTGTAGCCATGACCATAATCAAGAATGCCATGAACATGGTGAATTCGACGCTTTTCATGGCTAGCTATCATAGCCATCTAGACCATGATATAATTGTCGATAAGACCATGGAATTATTCGCTGTGTTCCCTAGCTTTCAGTTTCACCCTTTTGGCCAGCTTTTCCGCCCGAAAACTCCGCTGTGCATTGGCAGCAACATAGTCACAACACCACGCCCGAGCCAGCAGCAAATAGGTCGTCCGTGGTCAGTGCTAAACTATCAAATCTCTTGAGTCCCGCGCATTTACATACATTCCACGTGAAGCCCCGAGCTGTAAGCCAGCCATCGCTGCCTTCTGGAGTGGCTGCAATAAATCAAAACACACGGGAAAAGGAGGCGGGCATTTGCACTAATGAAACACAGAAAAACAAATAGTCATACACTCACACGAACACACACACCGGTGGAAGGTGGAAACCGCAGCTCTAATCCTTTTGTCGTTTTGCCGTTTCGTCGCCCGACCTGCCCTTCGACCCGGCCGAGGTGGATTGCCTGCTTCTGGAATGTTGCTCGACCCGAAACGAAGCGGCTAATTCTTACAATGCAGATTTTAACGCAAATGTGGTTTTTATATCTACTTGGCATGACTAGCGACAATATATAAGGAGGTGAAATAGAATGGTGGAATTATTTAAATATTTCAATAAATTAAGACTAGCGTATTTATCTAGTGTGGAAATACCTAATCAACCGGGAAGAAACACTGCAGGCTTCCCCGTCGGGTGCGGGAATTGTCGTCCGAGGGGTGGGAATTTCCGCTCGTTTGGGTACTTTTTTCGCCCCTCGAGTCGGGATTGCACTGAGACAGGCTCGTAAATATTTATCTGTGTTTTGTCGTATGGAAGGGCCAATTGTTAGGTGCTAGGTGCGATGAGCCAATTCGTAGCAGGGAGTGATTTATGACTAGGGAAATTGAGTCGAAAATAGATTGAGTGTCATCAAAGGGCACGCGAGGATTTTGGGAGAGAACAGAAACATGTTTATTACAGACAAATTAGTGTGCAGAATATGCAAGAAATCCTAATCGAAGCATGCCACGTCACCACATCCTAAACAAGCAATCGAATGCAACGAGTTTTAATTAATCCTATCAATGGTAGGAAACCATGATTAGCAGTGCCGTGTCGAGATGACAACCAAGCCTACTGGGTGAAAGGCGATCCTTTGCTGATTGAGCGGAAATGCTCAACATTATCGGCAATTAAATTTAATAGAGACCGGAATCAAACATGAACACAATCGACCCTGCTGAGGTTTGCCGTGCGTGGCAAGCAGATTTCCGATTCCTTCCACTACCCACCACCGCCCACAATTCGATTCTCATTCTAACCTAGTTATGAAACGGCCTTAGCCCACCACGACTACTTCTGACCAAATCTGATGAATAGTTAATTCGATACGATTTTCCTTTCTCATTGCAGACCGTAGTTTTCTAGTGGCCAATGCACAGCCCGAATCATGCCACATCATCTTCTGCTCGGACGGCTTCTGCAAGATGACCGGTTTCACGCGGGCGGAGGTGATGCAGCGGTCCGCCTGCACCGAGTTCCTGCAGGGCCAGATGACCTCGCCGGCCGTTGTCCAATCGATCAAGGAGGCGCTCCGGAAGGGCGAGGAGAAGCACTTCGAGATTCTGTACTACCGGAAGAATGGTAAGTGTGCATGCACGGGATGCAGGGCGGGATTAGATGCTCTTAATTAGAAACAGCCGGCCGATGTCTTATTCATTCACTGGCGATGACTGCGCATACAAATTTGATGACGATGAGGTTGAGATTCCGAACGATTTACGAACGGGTTGACGGTTGACAGTCGTGATCGGTTGGTGTCGTTTATTTGTGATTAAGTTATAATTGATGGTTATCATGTATTTTGGTCAATTATCCGATGTTCAAACTCTCAATTCTACCTCTTTTTGTACATATGGCAACCCCTTCTATGACAGTAAACAAATTTTTCAGTATAAGAAAGATCAGTAGTTTATCAAATCTTGAATACATTTTCAAACAGACGTTTCTGGTTTTGTAAGCAGAGATGGAAAGATTCAAACCTAAATTTCTCAAATCTCTCAGCACCCTCACGCAGAGTAACATCGTCATCATGTTAGAGAAAAATTATTCCTTGTGTTGGTGTTTCTATTTTGCATGAAAATACTAAGGGTATTCAGAATTTATTGTTATCTTACTTCCAATCTTTGTTTACAAAATCAGATACCTCTGTTTTTTTAAAAAAAAAAGTCGAGAAATTCTCAATAAAAAATACTAGTAGAGATATCAATGAGCCCAAATAGTAGAAGCTAATTTGAAATAGATTTAGTGGGGTGGAGCAGAAACGGTGCTCTGAACCACCATTATTGGCACATGTAAATACTTTATCACGATGTTCCTTAGTTTTTTTCCTTGAGGGAGGGGCTAAGCAAAAAGAAACCCAGCTCAAACACCCGCTGCATAAAAGTGTTTCGATAACATATTTGGTCGACTTAAACTTGACGCATTTCCTTTCATCGTGCATTAAAAAATGTTGCACGCCCCTCGTTTTAAGTGTGGCCAAGTATGTGATATCATGCCTCTATTTTTGTTTGAGAATAGCACTTCAGTTATCAAAATGTCTTCGAAGAAAGAGAGAAATAACCTGTGAAAATTTTGTACGTACATAGCAGCAATCCAAACTACTCTCACGCCAAGTTGGCGAAATTGTTGGCTAAATCAACAAAAACCTACAAAAACGTATTAAAAGTTTTCGATGAACGTTTTTTGACAGCCACACTCAATTTACTTCGGCAAAATTTGCCGGCAGCCGGTCAACTCGTGCAGTAACTTTTGCTGATATTTCTGTTAAATTTTCGTTTTGTTAGCTTGATTTTCGGCAAAGTTTTTCATTTTGTTAGCTGAATCTCGGTAATTTATTCGACGAGTCTCAGTAAACTGAAATGCCGAAACGATCAACAGCTGAATTCTCGACGAAAAAAAACTAAGTGTGGGTGTCAAACGAAAGACCTGGCAATTCGCATTCAGCTGAATATTTCTCCTGGATTCTATATTACCTGAAATTGTAAAAGAAAAAGAATTTGACTTTGTATTAAAAACGTTGATCGACTTGTCGTGACCCGGTCGAGGACTTGGAGGGTTTGACTTCCTTCTTCGCGACATTCTCCACTCGCGCCCAGCACAACTGTGCTCTGCAAAATCCGTCAAATAACTGAATCGATCATGAACATGCACCTACTACGATTCCTCGTTTGAACATGCTGCTACGTGAACAACCATCTTCAGATTAATAACCACGTTCATGAAGTCGAATCACTCAAATATAGAATACATATCAATTTTGATTTATTTTACAATTTTGTTTTGGTCCATGCAAATACTATTATTGTCTTTTTTATTTACCAAATTTTGATCGGAACACCCTTTAGCGTGGAAAATCTGAAAACGGATCAAACTCAACAAAACGCATTGTCATAAAAATTACATTTCTAAAATTACTTTGGCCTTGAAGCGTAGAAACATTATGGCGGCTTTTGTGCAAAAAATGGAAAAATCTCTGTACGACATTTGAATTATTATCACCAATACAGCTTATGATTGAAAAAAAAAAGTTTTCCAGTTTTCGCTCAAACCGTTTTCGTCAACAAAATTGCATGAAAAATACAGTTTGAACAAAAGAGGTAATGTGGGAAATTGTCTTATCAGATCAAAATTTTAATAAAATGTTGAAAAATAGATTCATTTGTCGAAATTGATAATGTTCGACAAATATTTAAATTTTCAACATTTTTCTAAACTTTGAGCTGATAAGCATCAGGAAATAGCTACAAACCCGGATTAGGTATAGTTAAACGTGAACCGAAAAGTGAATTGCAATTAAAAGAACAAGTTTGAGATCGAACCGCTCCAGTGGTTTGTGGAGCTAAGACTCGATGAATTTTACTTTTTCAGAAAGGTATTTTGGGATTTTTTTACGTGACATATACATAGAACATATCGATCGTTTGATTCTGAGCCTTTGCATACCAGATTAGTATACCGATTTTTAAAAAAGGCTAGTTCGCGACGGAAATCTGGACACCCCTAAATACATATATCTCTGTAAATACTTCATCAACGCTTGAAATATTTCGCAGGCTGAACGTATGTCTATTCGTTGTGTAAACCCAATATTTAGCGATACTCCAAGCTTCCAGACGTTCCTAGAACTTTACAATCCATACACTAAAAAATTGGATGGTAGCGCAACAAAACGTGACAGGGGGTTATGCAAATAGTCACTGTTTGTGTGGCATAATTAATGGACGTTCCCTTATCCACCTTCCGACGGCCAGCTAAATTGAAGTCCACAAGAAGACACGTAATTCTGATTTCAAAATTTATAATCGCGGTAGAACAAAAAAAACCGTAACAGCCCACAAAAAAACAAATGATACGCGCGCAAAGCATACTGCGATCGCTTTCGGGGTCTAAGACCAAAAATGATAAATGTGGATCTTACGCTTGGTTTGTGGTGGGCACAAAACAAAAAGAGGCTACCGCACAGAAAAAACTGATGACGAAACTTCTACGATTAGTGTCCATTACTATAACGGGGGCGATGCGCCGCACTCTATCAAAATCATTAGATGCAATTCTGAATCTACTACCTTTGCACGAATACGTGCAATTCGAAGCGGAAAACAATATTCTTAGAGCACCCGTACCGGTCCGGTACTAAACCTATTTTAACAACGAAACACCATTACTTTCCAATCGAGTGCTCAAATATAGCAGCGCGATAGCAGCTCGAGAGACTGTTGATGTCGGTGTAAAGGGTAGGTTAGGGGTTTGTTCTTGTTTGTTACTATTTCAAAAAAACATACATTTTAGGAAATTTGTTGCAATATATCTCTTCTTTACCGTAAATAACACCCTGACATAATGATGTTGTAATATGGAATCCGTCCATTAATTATGTCACGAAAAAAGTGACTTTTTCTACACCCCTGTCGCGTTTTTGTATGGATCTTCAAATTTTTTTGTAAGGATTGTCACGTTTTCCCGAATTCCCCCTCCCTCCTTACTGCGTGACATAATTAATGGACCTTCCCTATGAAGAATTTCATTTATTCATTTATCATTGTAAGGTGCCAATGTGGATACTCAATTACAGATAAAATTCACCTCTAATTTTAGACTACATAGCACTATTATTTTTATTGAATTTGGAGAGAAAATGACTAAACACTAAGGGGGCGATACGGTCAAAATTTGGTCAATATCAACTTGACGTATTTCTTTCAATTTTGCATTTAAAAACCTGAACACCCCTCATTTTGAAGGTGTGTGTGTAGAATGTTGCTCCTATTTTGATTTTGGAATTCACTCTTCAGTTGTCAAAATGCCGTCCAAGCAAGAAGAGCAGCGTATCAAAATTTTGCTCGCGCATCGCGAAAATCCGAGCTACTCGCACGCAAAGTTGGCAAAATCGCTAAAAGTTGCCAAATCAACCGTTACAAATGTAATTAAAGTGTTTGGGGAACGTTTGTCGACAGCCAGGAAGTCTGGATCGGGGGAAATCGAAAACCGGAAGCCGCTGAGACGACAAAGAGAGTTGCCGGTAGTTTCAAGCGAAACCCTAACCTATCTCTCCGAGATGCCGCAAATAAGCTGGGTGTATCGTCTACAACCGTGCATCGAGCCAAAAACGAGCCGGACTATCGACTTACAAGAAGGTAGTGACTCCAAATCGCGATGATAAACAAAATACGACGGCCAAAGCGCGATCCCGGAGGCTGTACACGACGATGCTGACGAAGTTTGACTGCGTGGTAATGGACGACGAAACCTACGTCAAAGCCGACTACAAGCAGCTTCCGGGACAGGAGTTTTATACGGCAAAAGGAAGGGAAAGGTAGCAGATATTTTCAAGCACACGAAACTGTCAAAGTTCGCAAAGAAATATCTGGTTTGGCAAGCCATCTGTACCTGTGGCTTGAAAAGCAGCATTTTCATAGCTTCCGGGACCGTCAACCAAGAAATTTACGTGAAAGAGTGTTTGAATAAACGTCTGCTGCCTTTCCTGAAGAAACACGGTTGTTCCGTACTGTTTTGGCCGGATTTGGCATCTTGCCATTACGGTAAAAAGGCCATGGAGTGGTACGCCGCCAACAACGCAGGTGGTTCCCAAGCGACAAGAACCCTCCCAACACGCCAGAGCTCCGCCCAATTGAGAAATACTGGGCTATTGTCAAGCGGAACCTAAAGAAGACCAAAACTGCTAAGGACGAGCAGCAGTTCAAGGCAAACTGGCTTTCTGCGGCGAAGAAGGTGGACAAGGTGGCTGTACAAAATCTGATGGCAGGGGTCAAGCGTAAGGCCCGGCAATTCGGATTTGGAAAAGCGGAAGCCTAACTGAATATTTTTCCTGAATTTTATACTAATTGAACTTGAAAAAGAAATTTAATTTGATTTTTTAAATAAACGATTTCACCGATTTACACGCGTTTTCCCTTGACCAAATTTTGACCGTATCACCCTTTAGTATTATGTAGTTCAGTCTGTACGATTGTTTTTATCGAAGACGGTGATAATAAATAAATAAATAAATAAATTTGAATTAAATTTATTTAATATAAAAATTAAATAAAAGTCAACGTTGATTTTCCAAAGTTATAAATCGAAAACAATATGAATCTGATTTAAGATTCTATAATATTTATTAAGCATACATAATTATTCTTTTTCTTTTTTTCTTTTTCTTTTGGGACTGAGCAAATTTGCGGTCATTCGTCCCATATCCTATATAATTAATATTTTTAATAATAATTTGCAAAAGTACGTGTGAATTATTCAATCGTTGTTTACTTTTAAATAAAATAAATTCGGCTTCTTATATTAAAATAAGATTTGGCATGACTTGTGTATTTTCAGTTGTTAATTTTATCCAAACTTCATTCCTAAGCAGCATCAAAAATAATGCAACAATATTTTAATATAGTAACATCCTACATCATATTCAAAAAACTGCAGTCTATAGTGATACTTAATAAACATACGAATGCAAAACTACTTGCTATTCTGCTATTCTATATCTACATATGTTTTAATTATAATAATTGGTTTTATATGATTAGTTGAAATAAAAAATTATACTAAAATACATAATTTTAAATTGCATCTTCCCAACACAAACCCTTTTTTTTCTTTTCCGACTAACATGGACATGGGTCAACATTTTGGCCCGTGAAGTCCAGATCAACGTAGCTTGAATCCAACCATGATAGGTGCGAAAAACTGCTAATTTCAATTTAAAAGATCAATGTTTAAAAGCGTACTGCCAATTGTTTTCTGTAGTAATTTTTTAGTTGGAACTTATTTGGATGCCTCTGGTGTGGCAACAGTATATAAGAATGACTTCTGCAGTGCTGCAACGAATGGGGAGAACAATGTTAATATGAAGAGCACTCTGTACGCTACTAAAATAGCAGCGCAAATGACAACGTCCGGGTACAGTGTTGACTCATAGACTCAAATGGTTGAAAACTTCTTTAAGTCTGGTGGAAGCATTTCGCAAAGCCTTTCAAAACGAGCCAGTGATGTGTATATAAATGGAGACTGGAGTGCAGAAACCCGTGGAGAAACCGTCACACCCCTCACAAACATATGGCACGTATAGATTGGGAAGTCGGAGCTCCCACTGTTCGTCATGGTTCCACGAAAATCTTAACAGATGGTTCAAAGATTGGAATAAAAACGTGAGCTGTGGCGATGGGAAACCGTTATCCAGGTGAAGATTTTTGATATAATAAAAGGTGTTATGAGTACGTTCATCACTACACACCTTATATTACGTGATATGCTAGTATCTTAATATCAAATAACATGTACGTTGTTACCGGTGAAAAACTAGTTGTATAGTTTCTGATATCAAGATACTCTATATCACGTAATATAAGCAGTAGTGTCTGAACGTACCTGTCACCAGCGTTTGTCTGAAGAGGAACATAGACATGCTAATATTTCCATTCTCTTACAGACAGGCCAAGCTTGGGCACCTAAAGCGTTGGAGTGCTCATAAATGTACATCCAAACCTGTCTGGGAAAGTATTCTTTCACTGCAAAGGTGTGCCAAGAGAAATAATTTGCTCTTGGTCCCGGGATCATCGTGGTCCAGACGTTATTAGTGGCACAACCAGCCCAGGAGGCTGAAAGCCAACTATAATAAAGAAAAAAAAAGCTCCAGACGCAGCAGACGAATAAATGAAAACCAATAACAAAACAAGTCAAGCTATCACTTAATTAAATGTTGATACCTCTCAATACTCCATATTAGCGAATGCCATTTGGCAATTTAGGTGCAAATCCATCTCCCACTCAACAAACTTTCACTGTAATCTAAAAACACTGATGAGTTCTATAGAAATACTTTCAAAGCACTTTATATTTGCATGATTAATACGAAGACGCCCCACCCACGCCCCCCCCCAACCCAAATTAATCCACCGATGGTGAAACTGAACCCTTCTTACACTTCACCAGAGTTACGAACTCAAATGTGGCGAAATATGGTAACTCGATACATATTTCATCAGAAATTTTAGGAAGATCCAGGATTATTCTATATGTCATATTTTCAGTTTATAAAATGAACTATTTGACAATCCTGAACGTATTGTTCATCGATGTGATTAAAATATTGTAATTAATAGTGCTTAGAGACCTGTTTATGTTAGTTATATAAAAGGGGAAGCTACATAAATATTGGAATTTTCATATAATCAGTCCGTAGAATGAATTATTAGACAATCCCAAGCTTCAATTTTGAGAATCCGATGTGGATTCTAAGAGCTGTACTTAACGCGAACATGTTCGTTGAAAATTGTGTAGTTATAGTAAGTGGAGACTCTGTGTAATTTTCGAATATACTCGTTGCAGTTTAAAAATTCTATAGAGTCGCAGAGCGTACACACACACACACACACACGCGCGCACACACACGCACACACACACCTACACACACACACCTACACGCCACACTTGCTACTCTTGCGCGCACACACGCGCGCGGCACACGCGCGCACGCACACGCGCGCGATGCACGCGCGCGCGCGGCGCACTTGCGCGCGCTTGCTGGCCTGCACATCGCGCGTACACACGCGGCGTATCTTGCGGCGTACCCCACACACACTGCGCACAGGCATGTTGCTTGACGCACGCGCTGTTCACTACTTCATAACAACACTGCTGCCTTGTGCCGCAGCACGCGCGCAGCACGCGCGCAGTGTACGCGCGCACTTGCCTGAAGCGGTGCAATCGGTTCAGATCGAGCTCGGAGTCCAGATGGTATAAGATGGTCGAGTTTTCAAGTAATCTTAATACCCTTCTTTTGGTGTAAAAAGGGTAAAAAGACGGTCAAACGTGATTTCACTCTTTCCCTGATATTTTAGCGCTCTGGTGTCTGCGAGAAAGTTGCTAGAAATATTATTTTACATGTTTTGAAATAATTATCAAACATTTCACTTAAGCGATACTTAACTTAACAAAACTTTGTTTGGGTACAAGATAGAAGTTTAGTGTCTTCAACAAAGTTTTAGCACTATATATTTAACAATACTTTGCTGAAAATAGTTAGTACCTATATCGAAAGCATATCGATTTATAATTGATTTAGTATAGACTAACTTATATCTGGTGATTTATTTTTTTGTGACTAAAACATTACCTGATCGATTTAAAGTTATCAATATTATCAAAACGCACAACTTTGTTGAAGATGTCAACTGTCTAAATGGCTTAATTTGAGTTTTGAAGCGGTTTTAAGCAAAAGAAAAAACGTTTTCTCAACAACAATTTCTCCAGACATCGGCCAACTTTTTGCAGTTAAATTTTTGCACTGGCCAGCTCATAAAGTATAAATGTACAAAAAATCTGCGCCGAGTATTATCGGGTACATAAAAATCAAAAGTGTTACTGAAGTAAAGTATCACTTCAGCAACACTTTTGATAGCTATTCAAAAAGATGTGAAATAACATTTTTAGAAACATTTGCTTAGACAGCAAAGCGCTAAAATGTCAGAAAAAGTGTTTTAACACTTTTGACCGTCTTTTTTCAGATCGGTCCCAGTGTGCGTCCAAGCGTATTTTGATCGTATTCCGCGTATGAAATGCTGGATCTAGCATATACAAATCAACATCAATTTGAGAAAAACAATCGAAATGAATAAGAATTCAAAATTTCGTGGCATATGGAATGTTCATGGTGTGAGTCTATAGCTTTTACAACTAAAATTTATTTAACTTTCAGTACGCGCAAATCACGAGTAAATTTCTATGACTGATTCAAACTATTGAATATTCGATGAAAATCCGCCATGGATTCTATCAACTATCACCATGATATCACAAACAGTTAGTTGGCTTTGAAATCAACTATAAAGGGAACGTCCATTAATTATGTCTCGCAAAAAATTTTTATCACCCCCATGTCGTGCTTTTGTATGGACCTTCAATTTTTTTTGTGCGGATTGTCAGGTTTTTCCAGACCTCCTCCTCCCCTCCCCCGTTGTGCGTGACATAATGGACCTTCTCATTATGTTGATCGAAATCGAAACGTTCCATCGAAAAAAAGAGTGCTTCGGCACAGTTAAGGCAAAAATAGCAAACATTTTCGTATACAATTATTCCCAAGAGCGTGGAGAAGAACAAAAGGTTCAGTTTTCTCGTAGTAACTCCCACACTAACTTTAAAGGGCCAATGCAGTTCGTGGTACTCAAATTCTGCGCTGAATCGATATTTCGAACCACGCTGCTTTATTCATATGGTACCGCTGAGGTATGTGAAGTATCAATAAATTATTTCAGCATTATTTACTTTTCTTTCATGTCCCAGTGGGATCTACCTTTCCCATCACACTGCTCATTCTATCGATATCAGTTTGTTTATGTGCAGCTGCAACTGCACAATGCAAGCCCGTCGATAATGAAAAAAAAACTCCCCCTCTCTCGCGTATGAGAGCACATTAACGGAAAGAGCGTAAAACTCTCCCCGACGCAATCTCTACGTTCCTATACAATGTTTTGGTGACGTCACATTCAACACATGCGCACCTCACCCTCGTCCGTCTTCGTCTGGCAAATGCGCGCTTACGCCTCAAGCGATGCAAAACAATGGTCCGCCTATTCGCTCTGACTCACGTGACTACACACTCAACTTCAGCTCGGTTGACGGTACCTCGCAAAATGTGCCAACCTGCCAAATGTCTTCCACTGTTGAGAGAGAGAGTCACACACAGGAGTCTTTGACTTTTATGACGATGCAAATAACATTGCGCGAGTGAGGTCAGTATTCGTCTGTCAACTAAACTGCTTGTTCCTGGTGAGCTCCATAGCGCAAGAAACGGATGATCCATCGAGCAGGAGAAAGAAAGTATAAACTATCGCCGGACGGTCATTAACCATTGCTTTATGTGTGTTCTATGCCTCGATCTTGATTAATCTACGTGCGTTTTTCTTCTCTTCGAAAAAGTGTTTTTGTCCCGTGTCTGTAAGAGCGCTGCTACGAGCGATATGAAATCCACCCAGTGAACTAATAGTGCCTTCCAATAATGGTGATGGTGGCCGCCGCAGTAGCTGTATTGTGGTGATGTGTGTTCCTAGAGCTACAGTCAACAAACAAACTGATAACGAATTGTCCCCTAAATCCCACTTTTCTCTTTTCATTCTTACTGTCCAAACAACAGTGGTGAGCTCTTCCTGCAGTTGCGGCCTCGGCGTTCTTGAGATGAGCAGTTATTCATCATCTTCTACCGAGCAACAGAAAGGGCAATTTGAAAAGGCGACATCCGATATCCGCACGGACAATGAAAAGCTGGTGGTAAGGCAGAAAATCAATAACAACAACAACAGCAGCAGCAACTACAGTTCTAGTTCTGCGGGTGCCGTTCGAGAATCAGCAACAGCAGCAGCAGCAGTGCACCAAAGCGATACTGCATTGAAGGGCAGATGTGATAGTGTTGGTAGTGGCTATACGGAAGACAGCAACGAGATGAATATCAACGGTGGAACGACGGATGGGGAGGGGGTGGTAGAATCACCCGTGTTGGGTGGATCGCAGACGTCCTTGAGCGAAGAACGGCTACGCAGGAAGCTGCAATTTTTCTTCATGAATCCAATCGAAAAGTGGCAAGCTAAGAGACGATTTCCGTACAAATTCGTTGTTCAGGTAATCAAAATCGTATTAGTCACGCTTCAGCTGTGCCTTTTTGCGCACTCCCGTTATATGCATGTAAACTACACGTGGGACAATACAATCACGTTCTCGCACATGTTCCTTCGGGGATGGGACATTACGATGGAAGTCAGCACCTATCCACCGGAGACGGGACCACTTTCCGTCTATGCGATTGATGAATTCTTCCAAACCATAGACTATGCCATCGATGGTTACGCAAACCTGTCGGAGGCCATCGGCCCATACTCCTACCCGAACGAAGACAACACCATGGCTCCGATGCAGTTCTGTCTGTACCGCTACAAGGACGGTACAATATTCGGCTTCAACGAGAGCTACGTGTTCAACCCGGAAATCGACACGCTTTGCCTGGACCTGGACAGCAATGTCACGGCCATTGGCAGTCGCAAATATCTACACCAGAAAGATATCCACATCAATTCTCTCGGCTCTGGTTAAGGCCGAACTTAAGTTCGCCATCAAAACGGTCAACTTCAAAGCTGCCGGTCCGATTACGGCCCCGGACTGCTACCAATTCGACATTCTCATCTTCTTCAACAACCAAGATCACGACGGTCAAATGACTCTGAAACTCGAAGCGGAACCCATGCGGCTCATTTGCCACGGAGATGTTGAATTCATCAAAAACTCGAAAATCGACGATGCTCTTCGGAGTGCCCTCAACATTTTGGTTATCGTGATATGCGCTGTATCGTTTGCCCTCTGCGCTCGTGCCATCTACCGGGCACAGCTTCTCCGGATCATCACCGCCGACTTCTTCCAGTTAGCGTACGGCAAGGACCTCACCCTCGAAGGCAAAATGGAATTCGTCAACATGTGGTACATCATGATCGTCTGTAACGACGTGCTCCTCATCATCGGTTCGGCCCTCAAGGAACAAATCGAGCAGAAACATTTTATCGCCGACGATTGGAACCTGTGTTCCCTGCTGCTTGGCATTGGAAACCTTCTGGTCTGGTTCGGCGTCCTGCGTTACTGCGGGCTTCTTCAAAACGTACAACGTCGTCATCCTAACCCTTAAGAAAGCCGCTCCAAAAATCCTCCGATTCCTACTGTGCGCCCTGTTGATCTACGCCGGGTTCACCTTCTGCGGCTGGCTCGTCCTCGGTCCCTACCACATCAAATTCCGCTCCCTTTCCACCACTTCCGAGTGCCTCTTTTCCCTCATCAACGGCGATGACATGTTCGCCACCTTCACCATCATGTCGGAGAAGTCCATCATGCTCTGGTGGTTCTGCCGGATCTATCTCTACTCCTTCACCAGCCTGTACATTTATGTGGTCCTGTCGCTGTTCATCTCGGTCATCATGGATGCCTACGACACGATTAAGAAGTATTACAAGGACGGCTTTCCGCAGTCCGATCTGAGGCTATTTGTTGGTCCGTACCATCCGAACGATTTCTCCAGCGGAGTGTTCCGCGACGACGACTTCGACTGTGATCAACAAATCAGCTTCCTGCAGTCTCTGAAGCGAATATGTTGCTTCTGGCGAAGCAACCGCGGCCGAGGCCCAACCGGATACACGTCCCTCATACCGAAGGCGTCGTCTTCCTCCTCCGCCGGAGGCTATGTCTCGTAAATAAAGTAGCGAATTGAAATATTTAGTTGATAATGTTGAAGCCCGTACAGATATTCCAGGATTTGTTTTAACGAGCACTGTTAGTTCTTGTATCACGATTAGCTTTAGGTTAAAATTGGAACTGCGACCAAAAATTAGGAATGCCTTTTTTGCTTCAGAGCACTGTTTAGCAAGCCATTGTAACTTATAGGTTAAAATAGTCGTTATTGGTTTTTTGTAACCGCTCAAATGTAACACACATCTGATTGTTTTGGGGAGAATAACAATGCAGCAAATATAAGGGGCTAACTTGAATTTTATGTGATGAAATAAAATTACCACTATTCTTATGAAAAACATTGGTTTTCCTGTCAACCGAAAATCTCATTATCTGTTTATTCCGGCTGAGTTTCTTGTTGTGAGAAAGGTGAACACAGGCGAATTGGACTTTGATTCGGTTGCCAGTTGGCACATGGTGCGAATCGATTAGGAATGTATCCTAGAATGACTCACAACGTGGACACGAAGGCCGTAGGAATTCTGAGGTGTTGAAAAGTAACGAGTAACGGATGAAGATGGTGGGCAAAGTAGGAAACACATTAAACCAATGTGAACATCACCAGGGGCTTTTGAGGCGTAGAGTCAGCAAAACTAATACTTAACAGAAGTGGTAGGAAATTGACCAAGATCTCGATTTATTAGGACCACAAAAGCACCTTGAGTCGGTATAACAAAAAGTCAATTTCATTTTCTCGTTTGTGAGCCTAATATTTGCTCTCAAGCCCATTTCGTCGCCACACGGATACTTAGGCTGTGTTCCAATTCGCGCAATAATTTTTATTTTACTTAAACTTGACAGTTGGAAAATAATCGATTCATTGAATAAAATCCCTATGTTATTGATCAACAAACTTTCGACTAGGTGTCTGTCAAAATTGACTTGCCGTCTGTCCGAAATAAGTCAGCTCGAATAGCAGACTTAATCGATTATTTTCCATTTGTCAAGTTTAGGTGAAAATTAAAATTAATTCGCGAATTGGAACACAGCCTTAGAACAACAGTAAATATGATGAGCCTTTGAAATTAATTTTAGAACTCTAATTTCTTTCTAAAGTACTTCTAGACGCATCATTTCAGTACATTTGCACTTGGGATTAGCAAATCGTTCCACGAGTTAAGTGGTTTATACAATTAGTCTTAGTAGTTCAAGCAGAAATATCTTTAAAAAATCAGAACCAAACATCTTCGAATTTCAAGATCACATTTACCCTCCCATTTACCAGAGTTTAAGAAGAGAACTTCCCAGAACATCAAGAGAGGACTTTTTAAAGCTTCAGAAAGAAGTTTAGGGGGCAAGACTATTTAGAAGTTTGGGACATTCCAGAGGTTTTGGAGTTTTCCCATTAATTAAAGATGTACTTCCAGAAGTCCAGGAAAAAAAAAAACTTCCCCCAAAATTCAGGAGGAAACTAACTAGGGAGAGTGCTATCTAAAATTTCTCAAAAATTCCGAAACAAACTTCCACAAAGCTCAGAACGTTTAAGAGATACAAGATAGGACTTCTAAGAAATTCCAGAAGAAACTTCTGAAAAGTTTAGCTGGAACTTCCCAGAAATGCTAGAGAGCTTTCGCGAAATTCAGAAGAGTATATTTTAGAATTTCCGAATGAGGATCTCTCAAAGTTCACGAAGAAACCTCTTCAACGACAGGAAGAAATTTACAAGAAAATAGTGGCTACTTCTTAGTAGTTTATGTAATATTTGTCGTTAAGGATGGGACTTCTCCGATGTTTAAATAGAATAAGGTCAGGAAAAACAACCCAGAATTTTGGGAAAAAAACATACCAGAGAAGGCACTACAAATAAGTTCAAGAAGAGTTCCTCAAAAATGTCAAGAGACTTCTCTGAAGTTTAGGAGAGAATTCTCCAGAAGTTTCGAAAGAAGTTTCGCAAAAGCTTAGTTGGAACTGGTAATAACTACTAGAGGGCTTTCCTGAAGTTCAGAATCGAACATTCCAGAATTTCAGGTAAATACTTCTGGGAAAACAGGAAGAAACGGTCCAGAAGTATAGGAGGTAGGCCGTTAAAGCGGGAGTTATTCAGAAATTCGGGAAACTTTTTTTTTATTCCTTTATTATCGAGATTTTCAGCCCTGGGCTGGTTCATCTCCCGTCTAAAATTAATGTGTACCACGGTAATAAAATTAAACTTAACTTGCTGAAAGAAATATCAAAAAATCTATAATTTAATAAGTACATAAATCAATGACAAAATACATGAAACACATGTGAATAACTCAATTATAAAAACAAATAACCGATACATCAGTAAATCGATAAATAAATCAATCGATGGATTAATAAATAAATGAATCAAAACACCGATAAATCATATCGATAAGCCAACAGGTAAAAAGATCCACAAACCAATACATCACTCCTCAATAATTTAAGAAAAGAATTAATAAGTGAACAAATAAATAACTTATAAAGTAACTATATTACAATAAATAAATAAATTAACCGATACACCAAAACAAAAAGAATCAATGAATGAAAGAGTCGATAAATTGATTAATCTTTAAAGAGCCGGCTCATAAACCACGTCGACTCGTTTTCGAAAATCTCACCTCCTTCGTAAACTTTTTTCCAAACAATAGAGTTTTTTATGTAACGTAGACTTTGTTCAAACACCCCGCCTCCCCCCAGAAACGTCTACGCGGTTTATGAATCGCCCCAAATTAATCAATCAATAAATCAACTATTTGATTTATCAATAAATCGATCAATCATTAAATCAATGAATCCATAAATCTTTAAGTCAATGAACTTATAGATCAATAAATTACGAGTTTCAATAAATCGATAAATCAATAAAACGAATAACAATAATAAATAGATTAATAAGTAAATATATCTTTAACCTACACAAACAAATCATTAAAAAATCAATGAATTAACGAAACAATACATCAATTAACCAATAAATTTAATCAAAAGATGAACTGTAATGAATAAATTTATCCATAAACCAATAAATAAAAAAATAATAAATAAATAAATAAATAAAAAGATAAAGCAGTTAAAATATTCACCATTAAATTGATAAGTTAGTAAAAAAAATTAATATTTAAATGAATAAATTTACTACTAAATGAATAAATTAACCAAATGGAAATATGATGGAAACAATCAACAAATCAATTTACCAATAGATTAAATCAACGAATCATTTTAGCAATAAATTAATAAACTCATAAACCAATAAACCAATACGTAAATGAACTTATTAAAAAATCGATTAATCATTGAATTATTGAAAATATGGCTTATATTCGAATAGGCAAGTCAATTACTCGATGGTTCAGTGAAACCAATTATTGATTAATGCATTAAAAATTATATCAATAAATAAATGAACCAACTAGATAATAAATCAATGTGTACATATGTACACGTACATATTTGGAAAACTTGTAACATCAAAACTAACACTTCACTCGCTCACTCTTTAGTAATAACAAAAACTGAAACACTTTTCCAAACTATCACTAGTAAACGCTAGCAAATGTCTTCTAATTCCACTAGAAAAAGCTTATCTTGTGGGGTGCGACCCCGGCATAATGGTTAACATCCATACCTCCTTTCATGCTAAAGTCTTGAGCTCGAATCTCATCCCCGAACAAGTAATGAAAATACCCAAAAGCGGTGTTTGAGTGACTACGACGGGAGATGAACTCGCTCCGGGCTGAAAATCTCGATAATTAGGGAATAGCAAAATAGCTTATCTTTCGACAGAAAGATCTATTTCTTCTGCGACAAACTACACACTAGAACAACAAATAATCGATCAATCAAAACATCCACGCATCAATAAATGAATTAATCAATAATGCACTAAACCGATGAATCAATAAAACGATTAAAATTAAAATTTAAAAAGTATAAAGCAATGAATCAATCAAAATAAACTAATTGATAAATGCATAACAACAAAATATATATATCAACAAACCAATATCCTTGTGTATATATCAATATACACAAGGATATTGGTTACAATATATCAATAGACCAAAAGTCAACAAAATTATATGTCGATAAATCAAGGAATCGATGTATCAATAAACCCAAAAATCAATAAATTTTCAATCGATTAATCAATAAAACGATTGATATTTTATGAATTACACCGTGTCCACTATATTCTCATACACTTTTTCCTTGCATTGGTGTCGTGCAACTACTCAACATGCTTTATGTATTTATATGTTGGTGTAGTTTTGCACTATGTTTATACAAACGCTTTTAGGTTATGTACGATTGTTTTCATTCGGTGTTTATCTTTTACCGGCGATGAAGGAGTTTCGTGCTGTGGTGATAAAAATGTTTTTGAAAGGTGAGCGCCCGGGCGCTATTTTCTGAAATTTGAAAAACCTCGGAGTAAAGCGGGATTTTGTGTACCGAACCATCCGAAGGTACCGTGACACCTGCTCGTTGGATAACCGGAAGAGATCCGGTGGTCTCGTATGTTGCGGACTGCACGAGTTGTTAAAGTGGTCAGGGAATGGATAAGACGAAAATCACAGCGCTCTGTACGTAAAATGGCCGCAGATCTCAATGTTTCGAGATCGTCAATGCACAATATACTGCAAAATGACCTCGGATTTCAAGCTTTCAAGAAACGTAAGGTTCACGGAGTTTCGGAACCTTCCAAGCAGAAACGACTCGAAAGAGCAAGCCTGCTTTTGTCGCGGCACGGTGGGGAAGAATTTATCTTTTCCGACCAAAAGTTATTCGTCTTGCAACAATCCCACAATGTCCAGAACGACAGATTGTAGGCTCTCTCTTTGAGAACTGTTCCAGAGAGTGATAGGAATATTCCAAAATGCTGCGTCAGTGATGGTTTGGGGAGGAATTTGCAAGCGAGGCAAATTACCACTGGTTTTCATCGAAAAAGGCGTTAAAATGAATGCCGTATATTATAAAACGGATGGTTTGGAGAAAGTTGTCAAGCCATATGTACAAGAGGTGTTTGGAGATGATCACTATGTGTTTTTCAGCAGGACGGAGCGCCATCGCATACTGCAAATCTCGTTCAGGGCTGGTGACCGACTTTTTGAACAAGAATGAATGGCCTCCCAGTTCACCAGATCTGAATCCCTTGGATTATTTCGTATGGTCATACATGCTGGCGAAGGTAAATGACCACAGGGCGTCTAATATGAACCAATTCAAAGCCGTAATAAAACGAATTTGGAACGAAATGCCGATGGAAGTCGCAGGCAGCACGGCGATTTCAAAAAACGTCGGAGCTGGTAAAGAAGGATAAAGGCTGTGTTATTCCAAAACGTATGCTGTAGTTGATCGGTATTATATTGCAATATAATGGGTAAAGTTATCAATAAAATCTGGATTTTCGATTTGAAATAAATAGAGTTTTATTTTTAAAGAAAATATATTGGACACGGTGTATGCGTGTGACAAAATTTCTAACTCAGTTTCTCAAGCAACTACTGAACCGGTTTGATTGAAACAATATATGAATGGTACTGTGGTTACGTCGTTTTGGAAATTTATTGGAATTGGTCTACTGGTTACGGAGATACCCCCGTGGTAGTGGCGAATTTCGGACTTAGATCAAAACCCATAATGTGACCTCTTCTTTTTAAATGAGTATTCGGGAGTAAATCCAATGGCAATGATATCAAAACTCCAGAACCACATTGGTCACTTCCGGGTTGATGTTCCGGCTACTCCAGGAAATGTGGACAGATTCGAATTTGGGTCAAAACTCATCATGCGACACGTCAAATAACATGAGAACTCAAAAATAAGTACAATGGTGGTGATATCAAGATTGGTGGATCAATTGAGGTTTGTATTTTCAATTTACATGTAATGTGAGAACGAATTCACTTCTTCCTTTCTTCAATAGCGTTTCAAACTTATTGCTTTCGCAATAAGCTTATTGCTTGCTTTCAACTTAGTGTTCTAAATGCACTTCCACAATTATTAATTGAGAGTTTCCGATGCCAGTTGCCATTTTTGCATTAATATGATTGTGGTGCAATTTCAATCATACCCTATGCCCAGGGAGTCGAGAAACATTCCTTAACGAAAAATTCCTAGTCTAGACAGGGAATCGAACCCAGCTACCTCCAACATGGTGTTGCGTTTTAGCCGCGCCTTTACCGACTGAGTTACGGGAGAACAAATTAACTGTAGTAATCATGTTGCTGAATGGTGCTCCGGATTATTCGGAACATCCGGATATCTGAATAGATGTGCATCACCTTCGTTCTAGAAGGACGCAGCATTAACAAGTTACTTGCTGCGTAAATGAGTCTAAGTCGAGGCGCCCACTGATGTGGCGGAGGCGTGACATCTGACTCAATATTTTGACATGTTATGTGATACCACACCTCCGCCACATCAGTGGGCGCCTTGACTAAGAGCTGATGTAGAAACTGAAGCTGTCAATATGCTGTAGAATCGCGAGAAGGTTTGTATTAAAGATGATATAACTGTAATACAATTAAGCACTCAATAATGTGTCTGATGTTCATTTTGGACATGATTGAAAATATGATGCATGAGATATGTAGATTGAGATCAAATTTACCAACTTTATTTCTTCGGAAACGCAGTTGTTTTGAGTTACAATTAATGTATTGTGCAGATTCGTATCAGAACGATGAACGATCAGGCTCTTGCGGTATTACTGGATGCAAAGTTATCGCAGAGGAGTTACAAGGTTATTCGTGAATATGCTTAAGAATCGTATCCTCCGTACAAGGAAGTTTTAGAAGCCATAAAGAGGTATTACTGAGATTTAGCTTGGTTTACACACTTAGAAAATTTTAATTTTCTTTATAGTACGCACTATAGTAATACTATACTGTATGCACAGTATACTGCTTATATTACGTGATATTGAGTATCTTGATATCAGCAACTATACATCTAGTTTTCAGTGGAAATAATGTACATGTCATTTGATATCAAGATACTCTATATCACGTAATATAAGTTGTAGTGTGAACGTACTATTAGATGTTTGCCTAAGAACATAAAAATAACTGAAACCGAATGCATTGTAAAGCTTCAATCGCTTCTTGATCACACATCAGCAAGAATTGTGGTTCGATCTAAGAAAGATATCGTTGGTTCTGGAAACGAGAAAACAAGCAACAAGCTTTTATTGATAGTAAAGTGTGGTATGGATGGCTCTGGCGGATTTGTTGAATTCATGCAAAAATTTGCGATTCCCGGAGACTCGGACTCTAACATTTTTTTTAACATCACTTTCCCTTCTACGTTTACCGAAGGACACAAAAGTCGTTAAGGATAATCCTACAACATCTTCAAAAAGAAACATCCGTGAGCATAATGGAGGAATATAGACGAATGTCAGCTGAAATGGTTTAAAATTTCAAATGGATTACCAAGTACACTTTACTATGGCAGACGGTAAAGTAATTAACGCAATCACACATACAACATCCGCACAAAAATTTTATTTGTGTGGTGAAACTTGCTCACATTTCAACGACTTAAACGATATACCCATCAACGAAGATTTTTTTAAATTAAGTGTTGGTTCGCTTCATTACCTTATAAGAGCATATGAATGTATCATTCATATTGCTTATCGCCTAGATTATAATAAACGGAAGAAGACAGACCATAAAGAGTTATACGACGCAGCATAAAAATGAATTCACAAAAACTTTTTTGGAAAACATGCACTTAACATAGACAAACCAAGATCCAATTTCGGTAATTCCAATGATGGAAACATCGCGAGACGTTTTTTTGAAAACACAAAAATATCATCGGAAACTACAGGAGTGGATTTCGAATTAATTGACCGTTTGCGGATCATCCTAATTGCAATTTCATTCGGACAAGCAATTGATGCTGCAAAATACATGGCGGTACTCCCTGTCTAAGGAAGCGCAGGAGGCTGTGAACAAATAAGTACGTCGGCTGCGTAAAGATCATTTCCGTAAAATTTTCCGGACAGCCACAATGGAGTATATTTTCAAGGATTGTTGGTAGCATGGTTCAACCTATCGAAATGCTGAGAAAAAAAAACGAATCGAATTACCAGAGAAGGTAAAAGAATTGCTAGTGATTGCTGAAACCGAACAAGAAAGCTCTGAATCTGATTTCAGTGATTATTGTTAAAAGATATGAACTTTCAACTGAAAGTTGAAAGATTTTTACAGGAGATAAATAAAAAATAAGTATAATTGTTATTGCTCTTTTATTTTTTCACACACAGACACAGCCAGACAGACATTTTCCAATCTTGCACACTTAGAAGATTTTACAGTATTCGGTAATTTTTTACCGAACTTTCAACAGCTGAACGTTTGGTAATTCGATTTACCGGATTTCGGTGAAATTTTACAGTATTCCGGTACAAAAATTACCGGAGCTTGTCAAATTTCACCGAAGTTCGTTAAATCGGATTACCGAACTGTTCAGCTGTTGAAAGTTCGGTAAAAAGTTACCGAATACTGTAAAATTTTCTGAGTGTGTGACTATCTGAATTGAGTGGTATACAAAACTCGGTGTTCCGGGCTTCGGATCAAAAGTCGGTTTTCCAATCGATCTGTATACCCTTCTTTTGTGAGAATAGTAAAAAGGATGAAAAAATCAATATAATGACTTAACGGACATCGTCTGATTTTTCTTAGTTGCAATATACATGAAAATTGTAGTCGCCATTAAAATACCAGAACTAGACCTTTTCATCATTGTTAATATAAAAAGATTTAATTTTTCTATGTTCATACTTTTTCTTAAAACTCATTTTATTTATGCAGAAAAAAAAATAAAAATCGGTCCAGCAGTTCGAAAGCTACAATTCTTAAAAATAGAAATTTTCTAAAATTTGGTTTTGGACCACTCTTTGTCAAAATAGATCACCTTAAGGACAACATGAAAAATTAAAGCCATATATTTTTTGAAAATGAACTAACTTGAACTGACTGAGCCTAGAAAAAAATCGTTTTAGTATGGGACCTACTGGTCTTAAAGTTAGTCTATACTAATACCATAGACTAACTCTAATACCAGTAGGTCCCATACAAAAACGATTTTTATTTTGGCTCAGTCAGTACTAGCACATCGGTCCCAAGCTCGGTCCCAAGCTTAATAATGCGCCCCAAATAACGAACTCACACGAACACACTCTCAAAAATTCTGTCAAAATAACACAGCAAATCAAAACAAAGGCGCAAATATGTACAGCAAGGTGCTGGCTTCAAGGTGTAATTCGGACCAAGGGGTTCTACGACAGTGAACCAATTTCATATCGCTAGTTACATATTGATTATTGCTAATACGACAATTTAGAGAGAATATTTGAAATCAACGACCTAAAATTACTTGGAAACACATAGTTACGCTATGTAAAATCCATTTTTAGACTTCTTTGTGCCTTTTGTACGGGATGGAATCACCAACAACACTGTGCGACGCGACGCTCATACACGAAAAGGAGTTTGGTAGATGGGTATCATTGGTCATGGATTCGCCCAACGTGAGTGATAGGATTAAGTTAAAATTTATTGTGTTCGGTGGATACAAATGTGGTTCAGGATGTTTAAATAGCTAGGTAAGGTGCTTTAACATATAAATAAAAACGAACGAGCTCACCGAGTCAGTATCGAGTCTTAGAATGTGATCACTGTTGAGGAACCTCCATCTAATTCACAAAAATTCACTCCTGCTTAGTCACAGCAACAATTAATGTAAAACTAGCGATTTGAAATTGGTTCACTGTTGTAAAACCCTTTGGGCCGAAGTACACCTTGCAATACATTCTTGTGCTTTTCGGAACTATAAGCTTCGTTTTTGTTTTTATTCGCTGTGTTATTTTGACAGAATATTTGAGGGGTAGTTAGTTCGTATATGTTGAAGGGTGATTCATGTAACTTGGGACCGAGCTTGAGAGCGATGAGCTGGTACCATAGACTAACTCTAAGACCAGTAGGTCCCATACAAAAACGATTTTTTTCTTGGCTCAGTCAGTACTAGAACATCGTCCCAAGCTCGGTCCCAAGCTCAATAATGCACCCCTTATAATGAACTCACATGAACACACCCTCAAATACTCTGTCAAAATAACACAGCAAATCAAAACAAAGGCGCAAATATGTATAACAAGGTGCTGGCTTCAAGGTGTAATTCGGACCAAGGGGTTCTACAACACAACTGAGTGTGTTCGTGTGAGTTCATTATAAGGGGCGCATTATTAAGCTTGGGACCGATGTGCTAGTACTGACTGAGCCAAGAAAAGAATCGTATTTGCTCAGGACCTACTGGTCTTAGAGTTAGTCTATGCTAGACAGCTGTCACTGCTCAATAAAAGGAAGGATAACTGAGTTCTGTACCTTTTGGTACTAGTATCTTTCTTGTTGTTTTGATTCACTATGTTATTTTGACACAAAACTTGAGGATGTGTTAGTGAGAGTTACGTTCTTAGGGGCGAATCATTAAGCTTGCGACCGAGCTTGGGACCGGGGTGCTAGTACTGCCTGAGCCAAGAAATACATTCATTTTCTTCATGACTATCCACCAGCTGCTAAAATAATAAAAATGGACAACAATTACCGAGTTTTCATGGGTTTACCTTCACCCGCAATGCCGAAAATACCCATGCAGCATCAATCATAGTAACCCATGAGTCAGCAGACAAAATTTAACAGCTCTATCCAGGGATGCCATATTTACAGACATGTCTGTAAATTTGCAGATTTTTCATTTTTGTTGCAGACTTTTTTAACGATGCAGACATTTAGCAGACATTTTATTTATGTTGCAGCCTTTAACAGACATTTGAAATATTTTTTAAAATAAAAAAAAACGTATGCTCAAAAGTTCGATTTTAAACCCACGAGGATCTGAACAGTATAATAGATACGGTAAGAAGCTTTATTGAAATATTTTAAAATAGTGTAGGTATGATTTATTTTTCAAGTACTCTGAAAAAAATTCTATCGTTACACCGACAATTAAATCATGGTCAAGATGACTATCGCATATAATGATTACAATAACCATGAAAATGGTCGAATTCACCACTTCATGGTATTCTTGACTATGATCATGGTAGCAAGGACTATTCCTACATTATTGCAAATGTTGGATCTACTATTTTTAATGGTCGTTTTGACCACGATCATAGTCGGTTCAAAAGCACTATACTGCAATAGTCATCCTAACCCCCAATAATGGTAAAATTGACTATCAAATTTGTCTCTGTGTAGTTATCCTTGAAGAAACGAAAGCGGTGGGACACTTGGAGACACAATCGACCCGGAGATAAGCAGCGTATGAGTCCTGTTCGAGAGTAACATGGAGTCTCTACCTATGGTAGTGTTCGATCCCATGCGTGAGAGATGGGGTTTATAAATGCAATTTTCTTATCCATCCATCTACTACAAAAAAAATACATAAAAATACAATAATCTTCACTGCTATTGTCGTCAAAGCGTTGGTAATATTGGTCCATTGGCATTTAGTCACAATGAAAAATCAGATTTTTTTTACAAAAAACTGTAAATTTTTTGAGGAATTCTCAACAGCTGAACGTTTGGCAATCCGATTCAGGTTGGCCCAGAAATTCTCGATGGTACGCAGCTAGGGGATGTTGGGCGGGTTCGCCGACTTGGGTACCACATCGATATTCAGCCGCTCCATCTCCTCCAACGATCGCTTCGAGTAGTGGGCCGACGCCAGATCGGGCCAGAACGCCGTCTTCGCCCTTATGGTATTTCTTGATGAACGGCGCAACTTCCGGCAGGCATTTCGTACTATAAATTTCCCCGTTCACGGCCAGTCCGGAGTGAAAGAAGAGCGGCTTTGACATTCCCTTCTCGCTGATTGTCAGCCACAGCAGCACCTTCTTGGGGAACTTGGTGTGTGACATAATTTTCACCTTGGAGGTCACTTCGTTCGTGGGGGAAGTAAAATACGAAGTGCCCTGCCAGTCGTTGCCATCGAGAGTGAGTCGACGACCCAACGACGAGACCTATCGTCTATCACCACCGCCACGTCGCGATTCGCCTGGAAAATCTTACCATCTTATTCAGCCGCTGCCGCTGCGTTGCCTGCAGCTCCGAACCAGTGGACGTGACTTCCGCTTTCTGACATGTATTTTCATGATCGACAGGTACTTTTTCACTGTTTGGCCGGGTTGAACCGACCTCCGACCATGCGCACGCAGCGATGTAGCCACTTTTCCCTCGATCTTCCCCTTCAGCATCCTTTGGAGCTTCTTGTTGCTCAGGGTCGTCGGCCGTCTGGAACAGGGCTTTCTTTCGATGCTCTGATTGTTGTCTAATAGAGCCAAGATATTGTAAATGCCACAACGGGGGTATCCGGCGTCCATAAAGTGCCGCACGATGTCCGTTTTCGACACGGCGGTGTGCCGTTCTTTGAACGCGCACACTTTTGAACGAAGTTGCTTCACTGTTTTTGCCATCCTGATTAGAATTCGACTTATAGAGCAGTCAAATTTTGTCTGCTGACTAATGGGTTACTATGATTGATGCTGCACGGGTTGTTTCGTCAGTGCGGGTGAAGGTAAACCCATGAAAAATCGACTTTTGTCCATTTTTTTAATGCAAAATTGCAGGATTGATTTTCAAAATTTGAAGAACACTTGAATATGATATTGAACATAACGCTTTCGATATTAGAGTTCGAGAGCTACATTGCTACAAAAAGTTGTAGGATTAGCCAAGAGCTACAGTTTCCTCATATTCGGAAGTTCTGCTTCCGAAACAAGTTGTTAATCCAATCGGAATTACGATTTACCGTGCCAAAAGTGAACCCTTTTTATTTCAATAACAGATGATCCATAAATTGCTCCTAGGAATGGTAAGCATTTTTATAAAACAATTTAACTCGTTCCGCAGATATGGCCGAAAGACACAGGTTCCAAGAATGCGGTATTTTGAGGCAACAGAGCTGCAATGACTCTTTGAGAAGAAAATCCAATCACTTCAATCGAAAGGCGACGAATTCCCGATTGGTTAGGCTTTGTGCACAAATTACGTAACGCATGAAGGGGGGAAGGGGGGTTGAGCAACCGTTACTTATTGTGACATATGGGGAGGGGGTTTAAAAATCGTTACGTAACAAAATGACAAATTTGAAAAAAAATTAAAAGTGAATACCAATTTGCATCAATTAATTTCCTGTGTGCAAGCAAAAGTAACAAGTACAAGGAGAAAAGATTGGTAAATGCAAACATATTCTAGTTCCATTTAACCGAATTTCACGTTGGATTGGGCACAAACATCATGTTAGTTTGATTTCACTACCTACGGTGTTTGAAACAAACTAAAATTTTAAATAATTGTTTCGGGATTTAAGCAGTTAAATTCAACTGATATTCGTTTGAATTTGCCATTATGTTGGTTGTTTTATTATGACAGCTACAAAAACAAATAGATTTGTTGGTTGATTCAACCAACGCTTATGGTTTGTTTCAAAAAAAGTTTAGTTTGGTTCACCCTGAACAGCTGTTTGAAACAAACAAACGAAAATGTTTGAAACAACATACATTTCCATTTACAATTACCTACGTTTTCTATAATTTCAGAAAAATGTATTCGAAAAAAATGCTTACAAACATTAGATAGTGCACATTAAGATAGTGCACATAATGCGAGCCTCTCTACTGTTTTCAGGATTGTTTGAAGAAGATTTTCTGAGTCAACGCAACCTGTGTTTTGGTAATAATAAACCCCTTTCAAGGTTTAGAACAACCATAATTTGTGTTGTATTGTGGTCATATCTTTAGATAGAAACAACAAACCTGTCTGTTTGCTTTAAAACAAAATCGTTGGTTTAAAACAACAAAACGGATATTTGCAACAACTATTTTTTTAGTTTGGATGTCAACAAACAAGTTTGTTGTTTCAAACGGGACTGTTTTTTCTCCGTGTAGCTAGTAGAAAAACCTGTTGAGGAGGCGGAATCATCCGTGCTTTGATCAACCCCACAGTGGGATGTTAGGCAATAGTAACGTCCTTGGTTCGAGTACTACTCTACCCATGCCCGTTCGCTCAATTTTCAATACTTCTATTCTATTTCCAACCTACCGTACACTGACGGGACTTTCAACACTTTCTCTTCATATGTTCTATTCTAGCAAACATTACTGTCCACACTTGGTGCCTCATGGTGATGAGCGAACATCTCCTTCTACATCAAGTAGAAAAGGGTTATTTTATACTAGCTGAGAACGTTTAAAAATTCTGAAAAATACGTCAAATTAAAGGTTTCAATCTAAATTTTGAAGAACAATTTCTAAACTGAGCCAAAACTTTATTTTTGTATTATTAATTACGTTTGCCATAACTGGTACACAGCACCAGTTATCGCCATAGTTTTAAATTTTGGTTAATTTGCGTAAATTAGCTTTCACTCGTTTCGTAAACATGGATTACGCACGTAGAACAAATGTCTCGTAAATTAGATGAAACATTAATACTGCATGTCTTCTAACAAAACGCTATCCTTTTTTGTACAATGCACAAAATTAATTTCGTGAAGAGCAGAATAACTGCTCGTGGTTGTCTTTTTTTCAAATATATATTGAGCCGATAAACATTTTCCATAAATTGCACATCTGCACGCTGCAAAATATATTGTTCTGTATAGATTTAACAAATTTTATTGTTGACTCACGGCTTACCCATAATATCTATTTATTTTTGAACCAACAACAATTTTGTTTTGTTTCTAAAAGCATGCAAAGGACGTATCTATTGAAAACAAAAAGCATTAATTGTTGAATAAAAAAATAAGCTTTTTGGAAACACTGCACCTTTGCATTGATTCGACCAAACCGGTTGTTTTTTTTTTATATTAGAACCAATAATAAGAAATTTTGTTGAATTTTTTGCTGATTGTTGATTTTACTAAATTATTTTGTTGAATCAATAATGATTTTCTGTTAGTACTTAGAACATTTGAATAAACTTGTTGAACTAATATTTGTAACAGTTTTAAGAACATTCATTAACCTGAACAAATTCAGTACAATGAGTGCAATGTTTTTCCTAATCGTTATATTAGCTTTAAGATACTTAAATAAAATTAATTGAATGATGTTTGCAATCTTTACTAATTTCAAGTATATTAGAATTAAACATAAAAACAACAACAATAACAGTTTTTGTGATGATTTTATCACAATTGAGAAATGGGGGGGGGGGGGGGGGGGCGTGAGCGTTACGTAATTAAAGGGGGGGAGTTTGTTCACGCGTTACTTATTGTTACATAGGGGAGGGAGGGGGTTCAAAAACCCGGTTTTTTGCGTTACGTAATTTGTGCACAAAGCCTTACCAACCGAAAAAAAAAATCCCAACTCTCACCAACAACCACTATCAATAGCATGGATTGTCACCGGAATAAATAACCATGGTTTTTTTTCCAAATTTATTTTATTATTACGAACTGATAAGCCTTCCGTGCTACGCAACTGCAATCGGCTATGTTGAAAGTTTAAGCTCATAAATCCCATTTCATTCCCATGAATCACCGCAGGAGATTAACTCACCGAAGCATCCACAACAATAATGCGATAAGGTCGTTTTCTCTAGCAGGAATTCAGCTGGAATGCGGAATGAATTTCATTCTACTGTATTTATTTACAACTAATTTCAGTCTATTCAATTTCATTACCTAAAAGTAAACATATTGCATTTCCTATGTGTAACCAGGAAGGAATCCTCCAATGCAAAACAAAATTGAACAACTTAGGAACTGGAGTTTGAACTTGATTTCCGTACCGACCTTCCGAGCATTCATTCGCATCCAGTGTAGCTGCCCCCCCAATTACTTCCATTTCGAATCAATAAAAACAGATGAGTATCTCGCAGACAAATTGATCAATCTCCTGCCGGTTGAGTCGTTTCCAGCCCGTTCAGTACCCCTAATTGCACTTTCTTTCCGTGATGATAAGGGACATAGTCCGTATCATCTTCCCCTGCATTATCATCATCATCATCATCATCATCATCTGCGTCGTATTCATCCTGGCTGATGAACATATTTCGTAACGATCCTGGAAACGGTGCCACCTGTTCTGCACTCTCGTACGTCTCCTCGGCCGTTGACAGTTCCTCATCGTCGTACGGACTGATACTAACGTACGCCACCGAGAAACCTTTGAAGCCAACCGTATCGTCCGACCGGAATCGCACCACGATTGCTTCGCTCATGGAAATTACCTCCGGTGGTAGACGATTACCGCAGTACTTGCCGTGAAGCTGTCCGTTGCTGGTGTCATCGAATCCGCTAGCTAGCTCCACGTAATCGTAGGAACACGTCTTCTCTTCCTCCAGATCGAATGTCAGGAAGGTCAGCTGGACCTTCCGGCCTGGGTCGGTCTCGATGGTCCACTCGCAGTCGATTCCATTGTCATAAACTACGTCCCCGTAGCCAACGTGCGAATAGAAGTGGTTGATGTCGTAGCTGGCCTGCAGATAGCCTCCGCATGACGTTGTGTGGGTAGCGAGGAAGCCTTTCCTCTGTATGTTCGCATCCGTATTGAACACCATGTACATCTGATTCGAGGTAGACGAGATCGGGTGCGGGAGCTTCGTTCCGCAAAATCGGCCCAAAGTGTGGGCCTCCTGCGAGTCTCCGTCGTGAATAGCTACGTTGTCATACGCACATTCCTGGTGCAGCTCAACGTCGAAAATGTTGAAAACCAACTTAATCCGATGACCGGGAGCAGTTACAAAATGCCAAATACAGTCCTTCTTCGGTGGGTAGTTGTCCGGATAGTTCGGACTGAGAATCTGTCCGTTTGCGGTGGTAATTTCAAACTTGCAACCCCCTTCCTTGCAATCGTGACCATTGTCGTGCAAAATGTAGCCATTCCGACAGAAGCACTCGTAGGATCCTACCGTATTTTTGCACTCATGATGACAGCCACCATTGTTCACAGCACATTCATCGACGTCGGTGAAGAAGACCGCTGCGAAGCCAGTCTTCTGCACTGTCTTGTCCGACCGGAACTCCAGCCGAAGGATGTGGCTCTCCGAAGTGATCACCGGAGGAAGTTTCGAGCCGCAAAATGTCCCATGCTTCTTCAAGGCTTCCTCGCCGATGCGCGAGTAAATCGAAACGGCATCATAATCGCACTCCGAAGGTTGATAATACACATTGCCTTCCAAGTCGAAGTGCGTAAAGTTCAGAGTGATCCTATGTTGCCGCGAAGCAACAATCTCCCACGCGCAATCCTTCATCGCCGGATACTCCCTGGGGAAAGACGGTGACACAACGCTTCCGGTCCGTTGGGCAATAATTCCGCCACAAGCCTTCTCGCAGGACTTCCGATCGCTGTGAAGTTCGTAACCAATCTGGCAACTGCACTCATACCCTCCGAGTGTATTGATACAGTCATGCTCGCAGTTGTGATCCATCCTTTCGCATTCGTCCACTTCTCGAACCAAAGTTGCCAAGAACCCCGCTTTCTGAACCGACCCATCCGAAACAAACTTCACGTACATGGTGTTCCCCGACGATCGCATATCCGGAGGCAGTTTATACCCACAGAATATACCGATTTCCCGCGAATCCGGTGAATCGCCATCACGAATCTCGACGTAGTCATACGCGCAACTGTCATGATTTTCCACCTCAAACGACTGAAATTTGATCGCTACTTGGTAATCCTTCGGCACGGTGATTGTCCAAACGCACTCCTTATTCGGGAGATAATCCGCCGGATAGTTAGGCGATTCCAGCCGACCGCCGTTCTCCAGGTTTATGTCGCCGCCGCAAATCGCTTCGAAGTTTGCGGCAAATCCTCGCATGCTGGCCTGCCGAAAGCTGGTAACGTAATTCAACAGCATTCGGCTACCGGTGGACACGATCAGATTGCTGTTCCGACCCGATCCGCAGAATCTTCCCAGCAAAGGAGACTTGTGCCAGTAGCCGTCTCGGATCTCCAGGTAGTCCGTTCGACAGTTTTCCGACTTGAAGATGTCCAGGTCGGTGATGTTCAGCACGATCTGCTCCCCGTGGGTGGCCGTTATTCGCCATTCGCAGCGTTCTGGATCCACGGGAGGGATCTTGCTGAGATAGCTGGGTGAAGTAAACGATCCGGAGTGATCTTGGAATGTTCGACCACATTTGGCACATTTGTACAGTAGATTGGCCTGGATGATGTCTCCCTCGCTCAAGCGCAACCGTTGACCGATTTCCGGGCGTTTTTGTCCTGGCAGATCAACTGGCAGGATCGTGTCCAAGTAGGTTCCCTTCGAGAAAGTGTTTCTGGCATAGTGCATGATTGAGTAGTAATCGTACGGTTGACCCAGCGAGTTGACCTCGTCTTCAGTGAGTTTGTTGAAGTTGTACTCCTGTCCGATCATGATGTTGTGCTTCTCGATCACAACGTGATCTTCGCGATCCGGACGCGTATGTTCGTGCCAAAATCCTACCACGTGGCCCAGCTCGTGGACGACGATTCCGAACTTGTCGCAATTCTTGCCGATCGAGATCGCTTGAGGCCCGTTGCCTCGCTTGCCAACGAACGAACAACAGCCGCAGGGACGTTCGGTGAAGACGATAAAGTTCGGATGAACCTCCGGATCTCGCTCGACGAATTTGATGCACGTGTAGTTCTCCCAATGTCGCATGGCTTGTTTGAACAGAGCTTTGTGCAAACCGCTGAAATTGCCATCGATCTCGTAGGGGATCACGCCAAAGTCCCAAATTCGTTCCTTCTTAGCCGTAGCGGCCCGCGTGGATCGATGCAGCACCCGATTGCCTCGTTTACCTCTCGATCGCCGCACCTTTTTCCTACCTAGTCCACTCGATCTACGATCATTGCTCTGTTGCCCTATTTTCCTGGCAGAGGATTTTGCTTTAGTGTGAATCGCCTGCCTTGTTTTGCCACGATTACCATCCTTTATTCGCCGTTTATTGTGTCGTTTCCTGGATTTTGCACTTTTGTTTTCATTCATCTTCTGCGATTGACGCACGAGCTCACTACCACTTCTCTTATCGCTAGGATGCCCTCTTAATCGAACAGGTGTTGCAACCGTGGTGAGCCCTTCTGCCTCTACCTGCAACCCTTCTTCGATCTCTTTCCTCAGCTTCTCCTCCTCCTCCCGTTGCTGCTTCAGTCTTTGTTTATGAAATTCACTCTCATAGTTCACATTTGGCAGTGCTATATCACCCATGAATCCCCTCGACTTGCACGGGTCCATGTCTATGTCGCTGGATATTCCCGTTGGGAAGGTACTTCGAAGTAGCTCGTCAACTGTGTAAGTTCGCTGTACGCACTCCACCTTGATCGTAAGCGCCATGGCCCCCAGCATGAGTGCGAGCACCTTGATTCCTTCCAGAGGCCTCTGCCTCCGCCAGGAACAACGAACCATCAAGGCCAACATCGAGCAGTCCGCCCCACGACAGGAAACACAAGCTTCGATTAATCGAATGCGCCTGGCTTTAATTTTACTCACACCGATACTGATATGTACTGCTGACGCTGGTGCTGCCGATCACATCTTACGTCTCGCGCCCGATGATCGCTGATAGTGTCTGAGGGCAAGAGAACGAGAAGGAGAAAACCGAAAACATAAACAGATCATCTTCTTGATAAAGAAACGCACTTTTTCACAGCACGCACACACACACACTCACCTCGCCCGACGAAAACAGTGTTCTGAAAATCCTTCCTTTTTTGACCCAGCTCCTTGCTCCGGCTTGCTGATAATGGCTTTGCAACACTTTTCACTCAAATCCGACCGCCAATGCTTTGATTATTGCAAGTGCGTTAATGAACCAAAATAAGAAACGAACGAACGATCGCACTTGGTTGAGGATCGCGACCGGTTTCGTAAACTATCCACAGACGACTGACCGACCAGACGAGAGAAGCACGCTCAGAGATGGCTGACGACGACTGGCTGGGCTTGGACAAAACAATCAACGATGATCTTCTTCGCCTCTGATTAGCTGCGGCGATGTGCGGTTGGTGTGTTGGTCTGGTCTCTTTAAACCGACGATCGTTCTCGTTCGTGTAGACGAGAAAGAGAGAAAACTTGTATGCAACTAGCTTCGCACAGACACACTGACGAAGCTGGACACCTGTTTTACGATGCGATGCGATGGGAGGAACCGGTGATCCTCGCTTTACCTGTGTAGATTATGACAGTGGGACAGTGGGACAATGTTGTACCTGAAGTTGGTGTTTGAGTCTTGTTAGTTTTTCGATTTGTACTAGCAAACATAACACTCGGGGAGGACAGATTTACATTTGGATGACATTGTTTCCTCACGTGGAGGTCGTGTGCATGCGATTTTTTTCTGTGAGTGTAAGCTTGAGAAGCTGCAGCCCATCTCCGGCCAAAAATTGCCTTCAAGGAGAAGACATTTTTTGGATTTTCTTATTTTGGAATTCCCGTAACATTTCATAAGATATATTTTTACGTTTAAAAAGAAAAAGAAAATTTAACTCGATTCAGGATTTTTGCGGAAGAAATTCAAAAAAAGATTTATTGTTGGCTGAAGAAATTAATTTGGACGAAAATACCCAAAAGGTATTCGAGGGACTACGATGGGAGATCAACCAGCCTAGGGCTGAAAATATTGAAAATCATTCATTTAAATTCTCCTAGTTTCCCAATCACAATCGTTCTACTGATACGCTCAAAATTTTTTTTTTTAAATAGTGACGTGGCTGGGTAGCTCATTGGTTACCCGTTCTGCTTACTGAGTAAATGTTCGAGAGTTCAATCCCAGGTTCGTCCCCTTCCTCGCTATTTGTCACTTGCCCTTTTCTATCACCACTAGATTTAAAATAAAAAGCAGTCTACTGCGCTTTCATTGATCCGCATCACATTTGCCACAGTGAATCCATGATCTATAAATAACCTGCCTCACTAAGACAAATCTATCCTTCCCTTGGCAATTGTGGAGACGCAGAGGTAAACACGGTCTAACCAACGATTGTCAAACTATAAACATCCCAAAGACCGTGAGGACGTGGCCGGCGCCGATACTGATCTATAAATAGAATGAACTAGTGAACTTGTACATTGAAGATGTAAATCTACTCCTAAGCTCCATATATGTGGTTCTCTGTGCAATTACACTAGTTCTGATCGGTAACGGAGTAGCAACTACTATCAAAAAAGGTCTTTAAAAAAAAAGGAAAAGTTGAAATTCAAGAAAAAAAAAACCAAAATATCTCTCATCGTCTTACTTCGGAAGGGAAACAGAGTCGTTGGTCCCGGCTCATGTGTTGATGAGTGCGATATGAAACTTTCAACCGACATTCCAAATCTAGACAAAATAGCGAAAAGGTCGAAAGTAACATTTGTAAACAATGACATGCAGCGTAGTTTTTCCAGCGCGCTCCCACAAACAAAATGGCACCAGAAACATTATTATTATTATTATTATTATTATTATTATTACTACTTATTACGTTATTACCTTCCCGTCGGTAGTGGATGTAGATGTTAGCAACTAGGCATTCCCAGGAAATTTACGTTTTAAGTCATGGTTTACAATTGTTACTTTAGACCGTTTGACGATTTTGTCTAGAAAATTTAATGTATGTCATTATGCTCCTGGTAGGCGGCGCTGGAATTATACGATAGCTGTCATGTCATTGTCTATCAACGTGATTTGTAACAAGCGGGGTACGGTTTTGTTTTCGCTTCCCGAAATAAATATACGTTATCGAAAGTCAGCCATTGTGCGTTTAGGACGCGTTTATTTTCCGAGTGTGAAAAATATTTAATCTATTTTGTTTTTGGGTCTTTTATTTTGCCGGTGAATACTGAAAAGAAAAGAAGTGCTGAGAACTAGAAGTTTGTGAATAACTGTGGTGAAATCAGTGGAAAAATCAGAGGAAGTTCTACGGCGAAAACGTAACCCCAGAAACGCCATTGTGAGGACGTGAGAAGCCGAACATAACCACAAAATGGGCGAAGTGAAAAAACCGCCAGACTTGTCGGACCTTACGAGGCTACCATCGGACGACGATATGGATTTGAACGAGCAAGGATGGACTGGAGCGAGTTTGGCAGCACAGCAACAAGATACCCGACATTTCCCGACAATTCACGAACCGGACGTACTCGGATGTGGACACAGGCCCATACAGAGTGTACATAGAGCCACGAAACAACGACAGTGAAAAGGGGGTGAATAAGTTTGCGGTTGGATCCACACTGAGGAAAATGTTGAGATACAAAAACTGCATAACGGACATGAAACAAGTTGGACGAAACCGAATCTTGGTGTTCATCAGAAACCACATGAAGGCGAATGCTTTAGTCGAAGAAATAGCCAGACACACAACGAGCAGCTACAAAGCATACGTTCCGCTACACCTTGTCACAGTAACGGGAATAGTCAACGGAGTTTCAGCGGACATATCAGAAGAAGAAATCATGGGAGACATCTCGAGTGACGTGCCAATCATAAGCGTGAAACGTTTGAACCAATCTGTAGATGGCGTAAAAATTCCAGCAAACCGTATCAGCGTACGATTCAGAGCAAAACATCAACCGGATGGAATTCGCTTGTTCTGTTGCAGCAGCAGAGTAAAACCGTTCGGACAGAAGCTAACAGCTTGCGGTAAATGCCTCATATTCAACCACCGAGGGGAACGGTGCAGGGGAAACCGAAGATGCAAGAAATGTGCCAGCCAACACGAAACGGAAGAGGAGTTCGTCCAGTACACGAACAAGCCTAAGTGTGCCCACTGCAGATCCGAAGATCACATGATGCAAGACGAAAATTGTCCGGAGAAAACCAGACAAAAGAACACCAAAGCAATAATGGCAAAATCAGCAATCACGTTTGCTAAAGCTAGAGAATGTTTCCCTCTGCGTACACAAAACATCTATGCACCCCTGGAAGACCTCAACGATTTTTCAGTGTTAGCTGAGACGTAAGCCTCGACGCAATACGGAAAAACCCTACGAGAGCAATGGCGAAGAACAAACCAGGAGCGAGAGAAGATCAAGCCAGCGGTCAAGACCTATCCAGAACAACAAACAAACGAAGAACAACATCCAGAACAACAAACAAACTGTTCACATAGCTAAGATAACAATGATTTTACAAGAAAATTTCAAGTGGAAATGCATGAATTTGCGGTTGTTTATATTCTAGTGACTCATCGAAACACAAAAAGAAGGAACAAAATCATTGTATAGTGAATTATAATGTTTTTATTATTGAATGACTGATGAATCATATATGAACATCACTTAAGTGTTTCGAGGCAGTTTTACTTTAGTATGTGAAATGTTGTACTAAGTAAATCGAATACAGCTAGCAATGCCGTAACTCATAAAATCAAAAAAAAATCGAACAAAGGCTGCATCTATATAATAAAAATGAGTTGGGGTTTCCTTTGTCACGATTTAACTCGCGAGCGGAAGGACCGATCGGCGTGAAATTTTGTATGCAGAGTTTTTTTGGGACCGGAGAACAATCTTATGATGGTTTGAGACCGCTCCCTTTACTGAAAAGGGGGGCTCCCATATAAATGAAACACAAATTTCTACACAACTCGAGAACTAATCAAGCAAAAGAAACCAAATTTAGCATGTGTGAGTTTTTGAAGGCAAAAAAGGTTATTATGGTAGCTTGAGAACCCTCCCCGTCATAAAAGGGGGGGCTCGCATACAAATGAAACTCAATATTCTGCATAACTCGGGAACTAATCAAGCAAACGGAACGAAATTTAGCATGTGGTGGTTTTTTAAGACAAAAAATGTTTCTATGTTGGTTTGAGACCCCTTCCCATCCTAAAGGGGGGGAGGGCTCCGATACAAATGAAATACACTATTCTGCATGACTCGAGAACTAATCAAGCAAATGGAACCAAATTTACTATGCGGTGGTTTTTGAAGACAAAAAATTGTTTTTGTTGATTTGAGACCCCTCCCCTCTCTGAAAGGGGGGGTACCTTATCAAATGAAACGCAAATCCTTGCATAACTCGAGAACTAATAAGAGAAATGGAACCAAATTTCGCATGTGGAAGTTTTTGATGGAGGGAAATGTCATATGAGGAGGAAGGGGGGAGGGGGTACTCTCAAACAAATGGAACCCAAATTTGGCATAACTCGAGAAATAATCAAGCAAATGGAACCAAATTTGGAATGGACGAGTTTTTTAAGGCATGAAATGTTTTTATGGTGGTTCAAAGCCCCTCCTCCCTCTAAAAAAGGGGGCTCTCATACAAATGAAACAAATTTCAACCAAACATGAGAACTATACCTACTGCTTTGCAAATTTGTATTCAGTGGTTTTTGGGTCCGGGAAAGCATGTTATGATAGTTCGAGAGCCCTCCCACTTCTAGAAAGGGTGGGATCCCATGCAAATGAAAAACAAATTCCTGCATAACTCGAGAACTAATCAAGCAAATGGAACCAAAATTGGTATGGGTGAGTTTTGAAGGCAAGAAATGTTTTTGTGGTAATTTAAGACCTTTCCACACTCTGGAAAGGAGGGCTACTATACAAACGAAACAAAAATGTAAACCAAACATGAAAACTATCCCTACCGCTATGCAAATTTGTATGAAGTGGTTTTTGGGTCCGGGAAAGGATCTTATTATAGTTTGACACCTCTCCCGCCTTTAAAAAGGGGGGCTCCCATGCAAATGAAAAACTATTTTCTGCATAACTCAAGAACTAATCAAACAAATGGAACCAAATATGGCATGTGGAGGTTTTTGTATATGTATACTGTTTCAATGCCTTTTCTGAAGGGGTGAGGCGGGGGGGGGGGGGGCTCCCATACAAATGAAACACAAATTTATGCATAACTCGAGAACTAATCGAGAAAATCGAACCAAATTTGGTATATGGAGATTTTTTAAGGAGAGAAATGTTTTTATGGTCATTGAGACTCTTCCGCCTTTTGAAGGGCCGGGCTCTCAAACAAATGATACACAAATTTCTGCATAACTCGAGAACTAATCCAGCAAATGGAATCAAATTTGACATGTGGATTTTTTTTTAGGTCAAACATATTTCTATGGTGGTTTGAGACCCCTTTGCCCTCTGAAAAGGGGGAGAGGGGCTCTCTTACAAATGAAACGCAATTTTCTGCATAACTCGAGAACTATTCAAGTAAATGAAACTACATTTGGCAAGTGGGGGTTATTGGAAACAGGATTTTTATTTATATTAAAATGGATTTCTGTCTGACTGTCTGTCTGACCGATCGGAGTGAAAATATGTATGCAGGTATTTTTGAGGCTGAGGAAGGTTCTTATGATTGTTTGAGACCGCTCCCCCCTTCCGGCTCGCATACTAATGAAACACAAATTTCTGCATAGCTTGAGAACTAATCAAGCAAATGGAATCAAAAATGGTATGCGGGGTTTTGAATGCAAGAAATGTTTCTATTGTGAATTCAAACACAAATTTCAACCAATCCTGAGAATTATACAGGTAACTAAGCCACAAACTGTGTATTTTCTGTGTAAGAAGAATGTTCTGATAGAAGTTTGAACTCCTTATTACTCAAAAAAAAAACTCATTAAAAAAAAGCGTCAGTTCTATGTAATGTTCATTCATTTAGTTGCAGGCGTAGCAACGCTCGCTCCGGGATCAGCTAGTTAAGTAATAAATCCATCAAATGAGACGAAGTTGCATCCATGAATAGACCCAATTTGGTGCTTATAGACCGACATTAAATCCATATCCCTCGAATGTTGCTGACTTTATAAGAAGAGTTGTGTAACTTTTCATGATACATACTACCACATGTCTTCTCAAGCGTATCTTAGCAAGTGTCTAACTAGTTTAGTCTCGCTTGCAGCTTAAAAACTTTATGAGTTATAATATATTATGTAATCGATCATTGCATAATAGGCTGAGTCAAGGGACATATACCCTATAACCCAAGTGCCATATCCGTGTAGAAAAAAAAAGAATAAGACTCTATACTATCCGGTCCCACCAAAGAAACCGGACGTACCAACAGATTACGGATTTATCGAACGTCAATCAAGCTAAATTAAAATCTCGTGGTCCCATACACCAAATTGTGACTCACCGACTATTGGCGTTCCCAGTGACCCATCACTGTTTGTCAATGATCAATGGTCGACGACTTCAGCATCAGAAAATTCATGAATTAAAATAACAGAAAGTAGTCGACTCGATAGCTACCCGAGCAATGGTTTATACCAAATTGATAACAAGTTCTAATATCAGATAATCAGTGTTTGGTCATTAAAGATGTTATCATTTAGGCTGGATAAAGACAAAATAACAAATGAGATAACAAATTAATATTCGTTGGATTACGTTGGTGATGAAAAAAGCAAGACAGATAATTGATTTTGATAAATTTCCCGTGGTAGGTAGTTAATTAATAGTACGTTCACCCAAAGCTGAGGAGGAATTGATAAATAAAACGAACAAAGAACTAGAAAACATGCCTACTCGCATGTTTTCGTCCGCCATGGCGGATGTTCCGGTTAACTGCTGAAAGGCCGCTCGCAAGGGCGTAGAATTTTTTCGCAAGTTAATTTAAATAATTACCTTCTTTGGGAAATTTATCAAAAGCAACTATTCTGTCTTAACTTTTTATCACCAACCGAAAAGTCCATTTTTTAATGCAAACGTTATGAACCTGGTGGGACTTTTCGAGGCTACCAATCTGTTCGCCATTTATTCACTCACCATACCGAGAGACATTCAGCTAACCGCTGCCATCAATTGTCGTGATTTACACACAAAATTTAATTGCTTATTGAATAACATGACATGAAACTCGATTATCGATTCCGGCTTTCATTTTAAGTGTGTACGTTTGATTTATGAGTCATTCTTTTAAACAAACTTTTAGTCTTGCCACCCATAACATTGTTATTCCCATTAATCCCGAGACGAACACCAATAATCGGTCATACCTTCCCTTACCTTAGGGCACCTCCAATCTTGATGGAACACAGATATAGCTCTAAATATTTATACCTGAAATTCCTGCACCGCGGCGTTCTATTTTGGCTTGTATATCACAATCTGATTTAAAGTTTTACATCTTCCAAGGAAGCTGATCCAAATGATGCATGTTTTGGATCACTTTTTTGCCTTGATCTATTAACTGTAGTAGTGCTGGTAACAATGCTATAATAAAAAAGGAATTGGCTTACCTGTCTGTCAAATATCGCGTCGACGTGTGAGTAAACGTTCCGGAAAAGTATCTGTTCGATTGTAATGGCCGTACGTGCACCGGAAGGTTTCCCGAATAATCTAAAACTACAGTAAACTCTGTCAACTGAATCATGATTCAAAGAATTAGGAAAATAACTTTGTTTCGAAGAATGGGACCAGTGATAATGAAACTGGAGTGCAATACCCGGCCATTGAACCAATCAGTTGGGCAGGCACACATTGGATCATCTCATCTACCGCCTTGCAAAGGGCGAAGTACAAAAAACCAACGGTATAAGAAACGGTAGAACTCACATAACCCAACTTTGAAACCTATGTTTCACCCGACAACAACTCAACAGCACGAGATTCTGTGAACTGGATCACAGGGTCGGTGCACTACTTGGTAAACTGGAGGGGCTTCGCGGATTGGGATGCGGATGGGCACTCAAACTTTCAAATAAATAAATTACACAGAACGGATAAACTCAACACTGTTTATTATCTGCTGTAGTCCGTGTGGTGCATAAATACGACGTACCTTAAAAAACTACGAAGACAACGACGACTACGATGGCTACGGTGACTACAGTGAACAAAGTCTTGCGAGCGCCCGCGAGGAGGTGCCATAAAGGTTCCGGCGATGGCGGACTAACAAAGGCCAACCTTCGGCAAGATGGTGGCGGTACCACCGACTCGTGTACCGTAGATTACAGTGCGATGGTGGTCAGACTGGCGCTTCTACAGTTCGTAAGCTGTAGTGCGATGGCGGTTCGTTCGCTGGTCTGGAGACGGGCTGGTATAGCGATTGTGAAGCGGGATCCGAGGCACAGGCGCTGCCTCCTGACGTAGCCGGTCGACGACGGAAAGGCCACCCTCTGTCGCACCGGGGAGAGACTTTCTCCTCGCACGGAAAAAATCCGTGCCCGGATCCGTGAACTGCAGTCATGAATTCGGGAACAAGCAAAAATACACCGTGAACTGAATCACGTAATCATGAACTAAATCACGTTTTTAGGTAAAAATCCTGAAAACGTGAACTAGTTCACGGTCCGTTTTCATTTTCGTGAACGCTTTTGTTTCTGTGCGGTGTTTAGGGCTGCTGTCCTCGTTTGCACGGATGGCCCGAAGCTAGAGGAATGTGGTATTACAATTAGGTGTCGGTGGCGAGAAAACCTCCTCCACCGTAGCGTGAACTGGCGGTCCTTGACTCGCCAATCAAAAGGGGTTTTAACCAAACGGACAGAACAGATACGAAACCGGAGTAACTTCAAACGTATAATTCCGTAAAACTGAACACTTCTGGTCTTCACGCTCGCCTGTAACTGTCCGCCCCATCGAGCATTCATCGAGCATACAAGAAAACTTCAGCTCATCACTCGTGGCTTCGTGTCACCATTTTAATATGGATTTGCGTGCTTTTTCCAGCCCTCGACCGTTAAGCATGGCCGGGATGTCTGTCTTGTGATTCATTTTATTAACGTCTCTTTAAACTGTACGTCTGCTGTAGATGTTTCAGTTCATTCGAGACGGCACTGTCCAGTGAGTTTAACCACTGTTTGTTGAATTTACCTTAATGCTCGATCACATTAAAAAAAACTTCGCATTTCATTCTTTGTAACAGAACAACTTCAAGTTGAAAAATGTCTAAACTTTTAACAAACTGTACAGCGAAGTGACATGTCTGCGGTCATGAACTATTATAGCCAGTTCCATGTCTGCCACTGGGTTCACCTCAAATGGTGAGTGAATAGAACACTGGACTTCGGACTGGTGTATCAGGCGGAAGTGGATTAAGAGCTGTTGCAGGATTTCTCGGATGCAGGCTGGGCAAATGAACTCACCGGCCGGTGATCATTTACAGTTGGACAACAAGGAAGTATCACACGGTTTCGGGGTCATCTAACGAAGCAAAACTTGCAGAGCTGGTGAATTCTTCTAGATCTTGGACACGAGCCTAACGGTTTTGGGAGACAATCAATCTACAATCAGATTTGCTTAGAATGCAAAAGATGGTCGTCTAAAACAAGTATCGCTTTTTGAGAGATCTGATCCAACAGCCGGTAATTGCAGTGGAGTTCGTGTGCTCGTCCAACCAGAAGGCAGATACAATTACGAAGGGCCTGCCTGCCTCTGCACATCACTACAGGCGGCATCATACTGTTTACTCATATCACGATCGGACGTACCTGCGTTGCTTGTGATGGACTTCGCGACCTTTCCATGGAGTTGTCACATTAGCCAGCTTGGACGTGGACCACGGGGGATTTCTCAAGTTGCTTTGCACCCCCTTTTATTTTTTCCTATGCTCCTCTTGCATGTTGACTGTCCCCAAAACGAGAGCTTTTTATAAACTAACAGTTAAACACCATTATTGTTATTGTCATCAAATACACGTCAAAAGTTTACGAAAAAGTTCACTAGGTGCGCTGTTGACGGACCATAAGCGCAACTCGACAGAAGTTGTGTAAGATTGCACTTATGTCGTTTTCGGTTATAAACCTGGGTCAGGTCTGACTTTGACTCGCAATAGGGGGTTTAATTTAAAAAAAAACACGTTTTTTTCCATCTGTATCGATGAAGGGCGTTCTTCCTATCACAAAAATATTTTTTATGAATCTCAACTATTTTTTCTCGATTTTTAAACAAGAAAAATCTAATAATTTTTATTTTTAAAAACCGACATGCAGTAGTACAAAGTGACATTTATGCAAAGTGACAGCACTTAATTTTCAGTTACAGGGGCTCCCATTATGACATATATGTCAATTTTTGTATGCTAGAAATCAATGGTTAATTCGTTGGTTTAGGTAGTCTGTTTTTTGTAGCATGTTTCATGGTGAAATAGGATATTGTTGTCGTGCGATCATTATGTTTTTAAATTTTTTTTTTTTTCTATAGTTTTGCTTGTCAAAATGAAAAAATTAAATAAATGCCTGCATATTATTTTATTTACTATCGAACAGTGTAATCATCCGCATAAGGAGTGTATCGAAAAGTAGTTATAAACTTCCAAATAATAAAATAGGCATGAAAACATGGTTAAAATTAACATACTATTTCAGTTTATTATAGCTTAACATGTTTACAAAAGATCCAAACGGAAAAACTAGTCATCATGTTCATTTCTGTAGAATGCCCGTACCTTTGATTTGACACCTGCCATCAAATTCTGCACAGTGACCTTTGTGCACTTCCTGGATGCCGCTGCCCAATTTTTCTTAAAATCGGTCATGTTTTGGGACACTGTACCATCCTTCTTAAATATACGCTTGACTATTGCCCAATAGCGTTCGATCGGTCGCAACTGGGGACAGTTTGGTGGGTTGATGTATTTTTCTACGAACTTGATGTTATTCTCCGTCAGCCACTGTAGAGTGGATTTGGCGTAATGTGCCGATGCCAAATCTGTCCAGAAGAGAGGAGGGGACTGGTGCTTTCTATACAATGGTAGCAACCTGTTCTTCAAACATTCCTTTTGATAAATCTCAGCATTTATAGTTCCTTTTGTATAGAAAATTGAAGAACGCAAGCCACATGTGCAAATAGCTTGCCAAATGAGCACCTTCTGACCGAATTTCTCCATCGCAACAGTCGTATCTGCGGTTGGCACACGTTCCCCAACAGATTTAGTATAAAACTGCGGCCCCGGTAGCGTTCTTGAATCTTCTTTAACGTATGTTTCGTCATTCATCAAAATGCACTGGTCGACATTGTCCAAAATGCAGCTGTACAGCTTTCGAGCCCTGGTTTTGGCACGAGACTTTTGTTCCGGAGTTTGTTTGGGCACTTTCTGCTTTTTGTACGTCTTCAAGTCATTCCTGCGCTTGATTCGTTGAATCATTCCGATGCTGGTCCTGAACTTCTTGGCTAGATCGCGAGTAGAGGCAGATTTGTTCCGTTGAATATAATCCACAACTTTTTGGTCCAAATCGGGGTTGCTGGAGCCGGGTTTCCGGCCACTTCTTGGTAAATCCTTGAGGGAGCACTCCTTACCAAACTTTTCGATGATGCGTTTTACACTTGCCGGGTGAACATTTACTCTTTTCGCAATCTGGTTGTAAGTAACACCCTTTTCGGTGCACCAAGTGTGCAGAATTTTCTTTTTAGTCTCAAATTCAATTCGCGACATTTTGAATACAACTTTATCAACGGAAATGAATGAACCGAATAATCATTTTTGACATGTAAACAAAGCAAATGGCGCTTACACGCTAAAAATATATACAGTAGTTTATGCGTAATAACGCATCGAATGTTTATAACTACTTTTCGATACACTCCTTACCCCTATAATACCCTATAACCGAACGAAATCGGATCCAGAATCGAGTCAGTATGATGGTATTAGTGCAAAATATAAACATCAACAAACATAAACATTCTATTTTGACAGTTCATGTTTGTGTATTGGTGATTCCAGGTGGGACCTCGAAAAAAGTTAAGGGCGAACCTCATCCAGATCCGACCCGATTGAATAATAGAAACGGTTTGACAGCTGTTAGGGCGGACCTAGGGTGAACCTAGTTTCGCACTAGCAATAACCGAAAACGACATTAATTTTCATGTCTCATTCAACGCATTCTCAATTATTGAAGGCCGTTTGTGCTTGTGATGGTTTGGTTTTGTGAGGATGATGCGCATGAGCGTGTACAAATAAATGAACTGACAAATATAAGTGCTGTTTTAAACTATGGATGGAAGTGAGGGGAAATCATTCTTATCTTGATCCCTACGGCCTTGAAACCATTCTGCCTATAAGAGCTACATAGAGTACTCCCGTTTTAAGAATCCCGACCAATCATTCACCGCAATTTTCTCCTTCTCTCCGGCAGGAACGAAATTTCTGTGCTCCGAAGTCATCGCCCCGATCCGGTCCGAGGTCGATGACATCTCGCTGTTCATCATCAACTTCGAGGACCTGACGAACCCGACCAGCCCGGATCCCATCGAGCCGGTGAAGTTGAGTAAATGTAAGCGCTGTACATTCTCATTCCGGTTTCTTACCCTTGCAGACTCACCACCGCAGTTTTCTTTCAGTCGACCGCGCTAGGGCGAGCTTTCGACAATCGTTTCGCATCGGACACATCGCTCTGCGGGATCAGGGTCTCCGGTTGGCCGGATACCTCACGCCCCCATCCGATGCCACCCAGGAGGAGGAGGAAGTGGGTATCAACAAGAGTGCGATTGAGAGGTATAATTTCATGTATGATTGGATTTTTTTGGATCTTGACTTATGGTCAGACTGAATGATGTGAATTAACGGTTGAAATTTCCCACAAACATTAGGGGGTTTTGCAGTGACAGGGTTAGCCAAACGACGGTGCTCAAGGTGGAGACGAACATCTGGGCGCCGATGTCGACGCCGGCACTGACGAGGACGAAGGAACTGGAAGCGCTTCAAGTCGATGGCGATACGCTCAGTGGACCAGGTGAAATTGTGATAACTGCCCCGGAGGTAAGATTCCCGCATTGGTTCCGAAGGACACCCTCTCACAACCTCATTTCCATTTTTAGGTGGCCAAAGTGGAAGCGACCACGATCGAGCTTCCGACTCCAATCGTCGATTCCAAACCAGAGTTTCAGCAAACCAAAAGTTTAGACTTTGAGATACAATCAAAACGTAGGTATAGTCTGGCAGCACTGGCCACTACGCAAATAAGCAAAATAATGCATTACCCCCCTCCATGCAATAAGACACACACAGTTACTCGATTTGGTTTTTGACAGTTCACTTGTTGCTGTAACGGTTTCGTTTTGAATTTGATTTCTACTAACGATTTTCTGGTTTTTGTTTTTGAGTTCCGTTTACCCCATGCCCATTCAAGCTAATTTCAAGAAACACATATTCTGCACCGTTACGTGATTTTTGAATGATTTTCGCGAACATTTTCCGTTGAATTTTGGCATCGATTTTGAAAAGCATCCAAAAACTAAACACTCATCCTACAATCAACAACCCTCATTAGTTAAGGCTGGGTGCCAGTTTGCGTCAATCCTGTCAATGGCGACGAAAGCTAGTAACCATCCGAACGAATCATATACAATCAATCAATTGTTGAATAACGAGTGAAACAAGACACAAACTGACAAGCTTTTCGTATGTATATTCATAGCGCCGCTGCAATTTGGCAAGCAATCGCCTTACGAATGTAATGAACATTTTATTTAAAACCTCAATTTGTTGATTTCCGCTGTGTACTTTTGGAGTCTGTTCTTCCACCCGTTTTGGAGTTTTCTTCCCCGTTCGTTTGTTTACTTCGGTTATTAGTTTTATTCTTTGAGTTTTCAACTTGTTACATTGTATGCCTCGCAGTTGATCAATGTTGTTGACGTTTCGTGTGCCAGCTGATGATTGTGTGTTTGATTAAAAATAAAAAGCCGAAAAAGATTATGCAATTTGTGACTCTGTAGTTTGTTGCATTGTTTGTTTGTGGCATGTGGCGTGCTGTTTGAGCTGTTGAATATCGTTGTTCTTTGGGGAATTGTGGCAGTCGCGAGCTTATCCGTTTGCAAATGTTTATGTTACCGCTTTTTTTGTCAACAAGTTTATTAGTTAAAATAGTTTTCGATCCATCGCCGGGAGCATTCTTTATTAATTCTGTTGTAAAAGTTTCGGGTTGATTAATGATCTCTGTCAAGGGAAACTGGAGAAATACAACAACATGTGATCAGGGCACTGAAAACTGCAGATCTGCAAATGGTAAAATAATCGAAGCAATCCTAGCAAATTAACAACGTGAATGAAGCAAGCCGAATGTAAACATTATTGATTGCAACGCCTTTTGACAGTTAAAAAAAAAGACACGTACTCACGCTTATCTCCGCTGATCTTTCCGACAATTGAATTTACTGTTGATTTTAAGTAAGTTTTATTGCAATTGAAAACCAATCTGTGTCATGCAATCTGTGCTGGTTTGTAAGCTTTCAATACATAGCCTGTTGGTTTGTGCTTAGAATTCAAAACGTGCTACGAAAAAATATAGTTGATAACTACATAAAGTGGCAAAAGTACCTAGTATTGAGTTGAAGAGATTTTCATTCCTCGTGTAAACATAATTGCATAACATTCCGTTCACACTACAACTTAGATTACGTGATATAGACTACAGTACTGGCAAGAAAAAAGTACACACTCATATGTTACATTTTCTTCGAAAGATTATATTGTAATCTTTATAGTAACAACAATGATCCTTTGGACGAAAAGGAGGCAATAGTGCGAAGGACAATAAAACGTATATCAAAAATGTTTAGAAGACTTATTGTTTCGCAGTAGTTCGAAATTCTTTTATTCGCTTATTTTCGCTTGGCAAGAAAAAAGTACACAGAGAAGAAGTATAACTAGGTAATCAAATTGAATTCAAAACTGACTCGAACTCAGTACTTTGTATGACCTCCTTTAGCACTGATGACTGCTTCCAGACGACGTGGCATACTTTCGGCGAGATTTCGCAAATAACGCACGTCAATTAACTCCCAGGTCTCCTGTAGAGCTTCAAAGAGCAGGTTTTAGTTGGTAACATTGGTTTTGTCCATTTTTTAATCCAATATCGACCACAATTTCTCGATCGGATTTAAGTCCAGTGACTGGGGCGGCCATTCCAACACTTTGATACGTGATCCACGGAAAAACTTTTGAGTTTTACGAGCCGTATGTATTAGGTCCTTGTCTTGTTGAAAGAGGAAGTCATGTTCGAGCCCAACCTTCAGCAAGGAAACCTCCAGATTTTCGGAGAGGATGTCGATATACTTGTCGGCCGACATAATTCCTTTCAATACGGACCAATTCTCCAACTCCGGACCAAAGTACCCCCACACCATAACGTTGCCTCCGCCGTGCTTTACTGTTTTTCTTACATTTTTGTCCAGAAGTTCCTCGCCTGGTTTGATCCATATCCTCGGCCGTTATTTGGTACCACACAAATTTGCTTTCGTCTGTTCAAATAACCGTTTTCCAGAAGGAAATGGTCTTATTCGCATACTTTTACGCAAATTCCAATCGTTTGATTCTATTACGGTTACTGATGTGAGGACGGCGTTTGGGGACGGCAAATTTGTTTTTAAGCCCTTTTTAGGGCAAGCTTTCTCTGATCGTAAGGCTTGTTATTTTCGGGAAACTTCTCGCTTCTCGTAGTATTCGAGCATCTTGTCTTACTGTGGTCAAACGATTTCTTCCTCGGCCACCTTTATCACTCACATTTCCCCGCTGTTGATATTTTTCCTAAGCTCATGAACCGCAGAAAAGCTGACTAAGAACTTTTTCGCGATTTTCCTGAGAGACCATTTTCACAATCTTTCGCACTTGCAACGATATTTTCACGCTTTCGATGCACTTCAAACAACAAACTCGAAACTTTGCATCTATGACGCAAACACGATTACAAACGTTTGACACTTGCAATGGTTACGTCCAGTATGAGTGGACAAGAAGAGAGTTTATCGATGCGGTGTTGTCTGTAGTGATAAAAAATAATGTCACTGTGGTGTGTACTTTATTCTTGCCAGCTTAAATTGTTGAACATTTTCTAAGTATATCTATCACAGGTAAATGAAGCAAACCATCCGGAAACTGACACATTCATTTAAATACATATGAAATATCGATAATTTTCTTCAAACAAACTCATGTGCTATAGTTTATCATAGTCAACATATAATCAATTTTCTAAAGGTTTTTACATTGTGTACTTTTTTCTGTACTGTATCTTGATGTTAGCATCTATACATCTAGTTTTCATTGGAAATCAAGATACTCGTTAATAACGAGTCGTTATCACGTAATGTAAGTTGTATTGTGAACGGGGTTCAATGCTACATGTCAATATTACTGTCTCTAATGACCTTTTCAAGAGGGAGGAAAAATGAGACAACGAGAGACAGCAATTTGAGCGTGTTGGTTGTGTTTCTCTTTTCGTTGTTTACAGCATCGAGAGAGTGAATGCAAGGCACCAACTCAATAGCATGTTTATGATGTCAACCATTGAGTATTTTCATTTATACGTGAATAAGATGAGATTTGATAGTTGACATGCTCCCATTTGACACACATTTAGTAGAGGGGTTTAGTAATATCCGGTTGTGACACCTGTCAAACGGTGCAATAATGGAAAACGACACGTTCGAGCGATGTTATAGCAAAAAAAAAGGAAATACACGAAGAGGCTTTCAAACAAGATAAACTAAACAAAAAAAGTAAAAGCACAAGTGGTCGCATATGCTTTGATTGTGGTTTTGTATTTTGCGACAAAAGAGAATGTAGATTGTCATGGTAAAGGCATCAACAAGGCAGATATTTCATCTAAGAAAATAAGGTCACTCAAAAGTCTGCAGCAACACAAGGAAAAACAATCTTTGTGAGACCAATCACGTTTCGTCAAAATCATTGAAATTTACGTCCAAGAAACAATCCCCCCCCAGAACTTTCGCTGATGGATTTTAATAACTGGTTCAAGCAGCTAAGGTTTGAACATCTTTAGCATTTGCAAAGATGATTGCTTTTTTTTGCTATTTTTATGAAATAATATAAAAATGAACAACTGAATTACCTGATTGTTTGAGTTTCATTTCATAATTCGTTCCTCAAACATATTGTAGAACATTTTCCACAAATTAAAAGAATTAGTTTGATAAAGTCTTGAAAGAGAGTTTGATAAAGGACGGGGTTTATGAACAGAAGTCAGCAGAACGCGCCCATAACACTTTCTGAGCCGAAGGGTGTGTGGGGAAATATAAAACAGAAATTTCACACAGAAAAATATAATTTTCACAAGCGTGTAAAATATCCCCTCGTTTAAATCCAAGCAAAAGGAGGCGTAAACAACGAAATTGTTTGCAACTTTTCATATGCCATACAACAATATTGGCAATCTTTCATACAACAAGCTGGATTCAGGCGTTATCTGGCTTAAATTTACATGAAATATCCCATTATATTCTGGCAAATCTAGCATTCCCTTTATGAGCATTAGATAACGCAGAAAATTCAATGTTTCTTTTTATCTGTGCATCTTAACCTTATTCTGCTGACGTTTTACATAATGCTATCCACCACGGCCCTGATCAGCTGAGACTGACTTGTTTTAAAAATCTGGATTAACAATAGAAAAGGGCCTTTAAACTTTAGTAAACAAACACATCTGAGCCTGTTTACTAGCAAAGCGTAGGCTACCCACACAAACCAACTCCTTCATCATGTACACGGAAGAAAAAAAGTACCTAAAATCGAGTATTTTTAAACTTAAAATTAAGTAACTGTTGTTGAACTGGAGAGGTGGGTAAATTTGATTCTGCACATTAGGTAAACATTACTAGTACGAGTACGAGTACTCAACTGGTAGGTACTTCGTTGGCAACTTTGATTATTGAAACAATTTTTGAGTAAAAATGGAAGTCGTTTGCATTCTTTTATTATTTGACGTATATCAGACTCAAATACCGAAAAACAATAAAAATGTCACGATACTAAATTAGCCGTCATTGTTAAATATGGCGGACATTAAGGAACAAACAATATCAATAAAATAATCAAGAAAATTTATGTTATTATTCTATAATCACGAGAAAGACGCATTATTTTAAATGTTTTATAACATTTGCTAACTAGCCGTGCGGAAAAGTGCAAAGTTTTTGGTTTTTACAAGCTTTATTGGGTAAATTTACCCACCATAAACTTTGGGTACAGTTACTCAAGTTTGAGTACTATGGAATGTACTCAAATTGGGCTTCCCACACGGAACCCCAAAGTTGGGTGAAATGAACCTAATTTTGGGTACTTTGTTTCTTCCGTGTAGGGGAAAGTTTCCCCTAACGATTCTGTAGGTTTGCGTGTGTAGCCAACGGTGTGCGAGAAAAAAGGCTCAGAAGTGTTTGTTTACAAAAGTTGCTAGGCCCTTTTCTATTGTTGATCCAGAAATGTTCAATTTATTTTTCGGTTTATACTGCAAGGACAGCTGGGCTGAACCAATTGCGCTGAGCAGCGAGTTTGTTGAAATCGAATATTGTCAGCTACTGTATCCATTAGCTCAGTCGGCAAATGCTCAGCTTCAAAGCAACACCATGCTGAAGGTGGCTGGGTTCAATTCGCGTAATTTTAGTACAGTAATTTTTCGTTAAGGAAAATTTCTCGACTCCTTGGGTATAGAGTATGGTTGTACTTGCCACACACCACTACTGATGCAAAAATTGTACCTGTCATCGAAAGTTGAGAGCAAGCAAAACGATAAGACAGAAGAAGAAGGACCTACTGTATCCAAGTAAAATTTGTTGGCTTAGTTTGATGCCTGCAATCTTTCGAACTTTACATGTGTTTCCAGCATTAAAATTAAATTTTCTGTCGAAAGACTTTTTATTCTAATGATTTGGAGGATTTTTTGCTTCTAAATGTATGATAATATATTAATGTAATGAAACTTTGCTGAAAAAACTTCAATTCTATCTCATCTACGTATCGATTTATAACAGTTTTTTTTAGTAAACCTTGAGGGGACCTTCAGAAACAAATGTTTTGCTGTATTATTTTAATTTTCAAATTGAATTTGAAAACGTTGTTGTGATGATTTCAAAGGCATAAAATGACGCACATTTTAAGATACACGATAGTTGCTAGTTATTGTATAAAAAAAAGTTGTAGAGGTTGAAATGTAAAAATAAATAAAAAAGTTATAAGAAAGTTGTAGAGGTTGAAGTGTAAAAAAAATAAGCTTTTGCAAGATATCATGCCTCCTTATCTGCGAATATTAGCTAACGCGAAATACATGAACTTAAATAACAAATTTCCATCTACATTATCTACGCAAAATCGTTTGTCCCCTTTCGTTTCCTTCAGGAGAAAAGCTCGTTCTAAAGTAGGAAGTTTTGCATTTTTCTGCATAATTTTCGATAAACAGCATCAACAACTATCACCAAAGTAGCGAATCAACGCGAGTTTTTTTTAAATTGTTTATTTTTTAAATTAAACCCTTTGGCATTAATTTATTAACATTTACAGGGTGCGGCAGAAAATAATGCGTAAATGTTCAAACTTGAGTATTGGGTTAATTCGTGTAGCTAGTGACTAATTTCTGTCGAAAGTGTATTTGTTTATGTTTACTTTCAAGTGCTGCATCCAAACATTCTATTTGTTTTATTGCAAATTCGTCAAAATGTTCGCGAAGGAAGTATGATCACCAGTTTGTTGCTCGCCCAGAAGAAGCCAAAAGATATTGCCAAGGTGGTAGGGTGCCATTTGGCAACAGCGGAAGCCGGGAAGCGAACGTCCGCGCTTTGCACCAACGCCGAACGTGATCAAATCGGTCCGTGCTAAAATTGCACGCAACCCGGTGCGTTCCATAAGGCTTTGTGCACAAATTACGTAACGCATGAAGGGGTGGAGGGGGGTTGAGCAACCGTTACTTATTGTGACATATGGGGGAGGGGGTTTTTTTTAAATCGTTACGTAACTAAATAACCAATTTGAAAAAAAAAAATTATAAGTGAATAACCAATTTGCATCAATTAAATTTCCTGTGTGCCAAGCAAAGTAGCAAGTAGCAAGTAGAAAAGCCTGTTGAGATGGCGGATTCATCCGTGCCTTGACCTACCCCGCAGTCGGATGTTAAGCAATAGTAACGTCCTTGGTTCGAGTACTACTCTACCCATGCCCGTTTGCTCAATTTTCAATACTTCTATGCTATTTCCATCCTACCGTACACTGACGGGACTTTCAACACTTTCTCTTCATATTTTTCATTCTAGCAAACATTACTGTCCACTCTTGGTGACTCATGGTGATGAGCGAACATCTCCTTCTACATCAAGTAGAAATGGGTTGATTTATAATAGTTGAGAACTATGTTTGAAATTTCTGGGAAAACCCTACTTTCAAAACGTCAAATGAAAGGTTGCAATCTATATTTTGAAGTAAAAAATACGAAACTGAGCCAAAACTTTGTTTTTGTATTATTAATGACGTTTGCCATAACTGGTACACTGCACCAATTATCGCCATAGTTTTAAATGTTGGTTCCTTTCATGGCCAATCGCATGCGTTTCTTATGGGAGTTGCCATAATAGAAACACATTTATGGCCAAGTGGTGCATCTTAAATTTTCTCGATATCCGACAAAATTCTAAAGCTTCGATAAATGAAGACGTACACTGATAATTAATTTTCGTGAATAAGCTTTCACTCGTTTCGTAAACATGGATTATGCACATAGAACAAATGTCTCGTAAATTATATGAAACATTCATCTTGCTTGTCTACTAACAAAACGCTACGCTACATTACACATTTTTTGTACAATGCACAACATTAATTTCGTGAAGAGCAGAGTAACTCCTCGTGGTTGCCTTTTTTTTAATTTATATTTTGAGCCGATAAAGTAAAATTGTCAGCCGTCCATGCAACCACACAAGAGCCGTTTCTTTTTTATTAGTAACAAATTACTCATAGCTATTTGTATTGTTTTCGTAGAATGAACGAATGTTCTTTTTGTGTCAACAAATGCTTTGTGATTTTTACAGTTGCGCGTGTGGCTTTTGGTACGAAGGAACTTCGTAGAAAGTAAAATTAATTTCGTCGTGGAAAACAACGAATAGATTTGTTAGTGCTACCTTCGATCGTAATAAAAACGGAAATTAATTTTCAGTGTGCTATTTATATGTGATCTACTAAACGAAAGGTATTTTATGACGATTTTCATCACCAATTGGCTTAATTTTTAATAAATCGTACATCTACACGCTGAGAAATATATTGTTCTGTATAGATTCAACAATTTTTTTGATGAACGGCTTACCCATAATATTAATTTATTCAAACAACACCGATTTGATTTTTGAACCAACAACAACATTTTTTTGTTTCTAAAAGCACTGCAAAGGAGGTTTCTAATGAAAACAAAAAGTATTTATTGTTGAATAAAAAAATTAGATTTGTTGAAACCATGCACCTTTGTATTGATTTGACCAAACCGGTTGAATCGAAAAAAATATAGTTTTTTTTTATGTTAGAACCATTGAAATAATAAGAAATTTTGTTGAATTTTTTGATGATTGTTGATTCTATCAAATTATTTTGTTTAATCAATAATGATTAATGTTAGATATTAATTGACTAACAATATTGGATTCGATACAAAATTTTATTGTTTCAAATATATGATTGCATTGAACTAAAACAATGTGTGGTTTGATTTAGTGCACAAGGAATTTTAATTCTAATCATTGCGTTCAATCACCCAATATTTCTCTGCATGTAGCCTACATCAAATGAACTTGTTGCTGCGCATGTTGTTCTATGTTTCTGCCGTCATGAATTAACTATAATTTAGAAGAAAAGTATTCCAAGTATTCCAGTAAACAGCTCAAACCCTCTAGGAGTCATGAATTAGTCGTACCTAGCGCGCCTTTATAATGCACTGCCCGGATCAAAAGGAAAACTCTGAATAGTACCTATATAAAAAAGTATAATTAATAATAATTAGATTATATTAATTGCAATAGGTCAATATTATGCATCGTATAAAATACTGTTGATTTAAGTAATATGAATAACACTTTTTTGTGATACTTTAAATAATTTAAAGACATTTGAATAAACTTGTTGCACTAATATTTGTAACAGTGTTAAGAACATCCATTAACCTGAATAAATGCAGTACAATGAGTTCAATGTTTTTCGTAATCTTTATTTAAAGATACTTAAATAAAATTAATTGAATGATGTTTGCAATGTTTACTTATTTCAAGTATATCAGAAATAAACATAAAAACAACAACAATAACAGTTTTTGTGATGATTTAATCACAATTGAGAAATAGGGGGGCAGGGTCCGTGAGCGTTACGTAATTAAAGGGGGGGAGTCTGGTCTCGCGTTACTTATTGTTACATAGGGGGGGGGAGGGGGTCCAAAATCCCGATTTTTTGCGTTACGTAATTTGTGCACAAAGCCTAAGAAAACTTGCAAAGGAAGCCAATATTTCGGAGAAATCCATGCGGAGAATCATCATAGAAGACCTGCATGCATCTTTCAGAGCCAGAGTGAAACGCCACTTGATTACGGACCGGGTCAAGGAACTACGAGTGACTCGTTCCAAGAGATTGCTTTCCTTGTTGAAGAAAGAAAAAAAGATAATCCTGTTCTCCGACGAAAAGCTTTTCAGCATCGATGCTGTGGCCAACAGTCGCAGGGACACAGCAGAAAATGGACAAAAGTCGACAAACGATTTTGCATAGACATTGAAGATGATAGTTGGTTTTTTAACTTCACGTAGTTCGTGTGTGCAAATATTTGCAAATAAGGGAATAAAGATAATTTGCAAAATGTATATTTTTACACTTCAACCTCTACAACTTTTCTATACTATAACTAGCAACTATCTTGTAACTTAAACTGTGCGGTTTTTTAAGCCCTAAAAGTCATCGCTACAAAGTTTTCAAATTCAAATTCAAATTGAAAAATCACACAAAAATAACTGTTTATTGTGGATTTATGTTGTGAAATTTTCCCATTCATATCATACATGATTTTTTACGAAAACCCATTAATGGGTGAAAAAACACAAATTTATAAATAGCTTTCGTATCTGTCATAAAATGGGAAAATTTCTGAATCGCACAATGGGTAAAAAATTACCCATTAGAGGAAATCTCCTACCTTAAAAAAATGGTTAAATTTTTACACATTAATGGGTGAATAAAAGTTCAAAGTTGGTGGCAACATGAACATGAAGGAACTTAGAAATTAGTTGGTCGCTCCGATTCATACGGAAAGCTGAAGGGTAAGAATTTTTATTTCTATATATTCGAAACCCTGGTTTTTGTATAAAAAATATAAAAAGTTATCCCTGCCCAGTCGATAGCTGTGTATACATTGAAGAAAATGCTCTGGATGATTGCACATCAAATTTGGGCATAATCTCAGCCTCAGCCGAGAGAATGCTCTCCCGTTCATTTGCAAAAATTGTGGATCCTTACCATCAAAATTTTTTGAACCTTGGCCTGCACATTTTTTCATGTATACCCGAATAAAAATATCAATACAATTACAATTTAATAATATACAATAGCAACATAATTTATTGCCGATGAAATTTACTGTTCTTGTATCAGACAAATCAATAATTCACATTGTAATTACAATGGATCTACTATACATCCCATATGCTAGAATTTTCAACAGTTGTGAAACAATACAATTAATAGTTAGTATCTTAAATTTGTTCAGAAAAAAGGGATATTTTTTATTGTTAAGATACATAACAACCCCCTTTTTCTATTGATGATATCTCAATTTAAAATAGATTCTATTGTAGAAACAGTAATCCCTAATCTTATCTTATCCTCGCGGACAATACGAGCAATTGTACATATTATTGGTTCTATGGTTTGGTTTATTGTAAATCTATAATTGTTTTTTATTCGGATGCAGCCAAATAACGTGGACGTGGAAGCTCGATTAAGCATTAGACTTATTGATGATCGTCAGTTCCATTAGTATCGGTAACATAGCAAATATGCACTACTTCAGCATTTACGATTCTGTTTGCTGTACATTAGCTGTCTGAATGCAGAGCTGTTGTAAAATGGCATACGCAAAGTTACCGTAATGATAGCTGTCTGATATCTGCATTTTTGTTGCTTGTAATATTATTAGAAGAACGCACTGAAAATGCTTTATTAAAGCTGTTTACAAATCGACAAGTGTCCGAATTTTCGAAGCGTTTCATCATCCTCGCTTACTCCTGCATCAGGGCTATAAAAGTCCACCAGAGGGTGATTGAATCATCTTCATCCAAGTTCTACAGTTCCAACTGTAACATTTGTAAACAACTTTAATTAAGCATTTTCAGTGCGTTATTCTAATAACATATCAAGCAACAAAAATGCAGATATCAGACAGCTAGCATTACGGTAGCTGTGCGCATGCTATTTTACAACATCTGTGCATTTAGACAGCCAATGTACAGCAAGAAGAATCTTAAATGCATGTATGATGCAGAATTAGTGCCTATTTCAATGCTTATTGGTTACCTGGAAACATTGAAGTTTATGTTGGGCAAATATTAAATCCATTCACATACGTTCCATATAGATTAAGGATAAAGACGGGGTATAAAAACACGTCGATCAAGAAGGAGCGAGTTCGAATACCATCCTAGGAAATGTAAAAACTGCAGCGAATTTGAGTTTCCCCTTTCATGAGAAAAATAGGGGGTCTAAATAGAAAGCAAACGTTCATCATCATCAGTAAAGGAGAGGAAAAAAATATAAGAGGCAAAACAGGAAAATGAATAAAATCTAAAATTGAAAATGGACTTTTTTTCCTTCGCATTCTCAATCAAACATTTAATCAGCATTCTAAAAGCTAAACTCCCCAGCAGCAGAACAACATTTCAACTGCTGTCAACTAGCTGTCGTTTGCCATTGTTACTAATTCACGCTACCAATGAATGACATATTGTCGACATAGACGTCTTCTTTTGGTGGGGTCCAGCATTAAGGTGAACATAATTCTCATATGCATTATGTCGCTTGTCGTTAAGACGCATATAGAGCTACTTACGGACACTATTTAATGCTTATTGGTTACCTGTGTATACTAGAAAATGCATGAATAAAAACAAGTACAATTGTTTAATTTTTTATTTATCGTATTAATTGATTAAGTACCATGAAAAATATGAATTTATAATCTACCAAACTACTACATAATCTGTATGCAAAAATGGATAATTTTTTACCCATTTAGGGAGAACCTGGCTTCTTTGTAATGGGTGAATAAATACCCATTTTTACCCGTTAATGGGTAAATTGGATTTAAGCATTGGGAGAGGCACTTCTAGCAAAAATGGGTGTTTTTTCACACATTAATCGGTTTTTGCAACCGACCGTATAGAGCCCTGGTTGAACTCCAGCAGGTGTATCGATTGATTTTGGAGATGATCTCATCTGCTTCAAAGTTTAACAGATTCAACTGATGATCAATAAATTGACACCTGGGAATATCTTCCGAATATTTGAATTAATGGTTGTAACTAATAAGTTCAATGTAATAGTTCTGACCGACATACCAGGTAGACCGTTGTACGAACTGTCAAATACTTTTATCCAGTGCCAAAAAACACTTACTAGACTTAAATAGTACAACGCTGAACGTTGTATGTCTGTACCAGGCATAATGCTACTAATTGCTTACTGTTTGAATTTTCCTAAAATCAACATGTTTATTTGCAAAATATTTCGAGTCATTTTGTGTACAAATTCTAGCATACTCTAGCATATATGGCTGATTCACGTCGAGTGCACCGTGGGAAAATAGTTGGCTGTCTTTAAACATCCTTATTTTCACCCAATATTAGTCTCCGCCAACGGCGGCTATCGATCCATCGAAATTTATTTTACCTAATTTGCGAACCACCCCACTCCTAAATCAACCGTTTTGCCTGCGTGTTCTCGTGTTCCACCTGGCTGCCGCTTTCAAGTTTGCATGCAACAAACATAGCACCAAAACATCGACCGCTTACGCGCTGTTGTAAGCAAGCACCACCTCACTCACCACCGCACTCTTGCATACAAGATTCGACATTCCACATCCCTCGAAATACTTCGACTTCGTGAAAGCATTTCCGTTTTCACTTCAGATTGTTTTTCTTCTTGTTCTCTTTTTTCTCTCGTTTTTGGTACCTTTGAACCTGCCTTTGAACCACCTTACCCTGCCATGTGTTCTTGATGTGCGTGTGCCTCGTGTGATTTTTCTACGTTTTCGTTTTCTTCCGACCCCACCACCCCTGGTTTTTTGTGTGCTTCTCCGTATTTCGTTTGTTTTTTTTTTCTCCAATTGTAGATCCCGAACACACTAAACTTATGCAGTCTTATGAAAGTACGTACGCAAAAAATTGTCGAGGGTTGATAGAGAAGCGTGCTCATACGATAGACGATTTTATGCGAGGTAAAATTTTCCAAATATGCCACCAAATTGATCTTAGATCAAAAGTAGGTCAAACTTTCTTCATACTGCAACTCTGCTTCTCAACTACTTCTCCTTCTACTACTGCTACTACTACTACTTCTTTTTATCGAATCAAAACATACCTAGATGATAAAATGCCGTACTTCTCGACGCCCCCCGTGCCTCGACTCGACTCGGTGCCGGGGAGTGTTACTTCTTCTTGTGCACATATTTCTTTCCTCGAAATAGAATGTAGCAATTAAAAGCAATTCACAACCGAATTCAAGGGTCACTAGGATTAGTGTGACATCTGTTGAGTGACCCCGACGAATCTTTTAAGTTCGTTTCTTCTTCCTTTTTTTCGTCCCGATTTTTTTTTTCGTTTACGTTAAAGCATCCGGTAGCTGCATGAACCTCACCGCCTACTATCTAATTGTTTTCCGTTCAATTTCGTTTCCCTTACCATTTGAAGTTTAAAGACAATCCAAAATTTCATTATTTTCAGCTGCATTTTGTTCAAAATCACGTTTAATCGTAAAAAAACATACAAGTTACAATATTGCCACAAAGCAAAACCGCTTCCCATTCAAGAGTTCGGAGCGCCAATGTGTGAAAGCTCGCTTGCTGCCCGTCGAGCTTTCTGCCTACATACTTCTTCTTCTTCTTTGTACAGACAAGTTTACGATTGTTTGCGATCTGTAGAAAAAAAAATGTCAATCGTAGCATTACGGTGCCGATGGTCATGAACCGCCCGCGCAAGGTGAGTATCGATCGAGAAAGAGAATTGGTGTGCTTCCGATATCTCTAGGTGTTTCTCCTATAATTCCTCCGCTCTGTCTATATTGTGAATGTGTATTCATGCGCATAAATTGCGATTGATTGTGGAATGTGCTTCAATGTACGTAGAAAACCGCTCGATGCAACAAAGCCTCTGTACTAGGAAAAATAACTGTGTAAATGTTAACCACCATTTTTGTACGTCAAGTGATGCCCTTCCTCGCCTGCAGCGGATTGAACACACATCCTATCATCATGGGTCCCCCCCACTTCAGACATACTCATTAGCCAGGCAGTGCGTAGCTGGTTGTACAACTTTGTTGGGTTGGTTGGGTGAATGTTTAAATATTTACAGTGATTCTCAGTCAAAGAGTTGCGGAGCTTTTCCCTGGTTGTGGCAAGAGCTCAAGTAACATCAAAACCATCCAGCTATATTGAGTTGTATTAAAGTTTTATTAAAGCCACTAGAAATCAAATTTGGTTTAATTATGACACTAAGAGGTGCCAATAGGTTGTGTATTTTAGTCAGCTTATTGAGAACATGTACAGCTTAATTACAACGATCTTAACCCTTATGTGTTCGACAAGGTACCCGAGTACCTTTTCAGGTTTTACCTTTCGAAATTTCATTAATTTTAAAACAGGAAGCTGAAATTCTGTGACATCGTAGTAAATGTTGGAAGGCAGCTTTTTGCATAAGGAGTGTATCGAAAAGTAGTTATAAACATTCGATGCGTTATTACGCATAAACTACTGTATATATTTTTAGCGTGTAAGCGCCATTTGCTTTGTTTACATGTCAAAAATGATTATTCGGTTCATTCATTTCCGTTGATGAAGTTGTATTCAAAATGTCGCGAATTGAATTTGAGACTAAAAGAAAATTCTGCACACTTGGTGCACCGAAAAGGGTGTTACTTACAACCAGATTGCGAAAAGAGTAAATGTTCACCCGGCAAGTGTAAAACGCATCATCGAAAAGTTTGGTAAGGAGTGCTCCCTCAAGGATTTACCAGAAGTGGCCGGAAACCCGGCTCCAGCAACCCCGATTTGGACCAAAAAGTTGTGGATTATATTCAACGGAACAAATCTGCCTCTACTCGCGATCTAGCCAAGATGTTCAGGACCAGCATCGGAATGATTCAACGAATCAAGCACAGGAATGACTTGAAGACGTACAAAAAGCAGAAAGTGCCCAAACAAACTCCGGAACAAAAGTCTCGTGCCAAAACCAGGGCTCGAAAGCTGTACAGCTGCATTTTGGACAATGTCGACCAGTGCATTTTGATGGATGACGAAACATACGTTAAAGAAGATTCAAGAACGCTACCGGGGCCGCAGTTTTATACTAAATCTGTTGGGGAACGTGTGCCAACCGCAGATACGACTGTTGCGATGGAGAAATTCGGTCAGAAGGTGCTCATTTGGCAAGCTATTTGCACATGTGGCTTGCGTTCTTCAATTTTCTATACAAAAGGAACTATAAATGCTGAGATTTATCAAAAGGAATGTTTGAAGAACAGGTTGCTACCATTGTATAGAAAGCACCAGTCCCCTCCTCTCTTCTGGCCAGATTTGGCATCGGCACATTACGCCAAATCCACTCTACAGTGGCTGACGGAGAATAACATCAAGTTCGTAGAAAAAGACATCAACCCACCAAACTGTCCCCAGTTGCGACCGATCGAACGCTATTGGGCAATAGTCAAGCGTATATTTAAGAAGGATGGTACAGTGTCCCAAAACATGACCGATTTTAAGAAAAATTGGGCAGCGGCATCCAGGAAGTGCACAAAGGTCACTGTGCAGAATTTGATGGCAGGTGTCAAATCAAAGGTACGGGCATTCTACAGAAATGAACATGATGACTAGTTTTTCCGTTTGGATCTTTTGTAAACATGTTAAGCTATAATAAACTGAAATAGTATGTTAATTTTAACCATGTTTTCATGCCTATTTTATTATTTGGAAGTTTATAACTACTTTTCGATACACTCCTTAGAAACAAAGGGGGTGCTGAAGGTGGGGATTTAAATGTTTTTACCATCTAAGGTGAAACTGGAGGGAGTCCTTTTTCCATATGATTTATAGGTTAGGTAAATTATCACTTCACGATTTTTGTGACCAACAATCACAAACAAAACAAAACAAACAACGCTCAAATTGCTAACCAATGCAATGGATGCTCCAGTGGAGCAAACAATTCTTGAAAAATTCAAGCGGGAAGTTCTAATAGTATTTGAGGTTTGTGCTCAGAAAACTTCTAAGTGATAGGGACTTGATCCCGTTTGTCCTTAAGTGTTCGACAGGGTTCCTACCAAACTCAAATGATTGTAACTCTGGAAATTATTGGCCGAGTTTTATAGTTTTGGCACCGTTAGATTTAAAAAATCACCCGTTTATGGAACATCATCAGCAGGGTCCGTTTAGATTCATGTGGTTCCCAGAAATTCGGGTTTCCGAAGCTGTGGTCCGGTACGGAGACAGTATTTGGGAATATCAATTGAATATCTGGGAATGGATGTTAAAATCTTTGGAGTACTTCCTTAAAACTACACTCAAGTCTTTTTTTACACGGGGGATACGTACCGTGTAAACAAACCGTGTAAAAAAACCGCGTTATTTCGAAAACCGTCGTTAAAAAAACCGCGTTATTTCGAAAACCGTCGTTAGAAAAACCGCGTTATTTCAAAAATCGTCGTAAAAAAAGACCGCGCTATTTCAAAAATCGTCGCAAAAAATAAACCAAGTTATTTCAAAAATCGTCGTAAAATAAAAGATTTATTTGAAAAATCATCGTGAAAAAACCGTCTCATACCGAAAATCATTGTTATAACTAATAACTGTAAAAGAGCATATGCATAATTTCAACGCATATTGCATTGTTAAAAGACAAAATTCATGGTTATCATTACTTTATAGCTAATAGTACGTTCACACTACAGCTTATATTACGTGATATACACTATCTTGATATCAGCATCTATACATCTAGTTTTCACTGGAAATAATGTGCATGGCATTTGATATCAAGATACTCTATATCACGTAATATAGGTTGTAATGTGAACGGGGTTTGAACGTACTATAAGACAGGATACATACACGGCCAACTGAGATATTTTGTCTGTATCTTTGACAACCCGAAATTTTGTGTTTACTTCGAGTGACTTTCACAAGTAGCGTGAATTTCGTCTGCAGCAGCGTTAGGATAAACGATTACATTATTGTCAATAACAGTCGTGTGCATTTAATTTCTGAACTTTTTTCTATGTGACTCATTTTCATTTTCACACACACCTAGGAACAATTACTACCGAGTTGAGAAAAATATGATAACAAAAAAAAATCTCTAGAGAACTCAGTATTGTGGAGGGACTTATATTTAGCTTAAAATTTTGAATTTATTTAGTGACAAATTTAAAAGAAAATTTATATATAGAACTGTAGAATCAGTTACATTTCGGTCCATGTTCTGATCAAAACTGTGGATTTATTCTAATCAGAATTCAATTAATGGTTTTGTAAAAACTGTCCAACTCTTGGCCCAGTTTTAACAACTGAGAGCTCTCACGATAAAAAAAAACATCTAAGAAGAAGCCATATAGAGGAGGTGGACCAATTCCTGGTTTCAATCGCTTTTACTGAGCCATATTCAAAATTAAATTTTGGATAAAATGTTATTTACGTGTGCATCAAAAATAAGCAAGAAAGATTGTAATATTGATGAGCGCGAGCTTTTTAGTGGAATAACTGTAACGATGATTCAAAGGCGGAGATTAGTATCTTCCATTGAACTCCAACTACTTTTTTATTATCTTGACAGAACCGTATTTCGTCTACAATGTGCAGACCTCTTCACTGTCGTACTTATGTTCGACTTAACATAAGTACGACAATGAAGAGCTCTGCAGACGAAATGCGTATCTGTCAAGATTACAAAAAAGTAGTTGGAATTAAATGGAAGATACTAATTTCCGTCTTTGAATTAAGATTGTAATGCAATTTCACAAGATTTTGTTTCGTTTCTCGTAATGGATCGTAACATAGACAAAAAAACTGCAACATTGGTGGTAGGCAAAAAAGCAGCACACAAATTTAATTTACAAAAAAAAGTAAATGTATGCGTAGGGTTCTACAGTGTGTTAGTTATGGAATGTGAGAATGGAGTCCAAACGTCCAAAAGTTCACAAAAAAAAAAACAATCTTGGTCCATAACCGGGAAACAAACCGAAGCCTACAGCGTGACGACTCTACATGCTAACTGTTCAACCATTTCATCAAGTTGAATTGAATGGAATAAAAACCCTTTCGTTACTTCGATTGTCGTGGCACTCTGCGATACAGCAATGAAGTAAATATGTTTTCCATCAAGCGATAGCTGTATGCAACTTGCCGCTCGCGCACACTTGCGAGGCTTCGTTTATTTATAGAACGCTATGGGCGTTTATTGCAGGTGCTGTTTTCGCAATCTTTTCAACTTTTGGCTGTAGATTCCGTCATCGGCTCGATGAACGATTGATATGGGATCGCCCAATTCTAAATTTAATCATTACGTATGCGCAGTACACCAACAAATCGTTGTCTTCGTTCCGAGAATATCACAAACCGGAGGTTGCCATCTTAGATTACAAAATGGCGCCGGACATCGCTTTCCGACTTGTACAGGTCGTTCCTTCCGAAATACCCATATTAAAGAATTTTTGGCAGCTTTTCACAAACCGGAAGTCGCCATCTTGTAGACTATTTGACAATTTTTCTAAAACTGGAAGTCGCCATCTTGGATTCCAAAATGGCGTTGGACATCGATTGTAGGATATTCGGCGCCTTTTCACAAACCGGAAATCGCTATCTTGCTTTTCACAATGGTGTCGGACGTGGCATAATATGTGAACAGTCCCTCCACAGCACACCATTGAAGGCGTCGGTTAACTGAACACCGAGGAAACTAATCTTCTTCATGACACACCAAATATCCAATAATGTTTTTCGCGTTTTTGAACTTTTTCATTGTATGTACATACTCAGAAAACACTAAGGCTTTTTTGGGTCTTCAACCGCGTTATTTCAAAAATCGTTGTAAAAAAACCGCGTTGTTTCGAAAATCGTCGTAAAAAAAACCGCGTTATTTCAAAAATCGTCGTAAAAAAACCGTGTAAAAAAAACAACCGTGTAAAAAAAGACTTCAGCGAATGACGATTTATTGATCTGTTTTCAACTTTCAGCGACTCTAATGCCGTTAAGTGCAATTCAAGTCAAACTATCTTCCCTTTTGTATAGCCAACAATCTTCTTCAATAAAAAATGTACGCATTCGTTATCGAAATCGTTTTGCACTTGTCCTTCGAAGTAATATAAAAATTATTATGATAATTTTTCTTTTAGCAAACCCTCATCTTTTTAATCTTCTGCAGAATGGCATAAGGTTAAGTTTGCTATCGGAGATGAAAAGCGTTTTTAACAGCAACTTTTCCATGTACCACTTTCGGATAGAAAATGCCATTAGGCTGAAGGCTATAATAATGCCGAAAGCCATCAAGCCGACTAGGTCGTTTGGCTGAATATAGGCAATTAGAACCCTAGTAGCACACTTGTTGCAAGTTTGTCAAAGTAACTGCTATGTGACTCAATTAAGTCGCAATCAAGTTTCTGCAACCAATAACGACAGATTTGTGTTGCTTGCGAATATTGAAGTAAATATTTCATTTAATCTTAGTAAATGAACTTTCATGGATAATTCATTATACCTTCTCTGAACCATGAATAGGTTTTTCTAATCCCTTTACTTTCAATCTGCTAACATGTCATGAGGAAGATTAAATTTACGTTCTTCTTCTTCAAATAAGCTTATAATATCTAATTATTGTTCGTATTTTTTCTAATATAAAATCGCATCATCTGCAAATAGTTTGAGAAACAACTTCGTATTTGAGATTTATTTTTGAATTCGGAATTTGAAATTTGGAAACATTGAACTATTATGGGAGATTTTTCCTTGGTTTTCATGAGCAGTTTTTTCAGGATGATGATTATGTAATACTACCATCTATTGTAGCAAGGTAACTTTCCATAGCCCTGGATTAATTTGAAACACGAAATGATCAGGATTCTATAGTTGATTGTAATCATCAAGCTCCTGTATGGAGGGCCAAAATTGTTTGGGCGGGCCCGTAAGGATAGGCACGTACACGAAACCAGATATTATAGGGAAGATAATATTCTTCCAGAAACAAATTCACACACACAGCACTAGAATCGAGCCTACGATTGACAGAATAAACTTGAAAGATGGGATCTAAGAAACCGCCGTCGTTCCGCGAAATTTTGCAATAGAGAGGAGGCACTCCTAGGCTCTATATCAAAATTGTTTCACTTGGGAGCCCTTGTGATCCCTCCCTGTCCTCGTAATATGTTTTGTGATATAAAGGCTGGCTGAAAGTAAATTGGTACGCTCAAAAAGACCTGTAATTCGTGATTCAGTAAGTCTAAAAGTCCACTCATGGTTGCTTCAAAGTAACAGCATTAGTTAATTACATTTCTCCAGTTCGAACGAAATCTCGAACCTTCCTCATGATGGAGCCCATCAGCGACCGCACATTGGAAACGGATACGGAACCAGCGTGTTTTTTCCATTTTGCCTGCATTTGGCTGCCCCACCGCTTCGTCGAAGTCGCTGTTTTGAAATTGCCCAGTATTTTTCGATTGGTTGAAAATCCCGGCAATTCGGATGATTCATTAGCATGGGGACAAAATCGCTCTTTATGGCAGCATACCACTCCAAAACCACCTTGGAGTAGTAGCAGCTGGCCAAATCGGGCCAAAAGATGACTTTGCCCCTATGCTTGCGGATGAACGGCAATACACGCTTTTTCATGGCATTCTTCGATGTAAACTTGGGATTTCATTGTCGAGGATGTGACGAATGGATCCGTTTTCAGGTCAAGTACAAATCGCTTGCCAAATCATGGCCTTCTTCGCGAACTTATTGGCAAACACGAACTTGGCACACCCCCACATCCAGTCGCGAACTTTTGACCAGCCTGAAATTGAGTTTAAGTATGTTTCGTCACACAGAAAAAACAGCGTTCCCTAAAAATCAAAAAGGAACGTGAACTTGTTTTTGTTTTCAGCATTATTCCCTTTAAACGTTGTTTAGTTCATGATTACGTGATTCAGTTCACGGTGTATTTTTGCCTGTTCTCGAATACTTGACTGCAGTTCACGGATCTGGACAAGGATTTTTTTTTTCCGTGCATTGATCAAAGTACAGCCGTTGTGTTTCGTCAAAACACGGTCGTACAAGAACCTTGCACGCTTTTTGCCACAGAATTCTGCCTCAAGGCTCTACCAAACTGCAGCGTTTTCTTTTTCCGCCGCCGCAGCGAAATCGCAGCGAAAAAATCGCCGCGGTGAGATTACATGGCGGCTTATGTGAGCGCACAAACCGACGCAATGGGTTTTTAAATCGCGTTGGTTTGTGCGTTCCCTGCGGCGGCGGCAAAAAAACGCTGCAGTTTGGTGAAGCCTTCATGTGCTGATTCGGTTGTTTGCTGGCTTTGTAAGACTTGATGACGCTCTGCACCGTTTTAAAGTTGACGTTGTGCCTTCTGACCACACCTCGGTTCAAAAGACCGGAGTTGGCTGTAACGCACATCAACACATTGCTGTGCGGCTGACGATCCCTGGTTCGACGATCCACACTCAGGGTGTCCTAGTAGGTTTTGAGCACTCGACAAACTATTGTTTTCGGCATCTTTAGCACTTTAGCCAGTTTGTAACCGAACCATTTGGGCTTTTCCAGATGTTTGTACACAGTAATTTTTCTTCTTTTGAGTTCCATTAGACGTTATTTCTGAACGCGATTGACTACTTTGATCAAACATGCACCAGTTGTTCTCTAAGAAGTGTAAACAAACCACTGATAAAGATTGCCGATTTCCAACACTAGAGGCGTGCCAGCGGCGCGCGAGAGGCATACCAATTTACTTTTAGTCAGCCTTTATAGGGTGTCCCAGAAAGTCCAAGCACGGTTTTGATGCGCCACTGTTGCTTCCAGATGACGTTTATACAGCTGATCATTACAGTGCATCATTGTGTTTCACGCACCGGTGTATTTACTTGAAAATGTGAATCATTTCTCCGGAAGAGCGCTAACAGATCGTGCACAAATGGTGCACTTTTCCCAACATTTCGCTGAGTCAGTTGGCGAAAATGGAAGGTGTGAGCATCGGAAAAGTTCTTAAGGCGATTCGGAAGTATGGAGAGGAGTCTTCTTTTCAGGACAAAAAAAAATCTGGACGTAAACTGGGCCCTCTTCACTAAAACCTGGACCGGAAAATCAGGCAAGTCTCACGAAAAAAGGGTACTTCCGTTCGGGATTTGGGCCAAAAAATTGAGAACTTCGAAGAGTAACGTCGACCGAGCAAAGACACGAAATGAACTAAGGATATAATTCTCGAGTACTTTTTCAAATAGACGAATCTGATTTTGTAAACTAAGAGGTGAAATAAGATTCAAACCTGAAATTCTTGTAATCATTAGCACTTTCATGCAAACTAGGGCCCCCAAGTCAAGGAATAACATTTCCCTAACATGATGGTGATGCTACTTTCCGTGCGGTTGCTGATAGTTTTGAGATGGTTACGTTTGAATCTTACTTCCTCTCTTTGTATACAAAATCAGATAAGTCAGTTTGAAAAAGTACTCGAGTAGCCCACAATGTACAAATTCATGCATCGGTGTTGCCAAAGCGAGTTCTCAATTAATAACTGTGTAATTGCGCTTAGAATACTAAGTTGAGAAGCAGGCAAAAGCCCGTTGATTGGGCGTCAAAAAAATCAGGACGCTTCCGAGCGATAAGTTTTAACACGGTCCGTGCTGGTCAAACTATTGACTATGCCGATCTGTCAATTTTCGGTAAAAAAAAACCCAATGATTTGGCAAGCAACTCGTGAGTTTGCAATGCTTTCAAATCCGTAGGTAGCAACCGATACGATGACTGCTGATGTTAACGTTCGGAAATGTTTGGAGCGGTGCCTGTTCCCCATGATCCGGAAACAAAATAATGCAATACTAATGCAGAAACGTTAGCCTGATACAAGGAGATAAATCCTCCAAACTGTCTCCAGGTATGACCAATTGAAACATTTTGGGGTCTGACAAAGGCATATTTGCGCAAACATGTTAAGGCAGATATGAAAGAGATTGGACAAAAAAGTATCAAAAATCCTTGTATATAATAGTCTGTGCTGAAGCTTATGAGCAGTGTTAGATCAAAAGTCTGCTCGTTGACGTATGATTTAATTGATCTCGGAAATGTCCAATGAACTGTAGATATTGTAAAGAACATCCATTCGAATAAAAACTCCATCGACTTAAAAACCGAGTTGTTATTTACAAATCGTGCTTAGACTTATTGGGACACCCTATGATACATTTTTCAGAATGTTTCAACGGATGCTTCTGAGAGATCATTCCCAATGATTATCCACGCGTTTACTCAATCCCACCTCATATTGTTATAGAAGACAAGAGACATTTTACTATGCAACTTTAAGTGATCATTACACGCTGTCCATTTTTGGTTCAGACACTTTTGAACGTTGATGTGGCAGCATGCTCACACATGAAATCTGCAGCGACCAAATCGGCAGAAACTGTCATACCCCTTTCTGAACTGAAGGGCAGGGAGCATGAGCAGTTCTTTCTTATCCTATTTAAAAATTCACAATAAGGCTTGTTCGCGATAAAATCTCGACAGATTACATTTAGAATAAAACAAATTTGCTGTTTGTTTAATCCAGGGTGCATTTTTTTTGCATTGTACATTATTAGTCTTCTTAAAACTAATAACAGTTACTAAATAAGGCTGCATGAAGAAACTACGAACTTTTGAGTTAATTCCAGCCATGATAGTCTGGGCAGACTTCTCTGCAACCGATTTAGCTGCTTTTGTCCATGATTTTCGAAATTTTTCTATAGTTGTAGCTTGTTGTTTATATTGAGAGAGTTCTCGCTTCACGAGAGTCCAATACCGCTTGATAGGTCGCAACTCCGGGCAGTTAGGTGGATTCGCCTCTTTCGGTCCAACATGGGCTTCATTCGCAGTCCAAAACATCTTTGGTGTAGTAACAAGATGCCAAATCAGGTCAGAATAGCGAGGGAGCGTCATGACTGCGCAGGAATGGTAACAATTGCTTCTTTAGGTATTCTTCACGGTATATCCTTGTTTACCGTTCCGGTGGTGATGAAGCTTTGGCTTGCTCGACCACAGTTGCATATTTCCTGCCAAACGAAATATGTTTTGGGAAACTTGGCCTTTTTCTTCGTCCTGAAATGCTCCAGTACGCCGTTTCGTTGCATGACAGTATGATAAAACATTCCAGGAAGCTGATCAAAGTCTTCCAGCACATAAGTTTCATCGTCCATTATCGCGCAGGAAAACTTCGTCGAATATTCGCGATACAACTTGCGAGCCCAGGTTTTAGCCGTCACATTCTGTTTATCATTACGGTTCGGTATAGTTTTCACCTTAAACGACTTCATACCTTGCCGGTGCTTGGAAGTATGCACGAAAGTTGGGGACATTTTTTATTTTTCAAGCCACAGTACGTACCGAATGATCGGGTCTCTTCTGCAATATTTGCTTCACCTTCGCGTCCTTCTGGTGGTTCCTGAGATCCATTTTTGTTCCGCTCCCATCCTTCCTGGCTGTTTTTAAACGTGTATCGAAATTATTTAAGAACGTTATGACCAGTTCTTGCAGGAACAGCAACCTTTTTTGCAAATTATCTTACTGACAGATCCGGATTTTCATTCCGATCGTACACAATTGCTTTTCGCACTTGCTCTTCTTTCGACGCCATCTTCGATCTAAAAGCTTGTAGTATCATCAAAAATAGATTTTACACAATGAACAGACATACGTTCATTAATCTGCGAAATATTTCACGCGTAGATGAAGTATTTTCAGAGATATACGTATTTAGGGATGTCCAGATTTTGTCGCGAACAAGCCTTACCATGATCGTTTTCCACATTGAAATCGATCTTAGAAACTTTATTCATTCCTGCCCTGGAGCATTGAGCATTTCCCAGTTCCACATCGCCCTGGTACAAGTTGAGACAAACTATATCAGGGAGATTCTTGAAGTTATCACTGCTCTGGTATGTTTCCCCAGACCGAACGCTTTTCTAGCAAGATATCTTTCATAAGTTCTCTATTTTGAGGATTTTGGATCAGAAGCTTCAAGGTCTCTATGATGCTTGTATACAAAAAGGTCTCGTTTAACTTTACACTGCGTTCGATACCATCAACGTGATGAATGACATCACGCGTTTGGAGCATTTTTTCGGCAAGAACAGGAATACTAACTGTGAATTACGGGACGCAAGGAATCAACCATTCCGCTCTGTTGCTCGGAAACACGTCTTACCTCGGCTGCGGTGGAATACGAAAGAGGTCGAGGCGCGGCCTACCACAATTACGCTAGCTGTCGGGCGAGCGTTAGAGAGCCTTCTGTTGGGTGCCATAATCGAGGTATTTATCCAAGGTAGGATCAATCAGCGAGGTTGGCATGTTTAACCACCAGTGCTACCGCCGGATAATATTATGGCATCTACACAATAACAACCGATTTGCTCTTAGTTGACACTTCGGAGAACGGGTCGTGTACGTGGAACTGATTTAAAAAAAATAATCGATATCATGATCATCCAAAAAGTCCTTTGTGTTCTCTTCAAAGTATTTACCAAGCATTTGAACGAGGGTTTCGCAAAGTCTGATCATTTTTACGATATTGGTTTACGATAGTGACACATCCGCCGCCAACCGGCAAATTCCCAGTGAAACGCATCTTTGAATATCTTCTGTTCTACAACTGGAGCTTGCAATTCAGCAGGGTAAACAGATTCAGCACTTTTAACTTTTAGTAGAGCAAATTATGATACATGTAGTTTTCGCTGAACTAAGTGTTTGGGTATATTTTATTGTTCAAAGGTTAGGGGTAATTTCGACGGAAAACATGTCCGATTATAAGCAGTCCCCGCTCGTGTGCCACAGGAGTATCCGGGCTCGTTAATGTAGCATAATGTTCCTTGATATGCATTAAAACAAGATTCTGATGTTTTTCTGGCCGATTTTCGCCTAAACAATCATAAGGTCGAAAAAAATACGCATGTTTTTAGTTAAAACTACCCCTTACTTTTAAATGATAACTTGTATTAAACAGTTTTGTTCGGCAAACATGTACGCTGTAAAGTTTGCTATATTTTGTTTGGAAAAAACTTTGTCTTAAAATGAGCAACAAAAAGTTAGAATAAAAAACTTTCATTTTTGGAGAGCAAAAAAGTAGCTCTATTATGGTCAAATTAAGAGCTAGAAAAATGGATACTTGAAATTATGTTCCCTACAAACGTGTCTTTGACATCATCCTTATAAAGTGATTTGCTCAAAAGTTTGGAGCTACGAAACTATCACCACAAGATGGACAAGACTTTAAATACAACTTTGTAGAAGACGCCATGATTCGAGAGCGTAACCCTGAGGAGTTATTAATTTTGCCGTAACAAAAGGCTTTTCCGATCACTGTGTGGAGGAGTGACATTTGCATTTGTCCGCAGTTGACGTCTATCTAATGCCAGTCGACTTCGACGATGTTTTGATACATTTTTGTATCAGTAGGCAGTAGGTGCCAAGGCTTGGTTCTTAGCCCCATTCTTCGCACTACATCCACTAATGTTGTTTGCTGAGAGAATGATGAGAGAAAATCCTTAATTACTCGCTAACCGTGAGAGACATAGGAAAAAAACAGTTTTTTGATCTAACTTTTTTATTTTTTGTTTGACATACGATAGAGACGATTTCAGCACACCAAAAGTTGTAACTTTTATTGTTCTAGAATCAATGGGAAGACAACTTAGCTGAACATTTTTAAATACACAAGTTACAGCAAATTAACTGATTTTTATAGGGACACTCTAAGCCACGTAGAAAAAAAATGCTATAATTCGTTCATATCAAAATGTATGGAAAAATTTATACCATCAAAATCGCTTGAAATTATGCATTCTTCAATTTTTATCAATAACTAGCTGATCCCGGTGCGAGCGTTGCTACGCCTGCAACTAAATGAATGAACATAACATAGAAATGACGCTTTTTTTTTAATGAGTTTTTTTTTGAGTAATAAGGAGTTCAAACTTCTATCAGAACATTCTTCTTACCCAGGCAATACACAATTTGTGGCTTAGTTACCTGGATAATTCTCAGGATTGGTTGAAATTTGTGTTTAAATTCGCCATAGAAACATTTCTTGCATTCAAAAAACCCCCCGTTTTAGATTCCATTTGCTTGATTAGTTCTCAAGCTATGCAGAAATTTGTGTTTCATTTGTATGCGAGCCGGAAGGGGGAAGCGGTCTCAAACAATCATAAGAACCTTCCCCAGCCCCAAAAATACCTGCATACATATTTTCACTCCGATTGGTCAGACGGACAGTCAGACAGAAATCCATTTTAATATAAATAAAAATCCTGTTTCCAATACCCCCCACATGCCATATGTGGTTTCATTTACTTGAATAGTTCTCGAGTTATGCAGAAAATTGCGTTTCATTTGTATGAGAGCCCCCTCCCCTTTCAGAGGGCAAAGGGGTCTCAAACCACCATAGAAATATGTCTGACCTTCAAGAAAATCCACAATTCAAATTTGATTCCATTTGCTTTATTAGTTCTCGAGTTATGCAGAAAATTGAGTTTCATTTCTATGGGACCCCCCTCATTAAGAGGGCAGAGTGGTCTTAAACCACCATAGGAATATGTCTCTCCTTCAAAAAATTCCACATGCCAAATTTGATTCCATTTGCTTTATGAGCTCTAGAGTTATGCAGAAATTTGTGTTTCATTTGTTTGAGAGCCCCCCCCCCCTTCAGAAGGCGGCAGAGTCTTAATGACCTTAAAAACATTTCTCTCCTTCAAAAACCTCCATATGCCAAATTTGGTTCCATTTGCTGGATTAGTTCCCGAGTTATGCTAAAATTTGTGTTTCATTTATATGGGAGATCCCTCCCTCCACTTTTAGAAGTAGAAGGGGTCTCAAATCATCATAGAAACATTTCTCTCCTTCAAAAACCTCCATATGCCAAATTTTGTTCCATTTTCTTGATTAGTTCTCGAGTTATGCATAAATTTGTAATTCATTTGTATGGGAGACCCCCCCCCCTTCAGAAAAGGGAGGGGTCTCAAATTAGCATTGAAACAGTATTCATCTACAAAAACCTCCACATACCATTTGGATTTGGTTCAATTTGCTTGATTAGTTCTCGAGTTATACAGAATATTGTATTTCATTTGAATAGGAGCCCCCCCCTTTCAGAGCCAAGAGGAATTTGAAACCATCATAGAAACCTTTCTTGCCTTCAAAGCCTTACACATGCTAAATTTGGTTTCTTTTGCTTGGGATCTCAAACCACCGTAGAAACATTTCTTGCCTACAAAACCTCCACATGCCATATTTGGTTCCATTTGTTTGATTAGTTCTTGAGTTATGCAGAAAATAGTTTTTCATTTGCATGGGAGCCCCCCTTTCTAAAGGCGGGAGGGGTGTCGAACTATAATAAGATCCTTTCCCGGACCCAAAAACCCCTGCATACAAATTTGCATAACGGCAGGGATAGTTCTCATGTTTGGTTGAAATTTGTTTCATTTGTATGAGAGCCTCCCTTTTTAGAGGGAGGAGGGGCTTTGAACCACCATAAAAACATTTCGTGCCTTAAAAAACTCGTCTATTCCAAATTTGGTTCCATTTGCTTGATTATTTCTCGAGTTATGCAGAAATTTGGGTTCCATTTGTTTGAGAGCACCCCCTCCCCCCTTCCTCCTCATATGACGGAAGAGTCTCAAATCACCATAGAAACACTTCCCTCCTTCAAAAACTTCCACATGCAAAATTTGGTTTTATTTCTCTTATAAGTTCTCGAGTTATGCAAGGATTTGCGTTTCATTTGAATAGTTCCCCCCCCCCTTTCAGAAAGGGGAGGGGTCTCAAATCAACAAAGAACAATTTTTTGTCTTCAAAAACCACCACTTACTAAATTTTGTTCCATTTGCTTGATTAGTTCTCGCGTCATGCAGAATAGTGTATTTCATTTCTATCGGAGCCCCCCCCCCCCCTTTAGGATGGGAAGGGGTCTCAAACCAACATAGAAATATTTTTTGCCTTAAAAAATCACCACATGCTAAATTTCGTTCCGTTTGCTTGATTAGTTCCCGAGTTATGCAGAATATTGTGTTTTATTTGTATGGGAGCCCCCCCCTTTTATGACGGGGAGGGTTCTCAAGCTACCATAGAAACCTTTTTTGCCTTCAAAAAATCACACTTGCTAAATTTGGTTTCTTTTGCTTGATTAGTTCTCGAGTTGTGTAGAAATTTGTGTTTCATTTGTATGGGAGCCCCCCTTTTCAGTAAAGAGAGGGGTCTCAAACCATCATAAGATTATTCTTCGGCCCCAAAAATCTCTGCATACAAAATTTCACGCCGATCGGTCCTTCCGCTCGCGAGTTAAATCGTGACAAAGGAAACCCCAACTCATTTTTATTATATAGATATATGCCTTTATGTCCGCAAATAAAAAGTAAGGTTTTCGATTTCTCTGAAAATAAGGACCACCCTAGTTTTTATTTACTCCAAAGGAAAGCTTTGTTATTAAAAACAATTTTGTGGATGAAAATTTTGCGCCAAAACTTCATACTTAGGCGGAAAATGTATCTTTCTAGCTAAATTCGCCTTCTGGACCACTGAAGTGGTTGTAAATTACCATTCCGTTTACCGCGGAATTTCTAAACTTTCTAACCAACCGTATAATGAAAGAACACAGCCCCATCAACCTACAAGTTGTACAATCAGGAAGCATTGCGCTCGGGCCCCATTACTAAATTCACGGTTCCAGCTGACATCCTCCTCATTCAACATCTCTGTATCGCTCTCGTGACCTAGAATAGCCACTATGCAACTCGAGTAATGATCATCAGCGGATAGCTCCCATCCTCCGCCGCCGTTTCATGTCTTTTTCTCCAACCCTACACACAATGGAAACATGATTCCATCGAATGTTCCCACCAACGACACCGGAGCTGCCAATTTTTGCTCAATTAGGAAATGGAGTCACTTGGTTTGCAATATGCAGGCTAATTAAATTGCCTCCACCGACAACAACAACATCATCGGACGACTGTTGTGTGTAGGCACGTAGGTATTGGCATACGCGTGAAACCGAGGGCAATGTTTATGTTTAATTGTCACATACACGTGGAGCACCTGGATCATCATCAACGGAAAACGACCAGCTAACGAAATTACCCTTGACGTGCGAGCGTGTGAGCTGTAATAACACTAATTGTACCACCGCATCCGGAATTATTGATTCACAGAGAGGAAGTGCACCACAACCTCAATCCGGAAACGAGTAAGCAGATCGAAGTTACCCAATCGAAAAAAAAACAATCCTTCTCACTCATAGACCGATAGCATCTCGCCATGGCAACTAAGCAAAGTAACCCCTGCTGTCACATTTGTCTCACATTCTCTGTTATAATGTATCATGAAGTAGTTACCATGGCATGCCAAAAAGGTAGTGTAATCAATTTTCTCTCTATTCTACTTTCCATGCCTAATCAATCAATTTTTATCGCGAATCATCCCTCTCACCGCATCTTGAGTCATTGCTTGCGTGCGTAAATTACCGCCTATCTCGCTCGTTGTGCCCTCCATAGCTACGTAGTTGCGTAGATCCATGTTGTAAATAGTCCGATTCCGATCTCCTACTTTACGGTGGCTCGTTCTTCCGAGCCCCCACATTCGTATTTGTCAATCAGATAATGCCACCAAAAGAAGAAGAAGAGAAAAAAAAAATCCACCTCCAGCCGAACGGTGAGAGCAACCCAAAATCAAATTAACACGCGTCTTTTTTCCGCATATCTATCCCCCAATGTACGGCTTCCTCGTCGCCGTCGTATTTCCTCCGACGTGGCAATCCCAACCTCAAGGACCCACGGGATACCATGCGCGGCAGTATTTTCCGTACGTTTCGTCCGAGAGCGACCTCCAACGCTACAAAGCAGTGCCATTAAAGCAGAACTCGAGCCACGAGCCGCGAACCAGTTCATCACTTTCTAATGTGCCTTCAGACTCTACTAAAACTAAGGTTGGTTCGGGTGGTTTGGTTTGGAAGGGTTCGAAGAAGTTGACGTATTGTTCTCTTATCGTTGCAGCAGGATAATGGATCAGCGAAATACTTTCAGGGAACAAGACAAACAATAAATATGGGTGAAAAAGTAGCACAGGTAGGTGGAATTTCAGGTCCTTGATAGCCGAAGTACTGTTAGTAAAACAAGTATTAATTGCTCATCCAAATACCCAGAAATGAAAGAACATTTGCTGTTATAATATCCGATTATTTACCATTTCACTATTTGTAACTATTAAGATTTAATACTTTAACCACGAACAAAATATAGCGTTCGTATCTTGTGTAATTATGTAATTACCCATAATGAAAAAAAAGTAATTTTAATGCGTACTATCGAAGTATCGCATACCAAGAGGTTGTGTTCTTTAATGAAACGTGTCACATATAAAAACGTAAGACATGGTTTCTTGTTATGCTGAAAAATAGACAATGGCTTTTTCCTAAAATTTATTGAAAATGTAAACATCAATAGCACGTCTAAACATTTGTTCAAAAAGATGAAATAATCACAATGTTTGCAACATAATCTAATAAGAAGCTTAGTTACTTTTTTTCAAAAATTGTTAGGAACCCTCTCGGACCCCCTTATAATTTGTACATCATTTTAAAGGGTATTCGTTATTAAATAAATTTACGTTATGTTTTGCTGCTAACACTTGCTAACCTGTAATCTACACTCTCGCGCCACTTTACTCAATTTTTGAGTACAATTGTATGCTATCTCTTTTTCTCTCACGGAAATGTTACTCAATTTTCGTTAAAAAGTGGATCAACTCAATTTTTGAGTAGATCCACTTTTACGAAAATTGAGTAACATTTCAGTGATAGAAAATGAGATAGTATACAATTGTACTCAAAAATTGAGGAAAGTGGCGCGGGAGTGTACGCATCCTCGAAGATAGCTCAAACAATTCATTAAAACCGCCGTGAATCCTTTAAATGACAAGATAATAATAAGTTGTCCTCTATGAAAAACTGGTTTTTTAAAGTACCTTAAACTCCTTAGAACATATAAAAAATGGGAAAATTCAAATAAAAAAATTGTTTTTTAGGGGGTATTACATTTTTCATTCCTTTTTCACCCTACAACTTTGTCCAGTTAAGAGATAGTAAGTTTTTATTTTCAACAAAGTTTCATGTAATGACCTTATCTACAATGTTCTAATACATAGTTATCGGTTTGAACCAGAAATATATTTTTTTGTGTAGGTGTATACACCCCTTAAATCAAATTTGTTAACACAAAAATAAAGTACTCAAAAAATGTAGAAACATTGTAGAAGATTACGAATTGTAGATCACGAATTTACGAGGAAACATGCTCTCAGCGTCTAAACTTGAAACTTTACAGCAAAGTGATGTTCTACAACACGGTTTGTATCACTAAGGCCCTTTTTTGATGTTGATTAAAATGAGGGTGGTCCCAATTTTTACTGAAATACAGAAACTAACTTTTTTATTTGCAGAAATAGACGTTTACATTCTTGGGCAAAGTTGTAGCGCAGAAAATTTCATGGAATATATATATATATATATATATATATATATATATATATATATATATATATATATATATATATATATATATATATATATAAATGTATATGTATAATTTTTTTTTGTAGCTTAAAAATTGACCGATTTAGAGCAATTTTTCCTCATCAACTCAGGCTGTACAATTTTAAAAGTTCTACAATTCGTCCGAACTCAATTTTACGATGGAAATTGAAATAAAAATGTTAGGACCGAAAAACTTTTTTGTTATGGTACACCCTAAGTTGACGAGGGAAAAGTTGCTCTAAATTGGTCAATTTTCAAGCTACAAAAAAAATAATATATGAAAATTCCATGAAATTTTCTGCGCTACAACTTTGCCCAAGAATGTAAACGTCTATTTCTGCAAATAAAAAAGTTAGTTTTTGTATTTCAGTAAAAATGGGGACCACCCTAATTTTAATCAACATCAGATAATGGGCCTTAGTGATACAAACCACGTTGTAGAACATCACTTTGCTGTAAAGTTCCAAGTTTAGCCACTGGGAGCATGTTTCCTCGTAAATTCGTGATCTGGATCATAGTGCACTGTGGCTGAGGTGAATTTGTCGAAAGGGAGTTCCTCTTTTGATAGCCAGTCCAACGCCTACCGTGCGTGGAACAATGGCTGAGGTTTTGACCCGATTTATTCATGATTTCATTGCGGCGGAAAAATAGTTCATGATATCATGATTTTTGTTCATGGTGTATATTCATAACACGAAAACACAACATATTCATGAAATCATGACCTGTTTTTCTCGTTTAGAAGAACACATTATTTCCCGTGTACTGCTTTATAACGTTTGCATTAAAAAATGGACTTTTTTTGGATGGTGATAAAAAAAGTGCTAAGAGAGATAATTGCTTTTGATTTTTTTCCATGGACGGTAATTATTTAAGCATACTTTCAAAAAAAATTCTACGCCCTTGTGAGCGGCCTTTCGGAACATTCGCCATGGCGGACGAAAACATGCGTGAAGGCATGTTTTTGAGTCCGTTCTTCGTTTTATTGATCAATTCCTTCTCAAATCGTGACAAAATTGTTGGAGTAGATCTTACGCTTCAGGTTGGCCCAGAAATTCTCGATGGGACGCAGCTGGGGGACGTTGGTAGGTTCGCCGACATGGGTACCACATCGATATTTAGCCGCTCCATCTCCTTCAATGATCGTTTCGAGTAGTGAGCGGACGCCATATCCGGCCAGAACACCACGTCTTCGCCCTTATGGTATTTCTTGACCTCGGAGCTCAATTCCATCGTGGGGGCAGTAAAATACGAAGTGCCCTACCAGTCGTTGCCATCCAGGGTGAGATAGATCTTGTCATCCATCACCACCACCACGTCCCGATTTGCCGGAAAAATCGAGATGATCATCTTATTTAGCCGCTACCGCTGTGTCATTGTCTGCAGCTCTAAAACCAGTGGACTGGCCTTTCCCTTCCTGATATGTATGTTCATTTTCACCAGGTACTTTTTCACTGTTTGGCCGGTGCCGGCACGCAGCGATGTAACCACTTTTCCCTCGGTCGTCCTCTTCAGCATCCTTTGAAGCATCTTGTCCTTCAGGGTCGTCGGCCGTCCGGAACCGGGCTTTCTTTCGATGCTCTGATTGTTGTCTAATAGTGCCAAGATGTTGTAGATGCCGGAACGGGCGTATCCGGCTTCCAGAAGAGCCCACGATGTCCGTTTTCGACGCGGTGGGGTGCCGTTCCTTGAACACGTACACTTCTGAAAGGTTGCTTCATTGTTTTTGCCATCACGGTTAGAGTTCGACTGATAGAGCTGTCAAATTTTGTTTGCTGACTTATGGGTTACTATGATTGATGCTGCATGGATCGTTTTGTCAGTGCGAGTGAAAGTAAACCCATGAGTGCTTGATTATCGCTAAATTATTGACATATTTAGTACATAGGCCGAATGAAGGTGATAGGCTAACATTACATCTCGTTACCCTATTTTACGGAATTTCCGCCATATTACAATCTTGGAGATTATAAAATGTTCTCACAGGGTTTAACAACATCTCTAAAATGCTATTTATTTCACTGAAACTCCACCAACATACTAAACGTATTGCAAATCGACCAACATCACAGTTTTTTTTTTTCAATTTCTCGTAAATTATTAAAATATTTGTGAAATTCTGCTTTTTATCATTAAAGATGTACCAACTGGAAGTTCAAATAACTTATGGGAATTCAACCTGCTTCTCAAAGTTCCGGTTGTTTTCGAAAAGTTGTATCAATTCCATGGATGATCAGAAAACTTTTTGGATATTCAACATCACTTCTCTTTGCAAAAGAGAGCGAGCAAACATCATGATCTTGAAACTTCCAGTAAGTTGAATTATTCCGAGAAGTTTAATCAACTCCTGTCAAGTTCATTGAATTTCCACCCAATCTTCATAGATATTCCGAAGGTCATAGTAATTCAGAAGCTTATACAAGTTCTGACCAACTTATGAAACTGCCGAGAAGTTCATAGGATTGTCATAAAGTTGTAGAATATGCGATTGAATAATATGATATTTAGAAAGGGTTCTGAGAAATGCGAATTGATTCTATCTTCAAGATATCATCGGTTTCCCCCAGAAAGCTTATCAAAACTGTCATAGTAAAATGTATCCTCGCCCCCAGAAGATAAGCCTGATTTGTCCAAAGTCCCCAGTAAACTTACCAAAAATGTTTTAAAATAGGCTCCCTTAAAATTTATCTATATGAGCGAGTGCCAATCATGACCAATCTATTAATAAACCGATTGTTCATTGTGAAGACTTGTTGCTGCGGTAAGGGCATCTTCAGCGGTGGTCTATTCTTGGAACAACTTTATACTTGATTTGCAAAACTCGAATGGAACCAGCTAAGATAGACTAACTTTGTGTTCCCCGCACCGGTGTTGTATTGCTTGTTGTTGTTCTTGTCCTGCACACAACTGTCACCCTGTGAATCATTCAACATCAGAGATCAGAGGCTTTTTTTAGAGACCGCAGATTTTTCCAATTTTTTGCCTTGGATTGGTTTGACCAAATAATTTTTACTGTCAGTAGTGCGCCAAATTCATTACCAGTTCAAATTTGAACGATAGATAATGCTGATTTGTAATTTGGCAGCGGTAAAAATAGAGGCAAATCGAAGAGGCTCACGCCCTGGAAATGGTGATCATCATCGACCGTGATTTTCATTTCGGTTGTAGAAGTTGTTCCAGGGCTACTTTAGCAACAAGCTTACCTATGACGAAAAGCACTTTCTGTGTCGTTTCCACATGCCAAGGGAGATGTTACTGACAATTTTGCAACAACTAGAGTCATCTGATGTCTTTTTTAGCTAAGTTGCGATGCAGCTGGAAAAGTTGGCGTACAATTCCTCAGCTAGTTCTCTCGACAAAAATTTGAGGATTACGGAATCAACCAGTCTGTTGACCCTGAGGAATTTCCACAAAGCTATCCTGAAGACTTACAGCCAGCAGTATTGGCGCGGTAACCCTGGAAGAGGTTAAACAACTGATGAACGAAAATGCTTTCCAAAAGTTTTCAAAAAAAAAAAATCGCATTAATTCAGTGAACTTCTCTGAACCCAGGCAACTTATCAGAAGTTCGGGACACTTCTAAGAAATTCAGAAAACTTTCCAGAAATTTTCTGATTCTCTCTGCTGTTTAGAAAACATCCTAGAAAATCAGGGGACTTCCCAAAAGTTCCGGCAACTTCACTGATATTCAGGGTATTTCCCAGAAAATTCAGAGACTTTTTCATAAATTCAAGGAGCTTCACATGATTTCAAGAAACTTTCCAAAAGTTAAGGGTTCTTTCCAGAAGTTTAAGCAACTAACCAGAAATTCAGAAGTTCCAGAAGTTCAGAAAGCTTCACGAATCAGGAATAAAAATATCGAACTATTCATTCAAAATTAAATCTATTTCACGGAATTCGCCATACCCCCATTCTTGGATATTATAAAAAGTTCTCATAAGGTTCAACAACATTTCGGAAATGATATTTATATCACTGAAATTCCACCAACTTATTAAAAGTTTTGCATATCGACTAACCTACCAGATTTTTTTTTTCAATTTCTCGTAAATTATTAAAATATTTCTGAAATTATGCTTTTCATCATGAAAGATGTTCCAACTGGAAGTCCAAATAACTTCAGGGAATCTAAACCTGCTTCTCAAAGTTACGGTTGTGTTCGAAAAGTTGTATCTATTCCATGGATGGTCCGAAAACTTATTGTAAATTTAACATCACTTCTCTTCGCAAAAGTGAGCAAGCAAACTCCATGCTTGAAACTTCCAACATATCTTGAAACTTTCAGTAAGTTAGTTCAATTTCCGAGAAGCTTAATCAACTTCTGTCAAGTTCATTATATTTCCACCCAATCTTCATAGATATTCCGAAGTTTATAGTAATTCAGAAAATATTTTATAACGAGTTCGTTCAGTTTCTAGAAGCTTATACAAGTTCTGACAAACTCATGAATTTGCCGAGAAGTTCATAGGATTGTCATAAAGTTGTAGAATATGCAATTGAATAATATGATATTAAGAAACGGTTCCGAGATATGCGAATTGATTCTATCTTCAAGATATCATCGGGTTCCTACAGAAAGCTTATCAAAACTGCAATAGTTTAATGTATCCTCTCCCCCAGAAGATAAGCCTGATTATTCCAGAGTCCCCAATAAACTTACCAAAAATGTTTATAAAACAGGCTCCCTTAAAATTTATCTATATGAGCGAGTGCCAATCATGACCAATCTATCAATAAACCTATTGTTCATTGTGAAGACTTTATTACTTTTCATTTCCGAGCAATCGAAAGAAGAGAACCATTTGTTATCCCGGAATGAAACGAAGAGGCAATTCGCGTTCACCGGGAGAAACTTGAGGTAATTACATATTAGCATCCGAGGCGAGCAACTCCACTTTCAACCTGACTTCAGCACCACCCGCAACAAGCACGGCCAGTTGAGTTTTTGTTTAATGAAAGGTGAAATTTTACTCATTAATTGGTATTATCAAGTAGCGTGTAGTGTTTTGGAACGGTATTTTTCTTTTCCAAATTGCTGCAAGAATAGATCAAAACATATAGTACCAGATTTAAAATAAAGCAAAATAGATCCGGTATAAAACAAGATTTACAATACAGGTGCAGCGATGTTTTTGCGTTTGGTAAAACAAATCCAATCCACGGTTTGAACCATCGTTGAAGATGCCCTAACGGTCGTTATATAGGAGTAAATGTCACTCATCCATTCTCTTGTCCTTTGTCATTGCTGGGTCGTGTATGTGAGTGCTCTGGTATACTTCCTTACGATATTCTTGATCCATCAGTGACAGTAGCTGTACAATATAATTGTGCTGTGTTGACTTTCTTTTACCGCGGTGATTTGTTCCATTGGTTTGTGATGTATCTATGTGTCGTTTGCTAATTCTGCGGTGAGTTTTAATTTTGTATTCCTGTCTATTGCTCTTACGGTTATTAAGTTGGATGTTGATCTTTGCGGGATATTTGGCTATTTTGTCCTGGTGAATTTTATTTCAAGGTTATGGGTTGGGATATTTTTGTTGTAGGTTTTTGGAACAGGAGTGAAGTTTTTTGATTACGATTACGAGGCACAGGTGATTGATTCTGGGAGCGTGATTGTAATATGTGTTTTACGTCAGCGAGTTCTTTCGTCAGTGTAGCAACTTGCAGCAAAGTGGCTATTATATGATCTTTAGCGACCAGTTGTTGTTGAATTTGGTCCTGTACGACACCTGCGACTGTTTTCTGCTTATTATCTTCGGCGAATATGCGTCTCACTTAGGTATCAGATAAACGTTTGTCGACCTTCAGACAGACAACCATTTCTTATTGTTTGTACGTCGGCCATTCACGTGACGTTGTTTAATGTTCAGTTTTGCAATAGAGGCAGTTAGGTGAATTTGTGCATTGTTCTCCCTCGGGTAAGTCATGGAACATAGAGTATCGCAAACAGATTGCAGATTGTTGACAACATTTTTTAGAGTGTCCGTAGGAGCCACACTTGAAACATATCATTGGCGAAGGGTAATAATTGCGCACTTGCATGCGCAATATCTCAAAGTAAACAAATGTTGGTAGGATTGTGCCATGAAAGGTCAGAATCAGTACTGGCGTGTTTTTTCAACGAACCATTTATTCGCTTCATGATTCTTTGCACTGAACGCCCTGATCCTTGAGGTAGTTCAATATCATTATCATCTTTGTTGATTGAATCATATACTACTCCTTGAACTATGTTGAGAGTAGGTTACGGGGTTATTTCAACTTCACTGTTTGTTATTTTTTCGACGCACAACAAGCAGTAACACTAGACCCATATCATCTGGACCAAGCATCCATAATGGTGGATTGCTTCGGCATATCGTTCTTACTGTGATCATGAGGAGCTGTAGGGCATCTATCCGTAGTTGCCGAACACAAATTACACCACTACCACTTTTTCCACAGGGATGTATTTAACGATGAGATCGTTTTTGTACGCTCTTTGAAACTGTCAAGCACTAGGAAACCACACTGCGATTTTACCTCATCGACTGTGTGTGTGTAAAGGTGAATTCATGGACTACCACGTGATATTTACACCACAAATTTTTGTTAATTCAGCTACTTTTACATAAGTTTTCACTAAAACTACACTTTATTAACAGGTGTTTCGACTATTTCTAATACCTTACCACCGAAGTGTGGTAATTGAAAGTATAAATCCCACTGAAAAACAGAATTGACAGAGAAACATTTACACGTGTATTAATAAGCGACAGTGTCCCGAACACGAAGTGAAAAAAAACTTCATGTTGATATTTTTTGACAGAATCGACCCTAATGAAAACAATTGAACCATCACAAAAAAAAACATCACAAACCAAGCGTAAAACTGATCGTACCAAGCTGTATTAACGTATCTTCAGTGTCGATTTTGGAATTATTAAAAGTTGACGGACTGACGGAGCCTTATATGTGAAGTCGCCAAGAGATGCGCCATTTGACGAATTAACCCGACGGTCAACGCTAAACGAAACTGCGTCTCCGTCGGCGTTGACTGTATTAACCTTTCTTGGGTTTTAACATTTTGTGACGAATAAGGTGTTCCTGATGATATTGATCCGAATTTCTAATTCACATTGTGGACAAAAAATTATGACCAAATTTAAAGTCTTTGCAGTCAAAATGTTTATTAGAGTCCTGAGATTTTCAGTTTCAGTAGTGAGTACTACCCTTCTTAACCCTATTGGCCTCAAGCAATCTGTGCCGGAAGAAGGCATGTTCTGTGGCAAGAAGGCACAATCTGTGAGGCGACGACAGTTACAGATTTTAGCCGAAACTACTACTACTCCTCATGAAAAGTAATGAAGTTTAAGCCGGCGAAAGGCATGTTTCGGCTATTTTTTTTATTGTCCGCTCCTTAGTAATTCCTCTATGGAATCCGGGTTGTCGCTTACCTTACCTTACCAATCAGATTAAGGCCGGCGTGGCCTCTGCTGTACACAGAAGTTGTCTCCATTCTATTCGGTCCATGGCTGTCACTCGCCAGCCTCGCTGTCTGCGGAGGGGCCCGCAGGTCGCCTTCTATTTGATCGATCCACCTTGCTCGTTGCGCGCCTCTTCTTCTTGTACCTGTCGGCTCGTTTTCGAGAACCATTTTCACAGGGCTGTCGTCCGACATTCTAACGACATGCCCAGCTCATCGTAGTCGACCGATTTTTGCGATGTGTACTATGGGAGGTTCTCCCAGCAACTGGTGCAATTCGTGGTTCATTCGCCTCCTCCACGTTCCGTCTTCCATCTGCACTCCACCGTAGATGGTACGCAGCACCTTCCGTTCAAAGACTCTAAGGTCGCGTTGGTCCTCCACTAGCAATGTCCATGTTTCGTGGCCGTAGAGAACTACCGGTTTAATTAATGTCTTGTAGATGGTCAACTTAGTGGTTCGGCGAACTTCGTTCGAACTTAGCGTCCTTCGGAGTCCAAAGTAGGCACGATTGCCAGCCATAATGCGCCTTTTTATTTCTCTTCTAGTGTCGTTATCGGCGGTCACCGGTCACCGAATTCGTCTACTACCTCGATTTCATCACCGTCGATCTGAACTCGTGCTAGGAGGCTAACATTGTCTTCTCGTGAGCCTCATTCCTTCATGTATTTTGTTTTCAGCGCATTAATCACAAGCCCAATCCTACTAGCTTCAGCTTTAAGTCTGATGTACGTTTCCGCCATCGTCTCAAAGTTACGTGCTACGATATCAACGTCGTCGGCGAAGCCAAATAGTTGGACAGACTTCCTGAAAATCGTGCCACTCGTGTCTATCCCAGCTCTTCGAATCACACCCTCCAGTGCAATGTTAAACAACAAACACGACAATCCATCACCTAGCCGTAACCCTCTCCGAGGGTCGAAAGTACTCGAGAGCGTCCGTGATACTCGGACAACACACATCACTCGATCCATCGTTGCTTTGATCAACCGCGTCAGTTTTTCCGGAAATCCATATTCGTGCATGATTTGCCATAGCTGGTCTCGATCGATTGTATCATACGCTGATTTTAAATCGATGAAAAGATGATGTGTGGGCACGTTGTATTCGCGACATTTCTGCAGCACTTGCACAATCGCGAAAATCTGGTCCGTAGTAGCACGGGCACTCATGAATCCCGCTTGGTATTGCCCCACGAACTCCTTTGCAATTGGTGACAGGCGGCGGCATAATATTTGGGAGAGCAACTTGAAGGCAGCGCTCAGTAGCGTGATCGCACGATAATTGCAGCCATCCAGCTTGTCGCCCTTCTTATTGATGGGACACACTATTCTATCCATTCATTCCTCCGGTAAACATTCCTCCTCCCAAATCTTGGAAATTACCCAGTGCAGTGCTCTGGCCAGTGCTTCACCACCATATTTCATATTTCATATTTCATATTTCGCTTGGGAGCTGGTCAACACCAGTGGCTTTGTTGTTTTTCAACCGACCAATTTCCTGAAGGGTTGGGGTCGGGGTCCTGTCATCTTCTGCGCGTGTTCTTAGGGTTATTACCGTGCCACTTTCGTTCGCTGTAACATTACCGTTCAGGTGTTCGTCGAAGTACTGCTTCCACCTTTCAATCACCTCACACCCTCCTGTGAGAAGGTTGCCATCCAGGTCTCTGCACGTATCAGCTTGTGGTGCGTAGCCTTTGCGCGAGCTGTTCAACTTCTCATAGAATTTTCGTGTGTCGTTAGCACGGTACACTGCTTCCATTTCTTCGCGGTCTCGATCTTCGCTCTGGCGCTTTTTCCTTCGAAAAATAAAGTTTTGTCTGTTCCTTGCCTGTCTATACCGTTCACATTCGCTCTCATACGGTGTTGCAGCATTCTCGCCCGTGCTGCATTATTCTCCTCTACTAACTGCTTGCATTCGCCATCAAACCAGTCATTTTTTCGATTCGGTGCAGAAGTACTTAGTGTCACTAATGCAGTGCTACCAATGGAGGTTCGAATATTTCTCCAGCCATCCTCAAGAGTAGCAGCGCCAAGCTGCTCTTTCGTTGGTAGGGCTGCTTCTAGCTGTTGCGCGTAACTCCGGTTTCCCATAATAGCTCAATATTAGGTCGTGGCGTCCGAATTCGACGCGTGTTGTACACCGTCGAGAGTTTTGAGCGCATACATACTGCAACTAGGTAGATTCTAGATTATCTGTTCGTTGGTTAGGTGATCTCCAAGTGGCTTTGTGGATGTCTTTACGGGAGAAGAGAAGGTACTTCGAACTACTAAACCGCGGGAGGCCGCAAAGTTCACGCATCGTTGGCCATTATCGTTCGATACGGTATGCAGGCTGTTAGGCCCTTTTACCGGTCTGTACATTGCCTCCCATCCTACCTGAGCGTTCATGTCACCAATGACGATTTTTACGTCCCGCTGCGGGCAGCCATCATACACTTGCTCTAGCTGCGCGTAGAACGCTTCTTTTTCGTCATCGGGTCTCCCGTCGTGTGGACAGTGTACGTTGATGATGCTGTAGTTTAAGAATCGACCCTTGATCCTCAGCTTGCACATTCTAGCGTTGATCGGAAACCATCCAATCACGCGTTGACGCATTTAGCCCAGCACTACAAAGCCGGTGCCCAGCTCGTTTGTGGAACCACAGCTCTGGTAGAAAGTAGCCGCTCGATGCCCGCTTTTCCATACCTGCTGTCCGGTCCAGCAAACATCCTGCGGTGCTACGACTTCAAAGTTACGTGGTTGAAGTTCGTCTTAGATTATCCTATCGCAGCCAGGGAAGCAGAGCGATTTGCAGTTCAATGTTCCGAGTTTCCAATCGTAGTCCTTAATTCGTCGCCTAGGTCTTTGCCGACTGTTCCGGTCCGTTTTAACTTCTGTATTAATTGTAACATTGATTTTTTAAGGGCGGCTTGTTGGGCCTTCCCGTCTCGCCGGAAGACCATCGTCCACGCTGGCACAAAGACGATGATCAGCCGCTCCTAACATGGAGAACAGACGCTGTTTTGAGCCGCCCCTAACATGGAGAACGCTCAGATAGACTGCACCCTTTGAAGAGGGCAGCCCCCCTTCTCTGTCAGCATATGACCAAGATTCCACCGGGGTTGGTTATCCGAACTTTCCTATGGTTACTCATACCCCAGTCGGCACCACGGGGAGGTAGGGATAGGAGTGACTGGACAAGAGGCTAAGGATCGCAGTAGGATGTATTTTATACCTGCAGGTACGCGAAGTACCAATGGTACGCATTGTCCAGTCATTTACCAACCAATCCGGGTTGTCCCAGAATAACCATTAATGTCATTGATCCATTTCAAGGCTAGAAGTCGACTACTCAACAAAAAGCATGAAGTTTTAGCCGTCGAAAGGCACGTTTCGGTGAAAATCTGGGAGCATTTCCAGCCAGAATAGCAAACCGGTTGGATCCTACTCTCTCCGATCTGATTGAAATCTAGTCCATATGTTGGTTTCTACTCAAAATGACGTTTGCCATTTAAAAAATAACAAAATTATGCTTCAATAATTTTCCATAAGGGCGTACTTAAAATGTGGATATACATTTTTCTTTTTTTTTAAATTAATGCTTAAAAACATAAAACGTTGATTTTCTAAGCAGAACTCCCCTTCGATCCTCTTAATTTTTTTTTAAACAAGCTGAAGTTATGTCCTTGAAGCTGGTGAAATGTTTAGGACGGTCACTTCTTTAATTTTTTATTTTTTTGTTTTTAAATTTAATTTTTTTTTTAATGTTAAAGATGATAATCTTTTTATTAAAATATACCAGGAATAGATTTAATGCATTATTTTTAATAGAAAAGCATAGAGAAATTTTTTCGTTTGCCTAGCCATTCTCTAGTTATTGCGAATTTTAATAACATAAATTTATGTTTTTGCAATTTTTTTGGCCCTTTTTGATTGTTAGTCGTGATGTCCAAAACAAAATGTTTTTTCATAATAGATTATTGAAAAACAGGCATTTTTTTCTCAGACACGGTGGCAGTCAGACTTACCCGTTTCTGTTTGAACGAGATGGAAAAGAATTAAGTTGATGCTTTAGGATATGTGTGTGTTTTGGATAGTTTTGTTCAGGGAGAGAAGAAGCAGTATTTCATACAATATTTTGGGTTCATCATTAGAATTAGAAAATACCTTAATTACAATTTGATTATTTGAAACTGCAATGTAAGAATAATATTTTTGAGTTCCAGAAATTGGTTTTGCTTTGTTAAAAATCGGATTCCTTTTCGGCCTCTTTGTATTCATCCTTGCAAACATAGCCAAATGTCATTCTTGTTTCATGATCTCCTTTGCGATTATTTGCCCAGTCATAAAGTTGTCTAGCATTCGTTATATGATGTTCGTGTTGCATAGCTACACTTGCTCTAGCTGCCATACCTCTGATCGCATCACAAGGACTCTTGCCGTGTGAAGTTGCAACAAAATGCGATTCAATTTCAATATTATGGCTATCTTTATATCCACAGAGGCTAGCCATTTTTCATTATTTTTATATTGTGACACTGCTTCGACTGACTTAAAAATAATCTTTTTAATTGTAATTTGTATTCCAATAATTTTGAGATAAACAACTGAACTGCTACTGTGTCATGCTTATAGCTATCAGAAATGATCACAAAACTTATGTGTTTTTGTGTACCGTTTTCTTTGTAATTTGCAACAAATGGATATATTGTACACTGAGCCGTATTCCAATGATAACTTTGCACTTCATCTTGAAGAACAACTGTGTATTTTTCAAAAATATCACAAATAACTATGACTTCACCATCTTCTAGTGTTTACTGTTTTGTTTTTAAAAATAAACTTTGATTACTTTTTATATAGGCATGACATATTAATTTATCAATTTTTTTCATAAAAAAGGAAACAAACTGCTCTGATGATAAAGTCTTTAATTCAATATGCAATGCAAAATACGGAATTTCACAAAATGCAAAACGAACCCATAAAAATATAAAAACAATTTTTTTTTTTAAATTAAAGAAGTGACCGTCTCAAGCTCTTCACCAGATTTTAGGATATAACTTCAAGATTTTCAATTTTTTTTAGAAAGTTCGAAGGAGGGGGGGGGGTTCTCTCGAAAAAATCAATATTTTATGTTATTTTAGCACGAGTTTACATTTATTTTTAGTTTCAGTGTATTTTTTCCTACACACAACTTTTTCTCAGACGACATTTCAATCAGAATTATCGTTTACATGTTATGATTTTTTGAATTTTATTTAATGAGGAATGTTATCTTGGGTAGAAACTTACATATGGACAAAATTTCATTAAAACCGCGACGAGAAAACTGTCGAGAAAAAATCAATATTTTTTTAGCGTTTCTGGCTGGAAATGCTCCTCTGCAACAGTGCCTATGATGTCAAACTCGCAGAGATGATTAGTTTTCTTACTAGCAGGCCTGTGTTCTATACCATTGGGATAAGAAGCGTCATGCTGCAAGGTTTGTTTATCAATATTTCGGGGAAAAAGTGCATGTGCTAATATATGTAAACAAAACGTTTAGCCCATGCCGTTTACATTCATTTCTAACTCTTCACTCCCAGGCAAAAATGCAATCAAAAACTGTCATTATGTGCGTAATACACTATTGAGTATTCCTTACTTTTTCGCTCCACTGCTAAATATCATTTGATACCCCGCTACTCCACCCGTCTTCCAACCCAATTGAAGAAAATATACCACCTGAGATATTAGAGGCACCTTGGGCTGGTATACAAGGTGGAATGTCTTCAGATGTGAACTTTGCCATTCACTTAACCGCACGACGGTCCGGTGAAGTTCTACCAGTACAACCGGGATGTCATGTTTATTTTATTGAGAAAAAGTATGAATCTAAAAAATTGTTATGTACGGTGCAAGAAATGATGGGTGGAATTCAGCGAGAAGTTCACAAATTCTTCTGAAAAGCTAATGAATGCTTTTTTTTGCCGTAATTTCTTGTATTTGTCCCTTAAAGTTAAAAGAAACCCCAAAAAACTGATACTCTTAGATTTTTTGTGCGTTATTTCCAATCAGTGAAATCATCCATTTTGTACGACCAAATTCTTAATGAAACAGACTTTTCCAGTACCGTAAAACGGGGTGACTTCGATCACTTTTTGAACTATTTCTTGAAATTTTCTCTGATAATTATCTTTAAAATTTTGTTTTACATTTTTAAAACCAGCACTGATATCTGTAGTATAACACTACACAGAAATTTTAAAAATTTATTATGTCAGATGAACTTTAAAAAATTGTTTAATTCCCGCGGCCAATTTTCAATAATGGGGTGACTTCGAGCAAAATCAGTTTTATCCATTTGAAGCGGAGCACCCGCTGCTACACAATAAGTATGTTAGGTATAGATGAGAAAGAAGCGAGTTAGATATTAAGTACACTTGTTTGTGTCTCAGGATAGGTATAAACAAACTAATAATAAGATAGGTATAAACAACATAATGATAGGTAAACGATTTGTATTTAGAAAATAGTATATATACGGCAGGTGGCGAAAGTTTTCATTTAGTCGAGTTATTAGTACGAGACACTGAAGAAGTCTGCACATTGTAGACGAAATACGCGTATCTGTCGAAGATAAGCAAAGGTAGTTGGAATTAAATGGAGATTACTAATTTTTCTTCTAATTTATAGTTACAAGTATTCCACTAAACAGCTCAAACCCTCTAGGATTCATTTGAAGTGCTTAAATGTATAAAAAAAAACACAAAATTTTTATGCAAACCGTTTGATGCAGATGTCTCCCGAATAGCACAGGGGTGGAGCATTCCCCAAATGGAACGTTCATTAATTATTCACTTCATTAATTATTCAACGTTTTTCACGTACTTTATCGGCATTTTGGACTTCTTAATGCTATTATATTGTCGAAATAAATGTCTCACACCTTTTTTCCAACACAGAACAAAACAAAACAAACCCTTTGACAGATTGGAAGGTAGTGTAACACTTCGAGAAGGTTGTCCCGTTTATTCGTTTGCTCTTAATTTTCGATCAAAATATTATTTTTTTTTCATTAATTTCTTTATGTATACAAAATTAATATTTTTTCGATTAGCTTAGAGAGACGAATGTTTAAGTAAATGTGGTTGTCGATTTTTTTTTCATTTTATTGCTTGAATATATGATTGCTATTGGGCTTGGTAAAAAGTGCCATAAGGGGTATATTTTTTAAAATATTTTTTTATAGCGAAGGAAATAGAGAAATGCTAAAAACAAAATGCATTCGTATACCCTAATAAATGCTGAATATATATGGTTCAAAGCTCAAAAAATTTAGGCACTTGAAGGAGGATAATTTTAAATTGATAAATATCGGACTTTGCGGTTGATTGAAGTCATCCCGCTCTATGGTACTGGTTTTTTATATGAACCGGTATGTTTATTTCACTACACGCCAGTTGGTCAACATACATATTCCGCCTTCAAGACCTAAAGGACCCGCAGCGAAGTAACTAACCTTGAGCCAGTTACTTCACACTGCAGCATTAAGTGCTCCGGGATCGTAAACTGAGTCGTAAACAAACAGTAACCAACTAATGCGACAATTAAGTGCTGCTATTTCCTAGCAGTAAATCAAAGCCAAGTAACTTGAGCTGCTACCCTGTTCGAAAAGAATATACATATAAGTCAAACAAATCTTACCATTCGTAAGCAGGGAAACGACTGCGGGAACTTCGGACGGGGACGAACCCAAAGACGAAAATTCAATCATCGGGCCATGCTTCCTTTACTTGGCCGATTGCATGTCTTCAAAGTCCAAGACGGTGCTAGAATTCATGTCCCAAACTTTCATATTATGCAAACCCATCGAAGAAAAAAAAACACCCAGCGGAAATAAAGCTTCCCTCCAACCAGGAACCCCAAACACGTGCTGATGGTTGCGAACTTTTCCGCCGGTTTCGCCCTAAACAAAAATATTCGGAAAACGTTCCCAAAAGGAAGGGATCGCCAAGATTTATGATCGAAACCTGCAAATCGTGTAATGCCGACAACGAACGGAGGAACAAAAAAAAACCTCTAAATTCACATTTCGGCCACCACACATTCAGTTATTCCGTCATACATCACACTAATTCACCCGACCGGGCCTTGATTTGGACTGGACGGCACACATGGACTTTTGTCACAGCACATGGCTGCTTAGTTTTTTTTTTCTCTTTCTGTCGAGTCCCTTCCTTCCGTCCTGGAGAGAACTGCCTGGCCCTGTTCATAGTAAACAAGAAGAAGAGGGAAGTGCCGACATCTTCTATTTTAATTATACATTCAGCTTTAGGAAAATTTGCAAAGCGCTCTCCGGAGCATGTTGGATGTGAAGTGGAAGCAGGCCCAAAGCCAATATTTGAAGGAGCACATGCCGGGCTTCGAGTCACAAGTGGAGTGCACATTTTTCTTCGGGGGGACTTCCTTTTCTCACATGCACACGGTGAGAATTGTCGTTTGCCGGAGCTGTATAACTGTCGACATTCTTTTTCACTGCACTCATTCCTGTTCCGTCTTGGAAGTTTGTCCCCATGTGGCTGGGGTAAACATTCTTCGAGAGCTGTTTCCGCTTTGGCCGTCTTATGTCTATGTCTTCTCTTATGTCAGATTCTTTCGGTGCTGTTCACCGGGTTAGAATAGGTGCGAAGAAAGCCGGATTCCGATGAGTGTTTTGGGAATCACTTTGATGAATTTATGATCAGGTGCTAGGTACGAGCATAGTTTCGGTGCGAGATTAGTTCGTTTGAAGATATTTGACTTGATTAGACTTAACGATAGTTTGAATGAAAGCAGAGCACTAGCTAAGGACGATTGAAAAAGAGTAGATAGACTTTTGCTTACATCATGAGCCTTTATTGCGAATGCTCTTTGTAACATGCAGCTCAAACAAGCAATGTAAATTTCGGTTCAATATCATGTGCACTAATAGAGCGGGTTTGAGTAAAACAAGAAACCGTATAAATTGCTTAATTTTGTTTCAGCATGAGCATGAGCATGATTGACCGCCCGAGGTTGCTACAAACAGATGATACTTGAGACTAACATACAACCTCAGTGTGTAAAAACTGTTGATCCAAAACCAAGGCAATCGTGGCGCCTGCCCCGTCAGAATGCAGATCAAATAAGGAAAGAATTGAAAATATCTACGTGATACTCTTTTTTTTGGAAGCCGAAATCATCTTCGCACTTTACTAGAAATCACTGAGATGCTGGATAAAATAGTTAATTTGGCAACATGGTTCATTTCGGTAAACGATACGCTGAATTAACGTGACATCTAGTAAAGTATTTAAACATAAGACAAACTTCAGTTTTTGACCGGTTTGTACCAATTGTAAAAATAGTTTATTTTGAACCGATTTGAACCAACAGTAAGGATGCTGATTTGACAACTCACAAAGTGTGATAATGTTGTTTCAAGTGGGAAAACAAGGTAATTTTTTTGTATTACAACATTCCAGCCATTTTGTACGCCGCAGAAAGCCAGTTTGTTGCCATCGTGCCCCCAAAACGAAAACTATGAGCGGCAACCAACGTGGTTGGCAGATGGGCCTACTCGCGGGGCTTCGTCATCTCTGCAACAAAAAGCGTCCATACGGTTATCTGTTCAAACAACCACCGACCACTAAGCGTGCCCATGGCCATCAACTCGGCGAGAACACCGTTTAAAAGGGTGATCTAGGTCTTGGGAATCACCATCGATAGTAGATTGAGCTTTGAGAGCCACTTCAACTTGGTGAAAAAAAAACTGGATTGGTTTTCTATGGATTGGAATCAACATGTATCGCCAGAGACAAGCTGTTATAAATCCTCGCTCCTGTGTACAACCGAAGCATAAGAATTATCTCAGGCCTGCTACCTTCCACCCAAGCTGTTGCAGCCTGTGTGGATATTGGCATCCCACTCTTTGACGTTGTAATCAACGAATCCATTTGCTCCAAAACGGCCAGTTTTTTCGAAAAAATAAGCGGTTCAACCATAGACTAACTCTAAGACCAGTAGGTCCCATACAAAAACGATTTTTTTCTTGGCTCAGTCAGTACTAGAACATCGTCCCAAGCTCGGTCCCAAGCTCAATAATGCACCCCTTATAATGAACTCACATGAACACATTCTCAAATACTCTGTCAAAATAACACAGCAAATCAAAACAAAGGCGCAAATATGTATAACAAGGTGCTGGCTTCAAGGTGTAATTCGGATCAAGGGGTTCTACAACAGTGAACCAATTTCAAATCGCTAGTTACATATTGATTGTTGGTTCAACTGACCACTTCTAGCGGTATACTACAAATGACCAACGCAACGTTCCCACAGATTGCCAAAGTTTATTGGTACAGCCCCAAGAAGTGGAACCTGCCCCCCCTAGAATTTTTACTTACCTAGCCGACAAGGGAAACCCTGAAATCCGGATCATGGGGGACCACATGACACGAAATCCACCCCTCCATCTTTGCGATTTTGCAAAGGTGTGGTGTCTCCTAAGAACCAAAGATGCTAATCTGCTCGTCCAGCGCAAATTCTATTAACAACCGGATCGACATAAAAGAAAAAATAAAGCAATAGCAGATGGGATATCTACCATACGGAAGACCAGCAAAATCACAGCTCTTGAACGTAAAACCGGAAATATTACGATCACGCAACATACACAAATGATTAAACGTCAATTTGACCATCACAGTACCAGCCACCAAAACACTAACAAACCGACATGAATGACAATAGAAAATGTCATAATATTTCAGTTCAAATCATATTACTGACATCTATCTTCGTGTTCGCTGAGAACGTTTATTGAAACCACGAACACGCTTGGGAACTTGATAAGAAGGTTCACGTCTGAGCTATTCTGGACACATTTATTTGATCTAGATAAAATTATTCTATAGGATTTGGCAGATGAGGAAGCTGCACATTTGCATCGGTCGTTAAGGATTCTTGATCAACAGTGAAGATTGAGTTTCATGTCGATTGAGTCATACCCAGCATAAGAGATCGCCTCCTAGCGGTGGGTGATGGAACATCCGCAAACACGACCAACAAAACAAACGTAAACCCATGGAACAGGATTACAATACACTCAGAAAATTAAAATAGTACAGCATAAAATGTATACCGTAAAACGGGGTGACTTCGATCACTTTTTGAACTATTTCTTGAAATTTTCTATGATCATTATCTTTAATTTTGATTTACATTTTTAAAACCAGAACTGGTATCTGCAGTATAACACTACACAGAAATTAAAAAAAATTATTATGTCAGATGAACTTTAAAAAAATTGTTTAATTCCCGCGGCCAATTTTCAATAATGGGGTGACTTCGATCAAAATAAAAAACACCAAATTTTTATGCAAACCATTTGATGCAGATGTCTCCCAAATAGCACAGGGGTGGAGCATTACCCAAAGGGAACGTTCATTAATTATGTCACGCAAAAAAGGACCATTATCAAATCCCTCCCCCTTTGTCATGGACTTCATGGTTTCCCTTTATGGACCTTAAATTTTGTGTACAGATTATCACAATTCCCAAAGCTCCCTTCCATTAAAAGCATGACATAACTTATGAGCGACCCATCCATTGCTATTTTTCAGTAGTTCACCATAATATTAGACAAACAGAAATATCTCACTCATGTCGTTTTTAATTCGGTACTACACCGGTGTAAGGACGCCAACACTGCCGTGAATCGCATATCCGTCCCATGGATAGGAAATCAAGAAAATATGGTACTGATATGCGATTCACGGCAGAATAAGTGCGAGTCATTAACAGCTATGTCAATTCGAGATGTCGCTAAAAAGTCTAAGGTGTCAGTCGGTTTTGTGCAGAAAACCATGAAGCGTTTACAAAGTGCAAAAAGTCCCAAACCGGAATGAAAAACAAAACATCACTGCGAAAACCCGCGCCCGGAAACTTTACACGAAGCTGCTCACCAAATCCGGTTGCATCGTGATGGATGACGAAACATACTTCAAGGCCGACTTCCGTCAACTTCCTGGGCAAGAATATTTCGTTGTCAAGTCGAAGTTCGATGTTCCGGAGGATGTTCGAAAGAAGAAACTATCGAAATTTGCAAAGAAGTTTCTAATCTGGCAGGCGATTTGCGGATGTGGTGAAATAAGTTTACTTCCGGAACAATAAAAGGTGCGATTTACACGGAAGAGTGCCTTAAGAAGCGTCTCTTGCCATTCATTAAGAAGCACAAAGGATCAACTCTGTTTTGGCCTGATCTAGCATCCTGCCACTACGCTCGAAACGTATTGGAGTGGACCGAGCCAACGGAGTCAATTTTGTGCCAAAGGATATGAACCCACCAAATTCACCGGAGCTTCGTCCAATTGAAAAATTCTGGGCAATTATGAAAACGGAACTTCGCAAACATCTCAAAACTATAAAAACAGAGCTAGAATTGAAGAAAATTTGGGTAAAAACAACAAAAACACTGGGAAAATCGGTTGTACAAAATTTGATGGGTGGAGTGAAAAGGAAGGTGCGGGCATTCGGTATGGGAGACGAAATTGAATAAAACAAATGTTGTAAATCAAAACTCATTAGTAGTTCTTCATTCCCTGAAAATTTCAAGAAAATCCGATAATCAGTTTAATTTTGATGAGTATATATGTGTGTGCCATTTTTATCGAATAAGGAGTGTATCGAAAAGTAGTTATAAACTTCCAAATAATAAAATAGGCATGAAAACATGGTTAAAATTAACATACTATTTCAGTTTATTATAGCTCAACATGTTTACAAAAGATCCAAACGGAAAAACTAGACATCATGTTCATTTCTGTAGAATGCCCGTACCTTTGATTTGACACCTGCCATCAAATTCTGCACAGTGACCTTTGTGCACTTCCTGGATGCCGCTGCCCAATTTTTCTTAAAATCGGTCATGTTTTGGGACACTGTACCATCCTTCTTAAATATACGCTTGACTATTGCCCAATAGCGTTCGATCGGTCGCAACTGGGGACAGTTTGGTGGGTTGATGTCTTTTTCTACGAACTTGATGTTATTCTCCGTCAGCCACTGTAGAGTGGATTTGGCGTAATGTGCCGATGCCAAATCTGGCCAGAAGAGAGGAGGGGACTGGTGCTTTCTATACAATGGTAGCAACCTGTTCTTCAAACATTCCTTTTGATAAATCTCAGCATTTATAGTTCCTTTTGTATAGAAAATTGAAGAACGCAAGCCACATGTGCAAATAGCTTGCCAAATGAGCACCTTCTGACCGAATTTCTCCATCGCAACAGTCGTATCTGCGGTTGGCACACGTTCCCCAACAGATTTAGTATAAAACTGCGGCCCCGGTAGCGTTCTTGAATCTTCTTTAACGTATGTTTCGTCATCCATCAAAATGCACTGGTCGACATTGTCCAAAATGCAGCTGTACAGCTTTCGAGCCCTGGTTTTGGCACGAGACTTTTGTTCCGAATTTTTTTTCGGCACTTTCTGCTTTTTGTACGTCTTCAAGTCATTCCTGCGCTTGATTCGTTGAATCATTCCGATGCTGGTCCTGAACTTCTTGGCTAGATCGCGAGTAGAGGCAGATTTGTTCCGTTGAATATAATCCACAACTTTTTGGTCCAAATCGGGGTTGCTGGAGCCGGGTTTCCGGCCACTTCTTGGTAAATCCTTGAGGGAGCACTCCTTACCAAACTTTTCGATGATGCGTTTTACACTTGCCGGGTGAACATTTACTCTTTTCGCAATCTGGTTGTAAGTAACACCCTTTTCGGTGCACCAAGTGTGCAGAATTTTCTTTTTAGTCTCAAATTCAATTCGCGACATTTTGAATACAACTTTATCAACGGAAATGAATGAACCGAATAATCATTTTTGACATGTAAACAAAGCAAATGGCGCTTACACGCTAAAAATATATACAGTAGTTTATGCGTAATAACGCATCGAATGTTTATAACTACTTTTCGATACACTCCTTACACCCTTTATTTCAGGCAAAATAGTTCGTAGTATTTGGAAGAGGAATTGGGCCCCGAAGTAGAAGTCCCGGAGTCTAGAAGTGAATGTTCTGTAGGATCATTTTAAGATGCATACTTAGTGGTGAGAGGGGGGGGGGGGGGATCTGATGATGGCGCGACTAAATAATTTTCATACGGGGACGGCTTCAGGTGAATAGTAGATGGGGGCTAGCAATAAGCTGAGCTCGGGCTGGGGGTTCGACTCAAATTCGAACCAAACTGAAAACAACACAATCTACACAAATTATTATAAACTACATATTAATATGATGACTAGCGGGTGAGGATTACCACAACGTTGATACGGTAACCATTCACGACAGAACTTTCTTGTTTTGATTATGCAATTTCACTGTCAAAACCAAGCTTTACAAAAGGTAGGAATGTTGAATAGCACAATATGAATCCAGTGAATAAGAGATGCTCATAATTGCTCAGAGTTACTCAGGATGGCTCAGTGTCTTGCCCCTAGTTTTTTGCCAGCCGTTTGCTGTATCCATCTTTGGTACTTTCAGACAGATCTTCAAAACATCGACGTTTTGGACTACGTATGCTAGGCTTCTGAGGAGTTGTTAGGTCATCAGATGACTTCGTAGATCGCTGATTATTCGACGCCTACAAAAATGTTAAGTGATGATTACGTTTCTGTCATGATAGAGAAGGTGCACTACTATCGCATTTACGCAATGGCACCAGTTATGGCCATACTCTAGTTAAACTCTATAGGTCAAACGTTCCTAAAAATTTAGCAATCCTTACCTCGAATGTTTGCTTTAGCCAGTCGTTGTTTCTCTCATAAAAACGTACCTTTCCATGCGCAATTACCCAGCGTCGAGTAAACTGTTTTACCGAATCCGTCACATCTTAAGCCACAGTTAACTCACAGCCTACACCTCTCGCTGTCAGAAGCTGCAATACTCACTGCTTCTTGCGATTGGATTTTAAGTAAACTTTCACAATATCACTAATGAAAATTTTGAAAAGCAAAGTTTTGCTGGATGTTCGAGCTTCAATTTGAGTTCAAATGACAGTTGTTTATGAAAATTTCTTAGGAGACCATGAGATTAAACTGGTTGAAAATTATACCTACTAGATGGCACAGCATGAAACTGGACCAAAAAATACAGCGGCAAATACAGTGTATTACTTTTCAGTAATAACTGAAAAAAACCCTGTTTAGGATAAAATGGGGCAAAATGGACCATTTTTCGACCCCGGTACAGCATGAAACCAACACCATTCGGTTCCTCAGAGTTTTTCACATAACACATGTCCCTTTTCAAGCTAAAAATACTGCGCGAGTTGTAGTTATTGGAGTAAAAACTGAAAAACATCGGTGTGTTTTCGGGTTTTAGGGTGAAATAGGGCAAAATTAGCCATTTTCCATGCTCTGCACTGGATGAAATCAGTGGCAATCGATTTAATGGTGTTTTTTTTTCATTAAAGCATCAGTTCATGTATAAATAATCGCGGATTTGAAATAAGTCCGATTATAGCCACTGTGCAATGTATCATAACTAGGCTGGTCTTCAAGAAACTAATTTTGTGCATTATATAAAAGGGAGTAATGATAGCATTTCACCAGATAAGAAGCAATATGAATGTTTCATACACTATACGAGGCATTTGTTCTATGTACAGACTCTATGTTTACGAAACGAGTGAAAGCTAAATTACTGAAATAAATGTTCAGTGTACTCAGCCCATGCGGCACATCAAGCCGGCCAGTTCAAAACATGACCTTTTTCCCCGGTCACTGTATATCTCCACAAAACTTATGTCAAAAAATACAAAGAATGAACTTTTCGACAACAAGCTTGCTTAAAAATGCAATGATCACGCGAATTCAAATTTTAAATCTTTTAAAAATATTTCAAAACATACATGACACTAAACCAACTTGATTATCGTTTGCTGAATAATATAGCTATTTTCCAAGGTACGGACGAGAACTTTCAAACTATTCCATCGGAAGTTCCACTATCCAAAGTACACGTGCACCAAGGTCCGCTTGTAATTAATCTCCCCCAGCAATGGGCATCAAAATTTCATACCAATCGGGAATCCCCTCGATTGTGTAAAGTTTAGACAATCTCGTGTCGATCCTTTTATGAACCCGACCACCCACCCTTTATACACTGGGTTACGAGAGAATTTTCCCCCTCATCATAATTTTCATCATCATCATCATCAGCATCATCATTACCGTCATCACGGAAGGCAAAGCAACAATTGCAATAACCACAACAACGAAAACAACAACAAGCCATAAGTTGTATGCAATTGAACGAAACACATCCGTTTGGGGAATTTGAATCAATTTCTCTCGGGCGCTCTCGGAAAACGAGTTTGGGAGTCATTTCTCTAGTTTGATTCAGGGTTTTCACAGCTCAGGTTCTCCAACATGCAATAGCTCATGAGTAGACGTTATCATAATGTGGCTCCTCCAAATGGTTCTCGGCTCTTCGCACTAAAATCCATGCGCTGGTTTTGTCAACAAACCCCACCTGAAGTGGAAAATGCCTTGCCTCTCTGATAGTGGAGTGTTTTCAAAACAGATGTATCTAGGTGTCTAGCAACTCCCGATTCTAAGAGCCCTAGTGGATGTGCTTTTGATCTCGCAAGGACCTGAGAGCGACCGTTCCTGTCGGTGATGGTGGAAAGCTTGTGCCTGTGCAAGTCCTTGCCAAAGTGTAGGTGGCTGATGAGACTGTTTAGCACAGGGCAGAGTGAGACCGAGAAACCGGAGCGAAAAGGGTGAAACAGAGCGGATTGCTTAGACTGTATTTGTACGTGTGACGAGTATTTGTTGCAAGGTACGTGTGAGGGTGTTGCTTCCTCTGTTATGAGGGAACAGTCATGTCGGGAGAATCATAAACGGATCGTATAATCTTTCTGTGGAAGTAGATGGCTATCCGGTTAGAAGAAGAAATTGTCTGGGGTAGAATCATTCGCAATTCCAACTCAACAACATTCATCGAACTGTGGTCCATCTTTTAAGAGCATTAACAACATACGATAAGCAAGGATACCACACAAAACTCGAAAACGAAATATCACACTTAACAGAAGTTAAAATTTCCATGAACATGGCCATGAGCATGACAGTTGCTACTCCGTTATTGCCAGATCAGCTGTTATTACACAGAGAACCAACAGATGATGCTTGGGGCTAGCATACATCCTCAATGTGTAAAAACTAGTGATTCTAAATTAAGGCAATACCGGCGCTTGCCCTGCCCAAATGCAGGTCAAATAAAGCAAGGGTAGGAATATGTTGACCTGATACTCGCTTTATTGGAAGCCGAGAACACCTCTGCACTTCCACGAGAAATCACTGGGATGTTGGAAAAATGTTTGGGTGTGCAGCAGGATTCGTTTTCGAAAACGGATTGAGGTCAGTCGCAAGTGTAGGTGTTATTTCAGAAGAATACAAAAGTGTGCTGAAACATCGAGTTTGGAAACTGATTTAAACCAACAGTAATGATGCTGTTGAGGATTATTTCAATGGAATACAAGAATACGTTAGAACATCAAAATTAACGAACCAAATTACCAAGCTGATGAAACGTGAAGGTAATATATTTATCAACTACGCCTAGATGAGTCTAGAATACTGTAACAAAAGACATCGAACGCGCAAATTCTGATTAATCAACAACAAGAAGAAATGCAAACATAACACCCATGCATGTATTTATTATTCATCTCACAAGTGTTGTTAAAATTTGGATCAAAAGACAAGGTATCTGTAAACATGAAATATAGGTCAGCAAGAGAAATGCAAACGAACATCTAAAATTCATCAAAAATGGTTTTGGTTGAAGTACCTTATGATCGGTGAACTAAATACCCTTAAGTCTTAATAACAAGAGAAATCGATAAAATGATCATTGAGTATACACAAGAAAGTTATTATTTCAAATTTATGTTCTCTAGAAAATAACGTTTTTATGAAAAAAAGGTTTTTTTTTTGGATGGTGATAAAATAAATTGCAAAGACAGATAATTGCTTTTGATATATTTCCCATGGAAGGTAATTATTTTAGCTTACTTGCAAACAAATTCTACGCCCTTGCGAACGGCCTTCCGCTAGTTAACTGGAACATTCGCCATGGCGGACGAGAACATGTATGTAGGCATGTTTTTGAGTTCTTTCTTCGTTTTATTTATCAATTCCTTTTCAGTTTTTACGAAAAAACTGTTGGAGTAGATCTTACGCTTCAGGTTGGCCCAGAAATTCTCGATGGGACGCAGCTGGAGGACGTTGTATGGGTTCGTCGACTTGGGTACCACATCGATATTCAGCCGCTCCATTGTCTCCAACGATCGCTTCGAGTAGTGGGCTGACGCCAGATCGGGAAAGAACACCGCGCCTTCGCTCTTATGGTATTTCTTGATGAACGACGCAACTTCCGGCAGGCATTTCGTACTATAAATTTCCCCGTTCACGGCCAGTCCGGAGCGAAAGAAGAGTGGCTTTGACATCCCCTTCTCGCTGATTGTCAGCCACAGCAGCACCTTCTTGGCGAACTTGGTGTGTGAAATGAACTTCACCTAGGAGCTCACTTATGTACTTCCTAAGGGAAGTAAAATACGAAGTGCCCTGTCAGTCGTTGCCATCCAGGGTGAGATAGGTCTCGTCATCCATCACCACCGCCACGTTGCGATTTGCTGGGAAAATTGAGTTGGCCTTCTTATTCAGCCGCTGCCACTGCGTCATTGCCTGCAGCTACAAAACCAGTTTACGCGACTTCCGCTTTCTGACATATATGTTCATGTTCGCCAGGTACTTTTTCACTGTTTGGCCGGTTGAATAGACCTCACGGCCAAGCGCACGCAGCGATGTAGCCGCTTTTCCCTCGGTCTTCCTCTTCAGCATCTTGTGGAGCTTCTTGTCGCTCAGGGTCGTCGGCGTCCGGAACCGATGCTCTGATTATTGTCTAATAGTGCCAAGATGTTGTCGATCCCGGAACGGGCGTATCCGGCGTCCACATAGTGCCACACGATGTCCGTTTTCGACGCGGCGGGGTGCCGTTCTTTGAACGCGCACAATTCCGAAGTTGCTTCACTGTTTTTGCCTTCACGGTTAGAGTTCGATTGATAGAGCTGTCAAATTTTGCCTGCTGACTCGTGGGTTACTATGATTGATGATGCATGGGTATGCATAGTTTGTCAGTGCGGGTGGAGGTAAACCCATGAAAAATCGGTAATTTTTGTCCTTTTTTATGAAAGCGTTGTCATACTAAAATAATGATAGTGAGAATATGTAGGGAGAGTAAAACGCTATTATGTATGTTATTGATTTGCAATATGTAACAGAAATTTATATGTATTGTTGAAATTAATATGCATTTAATTTGAACTAAACATTGTTAGTTTTGTTGTGTTCAATTAGTTCAAAATAATTCGGGATGTGATGTGATGATGTAATACTACTACCTATTGTAGCAAGGTACCCGAACAGGGCCGAATAGCTTGATAACTGGCCTTGGTATTAAGGAGCTTAGATTAAGAGGTAAAGTACCTGAGGATAATACCATAAAATTGTTCCCACAATGTTATGCGAATACCAAATTGAGGTAAGACAATACCAAAATAGTACCTCTTAGGTATTCCTAGGTATCCAAAATAACAAGTTTTGTTATTTGAGAGATACGGAAGGACCGTTTGGCAAGATTTTTGCTTTGTTGGATTCGTCTTGGATACTGAAAGGTTCTTATGATGGTTTGAAACCCCTCCCTTCTCTGGAAAGGGGGGCTCCCATACAAGTGAAGCACAAATTTCTGCATAACTCGAGAATTGATCAAGTAAAGGAACCCAAATTTAGCATGCGGAAGTTTTTGGAGGCAAGCAATGTTTCTATGGTAGTCAAAGACCCCTCCCCTCTCTAGAAAGGGAGGCTCTCGTACAAATGAAACAGAAGTTTCTGCATATCTCAAGAACTAATCAAGCAAATGGAACCAAATTTGGCATGTGGGGTTTTCTGGAGGAAAAAAATGTTTTTATGGTGGTTTAAGACCCCTCCCCTCTCCTAGAAGGGGTGCTGTCATACAAATGAAACTGTAATTTCTTCATAACTCTAGATCTAATAAAGCAAATGGAACCAAATTTGGCAAGCGGGGATTTTAAAGGCAATAAATGTTTCTACGATAGTTCGAAACCCCTCCTCTCTCTCTGTTAGGTTGGGGGCGGTGCTCCCATACAAATGAAACAAAAGCTTCTACATAACTCGAGAGCTAATCAAGTAAATGGAGCCAAATTTGCCAGGTAGAGGTTTTTGAAGGCAAGAAATGTTTCTAAGGTAAATCGAGACCCCTCCGCCCTCTGTAAGAGGGGGGCGCTCATACAAATGAAACACAAATTTGTGCATAAATCGAGAACTAATCAAGCATATGGAACCTAATTTGGCATGTGGAGGTTTTTGGAGGGATAAATGTTTCTATGGAAGTTTGAGACTCCTCCGCCATCTGGAAGGGGGCGGGAGGGGGGTTTCCATACAAATGAAACACAAATTTCTGATTAACTCGAGAACTTATCAGGTTAATGGAACCAAATTTGGCATGTGGAGGTTTCTGAAGGCTTCTATTGTGGTTTGAAAATCCTCCGCTCACTGAAAGAGGGGTCTCTTCTACAAATAAAACACGAATTTTAGCATAACTCGAGAACAAATCTAGCAAATGGAACCAAATTTGGCATGTGGAGGTTTCTGGAGGGTAGATTTCTATATACATAAAAATGAATATCTGTCTGTCTGTCTGCCTGTCAGACCCTATAGACTCCGAAATTTCTAAACCGACCAACGTGATAATTTATATGAAGGGGTTTTTGGGGCTGAGGAAGGTTCTTATGATTGTTTGAGACCCCTATTCTCTCAGGAAGGGGGTCTCTGATACATATGAGACACAAATTTCTTAATAACTCGAGAACTAATCAAGCAAATTGAATCAATTTGGCATGTGGGGGGTTTTGAAGGCAAGCATGTTTCTATGGTGGTTCAAGACCCCGCCTTTTTTTGAAAGGGCTGGGGGTTCAAACAAATGAAACTCAAATTTTTATTATAATCGAAGAGCCACGATGGTTCGAGAACTAATCAAGCAAATGGAACACAATTTTTCATGTGGGGGGTTTTGATGGCAATCATTGTTTGGTGGTTTGAGAAACCACCCCCTCTGGAAGGGAGGGCTCCCATACAAATGAAACACAAATTTCTACCAAAAATGAGAATTATTCAGAATACTTAAACACAAAACGTGTATTTCTCGGGTAAGAAGCATGTTTTGTTAGAAGTTTGAACCCCTGTATATTCAAGAAAAAAAAACTCATTCCGAAAAAATACCATAAAAGTGCCAGTTACATTAAATTTTTCTTCATTTAGTTGCAAGCGTACCAGCGCACGCACCGGGTTCAGCAAGTACACAGATAAAAAGACACATTGAATTTTCTGCGTTATCTAATGCACATAAAGGGAATGCTAGATTTGCCAGAAAATAATGGGATATTTCATGAAAATTTAAGCCAGATAACGCCTGAGTCTAGCCTGTTGTATGAAAGATTACAAATATTGTTGTATGGCGCATGAAAAGTTGCAGACAATTTTGTTGTTTGCGCCTCCTTAAGCTTGGATTTACACAAGGGGATATTTTACTCGCTTGTTAAAATTAACTATTTTTTTCTGTGTACCGCTTGATTCACTTTCACTCCCTTGTCACCCCCGGAATGAGTTATTCTAGCCCAAACCATGACAGAAGCGAGATGCTGACTCCTTGAAATACTTCCACGATTTTTGGAAGTTGCAGGAAGCAACTGCCGATCATTTTGGTGGTTGTGATGCTGCTCGATTGTGAAAATTTTTTCATCGGTGAACAGCACTGACCGATAGCGGCCCTCGGATGGTGTCATTCAAGTAGTGATTCTTGCACAGTTTATATGACTGAATCTTCAATTCGTCGTGAAAAATGGCTCCTACAGAAGATTTTGAAATTTTCTGTGATTTTCCCAAGGCGAAACTCGAAATCGAAGAGTTTCGCTTGATTCGTCGCCGGATACTTAATCTCTCGCATTTGTGGAGTCTGAGCGCAGCGTTTTTTTCTCTCCCTACACGGTCATATAGCGTTCCAAGCTGTTGGTATCGTTTTATTACGTCATTCACTATAGATTTTGCCATATTCAGGGTCTTTGCAATCACTGAAACAGTTTTTCCTTTTCGAAAAAGTTTAACTACACCTGCGCGCAACTCATTCGGCTTCATTTCGAATGAATAAGAAATCACAACTGTACCAAACTCACTGCGTCTAAAGACAATGCACAGTGGGAAAAATGGGACCCAAATCACAACTAATTAAAGGCCGCTGGATAAGTGCCCTAAAAAACAGCTTATCTTATGTAAAAAAATGCGAGAAACCGAATGGTGATGGTTTTATCTTGGGCAGACCGCGGGAAGTGCCCGATTTTCCCCTAATTTCGGAAGAAAAATTGAATAATCACACATTTATCATATTAGCTCTGATAATATTGCATCCATTTGTGCTGTACTATTGTGGAAATGTCTGGAGAATCCAATGTAGGTAATATCGCTTTGTAAAAACGTCAGGAATTGTTCATTTTGCCTGATATTCCCCACATGCTGAAAGTACTAGATATGACATGTGGTTTTGGAAATTTTGGCGCATTAGAATCTATAAAAACGCAATACACTATTGTGGAACTGTCCGGGGAACTGAATGAAGAGTATGTCGTCTTGTGTAAACATCAGTTATTGATCATTTTGTCCGCTTCTCTCTACATACTGGAAGAATCAATGGACTAAATCGACTTATGCAGACTTCGGGAAGTGGCTCGTTTTGCCCGATTTTCCCTTAATTTTGAAAACATAATTGGATAATCCTACATTTATCATATTTTCACTAATTGAACCCGTTTGGGATCTACTATTGTGAAAATGTCTGGAGAATAAAATGAAACCAATATGGTCTAGTGAAAAGGTCAGGAACTGTCCATTTTGACCGATTTCCCCCACATATTGAAAATACTAGATTTGTCATGTGGTTTCCGAAATTTCCGCGAATTAGATTGTATAAAAATTCAATGCACTATTGTGGAATTGTCTGGGAAATTGAATGAAGGGAATGTCGGCTTGTGTAGACATCAGTTATTGTCCATTTTACCCGCTTTTCTCTGCATACAAGTATCTGCGATACACGCAATGATCGATGGAAAAGCTGCAAACGCCATTGTGAATAATCGTAATACACATGCTTGTCCCATTTGCTTCGGATCAGATCCTCGGACAGGCCCTTCTTACTTCCACTCAAGGCTTAACATAGTCGAATGGTTAATCAGAGTATCGGCCCAAAAACATACCGAGGGGCATCCAGCTCAAGCGAACCCTGCCGTAAAGGAAAAAAACTCGAGATTTCGCTGATCGTTTGGAGAATGCTTTCAAGATCAACATCAATCGACCGAAAATCGGCTGGACAATTGCTAGCAGACCCAGAATGTTGTGCATGCATTCTTGGAATTAGCGTAGATTTAATTAAAACTTTGCGACTGACCAGTAGCTTGGCACTATCGTCAAAGAAGCTTGATGCAGAGAATCAGGGAGCTTTATTCTACTTTGGAGAACTTAACAAAGAAAGCGTTTACTTTCCTAAGACGGTTGCCTCCGTGCGTTCATAAATACTGGCATTTAGCTGAGTATGTTGATAGCTTGGTAAGTATGCAATCATTCAGTAATTTAATAATACATTGAATAATTATATAAACAAAAAAAAACCACAGCCGTATTCATTGAATTTCATCGACGAGCAATCAGAAGAGCGTAGCCATAAGCGGTATAAGTACTCAAGGCCTCATCTAGCTCAAAAAACTTCTCCGGAAGACAACTTAACTGATATGATGCGAGTCTCATTAGCATGGTCAGATTCCAAATTGTCCTATCTTGAATATAGATCTAAACCTCATAAGGCACGAGATTCAGAAGCAGATTTTACGCGCGAAATGCATATCCAGAAATAGTTGAAGAGACGTCAGCGATTAATAGTGATGAAGAAAAATCTGGTGCTAGTGATGCAGATAGTGTGAATGAAGTCGGAGAACATTGAATATTTGTATCATGTAAATATATCGTCTTAAGTCGAGTTATTAGTACGAGACACTGAAGAAGTCTGCACATTGTAGATGAAATACGCGTATCTGTCGAAGATAAGCAAAGGTAGTTGGAATTAAATGGAAGATACTAATCTTTCTTATAATTTCTAGTTATATCGTCTTTAGTTTTGCAATGGTCCAAAAGGTGTTTTCACAATACATAGTAAAGCACAAACAAGTTAAATATTTTTAAAGCAAGTATGATTACCATATGACTATTCATTTTTTTTCCGAAATTAGAGAACAGTTGGGCAAAATGGAAAGTGGCATCCCCTGCATTACATTTTCCAGGCATCTTCACAATATTGCAGTGCGTTTTATTTCATTTTATTACAAAAACCGCATTATCAATACATGGTGACTGGCCGCTCGCGGTCTAGCCAAAACAGGGTGATAAAGAGATCTGCATACGATGATATCTCCTTCATTAGATTCTCCAGACATTTTCACAATACTACAGCATAGATGTATTCCACATTATTAGAGCTAATATGTTAACTGTATGATTAAGACATTTTAATCTCGAAATTAGGGGAATGTCGGGTTAAATGAGCCATTTCTCGAGGTCTGCAAAAGACGACAATCTCTCCACTCAATTTGCTAGAAATTTTTAAATTATTGCAGTGCATTTAATTTTTATTCTTATTCGCGGCTACTTAAGAAACCACATTAAATATTGGTTCTTCCAGTATGCAGAGCAAAGCGGGTAAAATGGACAAATACCGATGTCATTTAATTCCCATACAGTTCCACAAAAGAGCATTGTATTTTTATACATTATAATTGTGAAACTTTCGAGAACCACTTGTTATATCTAGTTTTTCCAATATGTGGTGAAAATCGTGCAAAATGGACAGTTCTTGACGTTTTTACAAGACGATATTGCCTCCGTTTGATTCTCTAGATATTTTCACAATACTAAGGCACAAATGGGTTCAATATTATCAAAGCTAATATGATAAACGCAGGATTATTCAAGTTTTCTTCAAAAATAAGGGGAAAATTAAGTGGCGAACCTGCCCAGGAGGCTGAAAGCCACTTAAATAAAAATAAAAAAAAGGTGGAAAATCGGGCAAAATGAGTTACTTCCCGAGGTTTGCACAAGACGACATCCCCTTCATTAAATTTTCCAGACATTTTCATAATATTGCCGTGCATTTTATTTTATTGTAGTGCACGGCTATTTCAAAAACCGCATTATATATATTGATTCTTTCAATATGCAGGGAAAAGCGGGTAAAATTGACAATAACTGACGTCTACACAAGTCGAAATTCCCCAGACAGTTTCACAATAGTGCATTGAATTTTTATACATTCTAATTCGCGGAAATTTCGAAAACCACATGACATATCTTGTATTTTCAATATATGAGGAATACCGGGCAAAATGGACAGTTCCAGAGTTTTTTACAAGACGATATTGCCTCCATTGGATTCTCCAGACATTTTCTCAATAGTGGATCCCAAATGGGTTCAATATTATTAGTGAATATATGATAAATGTTGGATTATTAAATTATTTTTTCAAAATTAAGGGCAAAACGAGCCACTTCTCGAAGTCTGCATAAGTCGACATCCACTTCATTCGATTTCCCAGACAGTTTTATAATATTGTAGTGCATTTGATTTGATTTTTTTTTTTCGGGACATAAACCACTGCGACCAGTAATTTGATCTATTGTAGTATATCCCGTAGCCTTTATTTAGTGCATGTCGAGTTACTTCATAACTATTGAGAAATGATGAAGTATTCGGTGTTGTTACAGTTGTCATTGTTTGTTTTGTTGGTAATGAATCAGGTTTAATTGAAAGTTTCCGCTGTTTAAACCCTTTGTGAGCGACAGCACTCTTCAAAGGCGCGCCCCTTGATCAATCAAAACCGGATTCATTGCAAACAAAACAAACAATAACTCCGATAGTGACCATGCATCAGAACCCTAGTCATAACCAATTCAAACTATAGACCATCAAATAGAAAATAAGAATTCACATAAATGAAGACCAACCATGTTTTCTTTATTCCAAGCTCATCCTCGGTGGCGCAACCTGAGTATTGTCACTTTTCACAAGACATAAAATGTAATAAGGCGAATTATACGTTCCTTTGACTACAAAAACAAATATGTTCCCTAGTTTGAATTAATTCGGACTAGGGTTCGGTGGTAGATCTGATACCCCGTAACGCACCACGAAAAGGTGATCTACCAGCGTTACGGGTCATTTGATCATTTGATTTGATTCTAATGCGCAGCTATTCCAAAAATCGTATTTTATCTATTAATTCTTCCAGTATGTAGGAAAAAGCGGGCAAAATGGTCAATAACTGATGTTTACACAAGACGGCATACTCTCCATTCAGTTCCCGGACAGTTCCACAATAGTGTATTGCGTTTTTATAGATTCTAATGCGCCCAAATTTCCAAAACTACATGTCATATCTAGTACTTTCAGCGTGTGGGGAATATCAGGCAAAATGGACAGTTCCTGACGTTTTAACAAGACAATATTACCTCTATTGGATTTTCCAGACATTTCCACAATAGTACAGCACAAATGGATGCAATATTATCAGAGCTAATAGGATAAATGTGTGATTATTCAATTTTTCTTCCGAAATTAGGGGAAAATCGGGCAAAACGAGGTCCGCGGTCTGCTCAAAATGCAACCATCACCATTCGATTCCTCGCATTTTTTTACATAAGATAAGCTGTTTTACAGGGCACTTATCCAGCGGCCTTTAATTAGTTGTGATTTTGGGTCCCATTTTTCCCACTGTGCAATGGGACAAGATGTAAACCATGTAGGTATACTTAGTTTATTCCGCTTGGTTGTGTTGAGGCATGCCGATAAAGTCTTTACGGATAATTTGCAGACACCATGAATAAAACACTTTCATCTAGCCTATAATGATCATTCTGGAAAATGGCATTTGGGAAAATGTCTGTAAGCCCAATTCAAACTTTCAAACATTCGCATTTTCTATTGTCAAGTGCAGAGCTTGATATAATAACGTGTGCTTTATAAGAAGTTTAGTTCCGGAATAAGGAGAATGATACTTGTCAAATAAGCCAAAATTGCTGTGATGGAATTTTAACGATTGCTTGAATTGGTTGAGGCTGCTTTGATGTCCCGCATAAACAATAACCATAAGAAGTGCCTAACCACCAATTTGGGATATCATCCCAACTGTAAGTGGTATGGTCACACCATCTATAATATCGTTCCTGAATGGTACATGTTCACCATTCTATCAGCCCTATTAAAAAGCGACTATATTTCGAATTTCCAACAATATTCACATTTCTAAGAACACCTCATCCAACCGCCCCCACAATACGATTCGGGAAACCGTCATCATCAGCATACAGCTGCTGCTACTTCGGAGCTCGCGTGAGAGCCCCCGAAGCACTGAACATACACATTTCAATAAAATATGTATTCCTTTCTTCTCGGGCTTCAACCACCGACCCCAGCCATGCCGCCCACCGTTCATATTGCTGGCGGGGGTGGATGCATGTTACAACCATTTTCCGAAACACCGCCGCGCCGCGCTCACTACGAAGTCAGCGTTGTACAACAAACACGACTACGACTAGGACGAGGAGGAAAACAACAACACCATCAACAATGTTGAGCTCGAAATCCTCGCAGTCGTCGTCGTCGTCGTCGTCGTCGTCGTCGTCGTCGGGAAGGAATTGAGAGCAAATGACGATCATTCAGCCAGGCAGGGAAATCAGTGCAAACAGGACTATCGCTTCGGTTGGTTCCATTTTCCAGGTTTGGCCGCAAAGTCGGAACCGCAAATTAGTTTTGAGTTGGGGTGAAATCCCGGAGGAGGTGGCATTTTGCTTGCTTTGTTAATTTTGTCGGTTAATCCAGTTGGACAATAGATTACCAGGTGTGATGGAGCCCTATTGCGTTTCCATAATCTCGGTCCTAGCGGCGTCCCGTGTTGATCCGTGTTCGAGGAAGGTTGTGCGAGGAAATTAGCGTAAGAATAAGCGGACAGTGTTTTTGGTGTGGGTGGTTCGGGGGATCGGTGATAGCCGATAAGTTGGAATTCGCCAGAAGGTGTTGTTCTTCGTTAGTCAGCATTTTATCTCGAAAGAAGTGTGATTATCTGAATTATCGTCTTGGATGAGTGGAGTTCGGTTTCAGCTTCGGTGCAGGTGATGGACGCCTACTTTGGAGGGGGCGAGAGAGAGAGAGAGAGAGTGAGAGATGGCGAAGAAAATGGAAAACGGTGCAATGCTAATGGTACGCGATATCATAAATTGTGCGAGGAAAATGTCAACATGATTCCACCCCTTCCCGGGAGGGTGAGTGCAAGTGAAAAGACGAGGACGAAATTATATAATAAGTGAATATAGTCAAAAAAGAGGAAGGCCCTCGAGGAAAATTGCAGTGAAGGTTTCGCGTCGCTCGACAACGGTTTCACGCTGGTGATGAAATTTTGGAGGAAATTTCCACTTAATCAAACGGGTGGGCGGAGGAAGCTGTACCGCCGTGCGAGTGATGAATGTTTGACCTCATTTTTTTCCCCTGACTTGCAATCGAGCTTTGAAACAGTTTGCAACCACGGGGTGAAGAAAAAAAAAAACGAAACGAAAGAAGAAAGCGATGTGTTTTCAATCCTCATTATCGTGGCTTGGTTTCGAGTTTCAGAAGAGATCGCTTCAGTGAGAAAATCACATGCATTTCCACGAGGAGAGAGAGCGAGGGAGAGTGAGATACGAAATGCAGGATTGAACATGAGAAACGAATCATTTCGAATTTGTGTCTACCATTACCATCTCATAAAACATCACATGTCACATTATATATTGATGCCGAATCTAGTGAATTGTGGGCAATGAATGGATGAATGAAAAATAAGGAGCAAGTTGATTGAGGGGAGTAGCAGTTGGTGCAGTTGTTTTAGGAGAGCAGGACAAAAAATTATATACATAAAGAATAACAGAAATCTCCAAAACCTAACGACTCATTGCCTGCGGCTGTTGTTTATGGCCGGAAAATAAAACATAAATACGGTGGAAAAATACACAGGTATCGGGGGGAGATGAAAATACAAACCCGGTGTCGTTTTCGCTGGCTCTCGATGCTTGTATGTTTTGGCACATGGCGTATGGATCGGAGAATTTCGGATTGTTTGGAATGATTTCTACAAATTGAAATTCATAATTTCATACTATTGACGTTTCATATGCAAGCAGCACATGCTCATTTTTCGTAGGACGATTGGAGAGAATTATTATTCGATCGAGGATACAATCCAAACAAGGGATTGGCATAATTTTCCTGCTCACAACATGATGGTTTTAGGCATTGCGTTTTGATTTCAAACCAATACACGAACTCGTAGAATGTGCGGAATGGATCGCCTTTCGTTTTTATGTTTTCATGTTAATGATTTATTTCATTTCCTATTTTAACAAAAATAAACAAAAGTTAATATTGAACAAGCATGAGCTCGTGGTTGATACTCCGTTAAGTCATGCCATTGTATGAAGGGGCACAAACGGGTTGGGTGAATCGATAGGCAACATCACTTATACATTTCCACAGGGATATTCTGAATCTCCTTCCAACACCAAGATTGAATAATTGGTCAAAAGAGTGAGCTTCGAAAGGGCGGGGAGAAGAGCCCACCTTCTATTCACAAACTGTTAGCAATGGGGAGTTGGTATTCTCACTCTCCCCATCCAGAGTGCTTCAATCGGGTGCCCTGATGGTCCCTCCCATTTCCATGAAATATTAGTATAATGGTGTATATATTTATGTAAATGAAAAATTCTACAAGCATTCGTATCTCGTAAATATGATCTTCATTCGGTTGATCCTGAAACGCAAGAAATTTTGCAAAGATGCAAAGTGTAGAGTTCTGGGGTTCCACGCTTAAGTACGCTTTCGTTCGTTTTCAGTGGTAGTAGCAATTTACCAAAATCTTAATTTGAGGTATCCCGACAAAGTTTGTTAAATCAATTGAAATTTTACAAAACTAACATTTATACATTTTAATTTACTGTTGCTATGGTCACTATTCGCTGATCTCAAAGCGCGCTGCAACTACGAACCTAACCTACCCGTGAATTGTATAGTTCCCAATGTGACCTCCAGGCACACGATCCTCTGGAACGATCCAGGTGGAAAAACTACTTGATATTTCGATATAAAAAAAACGCACAAACACATTATTGTTTTGCTTGGAACGAACTGAAATTAATGAATCTTTTTGTTCTGGAGTTCAATCTCAATTTAACCGCCATTTGTTTGAAATAATCAAAACTCTAGTAGGTTTATTTTGCCAGCTGATAATTCTTAGGTAAATTCAGACAAAACTCAAAGCTTGCTCCAACCAAAAATTTATCGTTTAAGAAACAAACTTGTTGTTAGAAATAAATATCAAATCGGTAAAGGAAACCAACTTTATTGTTTTAAATAACCAAACGATTTATTGAAATAAGTTGCTTCAGTATTTTTCGTGTCACTTCGTTGGCTGAACTATCGGAAATTGCAAAACTGTCCTTGGCATTGGATCATCATAACAGATCAAAAATTTACTTTATGCTCTTCCGGTTGTACGGCGGTGAAATTCCTTATCTTAGTTTAAACAAAAAAATTGATGAAAGTTACATTAGGGAACGTCCATTAATTACGTCACGCAAAAAATTACTTTTTATAACCCTGATATTGTATGTATCGGCACGTTTTACCAAACCATGACATAATTAATGGACCTTACCTTATTTCCAAAAATTCTGATTTTGGATTTGACTCCACGCATAACGACTGGACCAGTCTTGATAAAATGCATGCTCGTTAAACTCAAAAGCGCGTATTTTCAGGCAACATAACATTGAGCACCTGAGTTTATACGAACATCAAATCTAGACAAAATAGTCATATGGTCGAAAATAACATTTGTAGACAATGACTTCTAACGTACTTTTCTGGGATCTGCTTGCTCCCACAAACAAAATAGCACCAGAAAGAGATACAGGGAGTTAGATGTTAGCAACCTGGCATTTCCAGGAAATTTACAATTAAAATCAGTTGCGCTTCAAAATGCTTTGATTTTCATTTATGTAAACAGGTTCATTATCAACATGAATTTCGAAATGTCAGATCGAAACGCCAAAGAAAAGGGTATTTATCCAGCTTTTAAACGATATACAACAAGTTTTACATTTCGAACGGACTGTCGCACTTGTGATCGATGCCATCATGATCTGCACAGTTGCTGGTGACAGCTGGCTAGATCCGGCCAAAACATAACGTTGGTATTTTGTTGCCGAATGAATGGTAAAATCCGCTTTTTCAGATACTCTTTAATGTAAGCCTTTTGACGTCATCGTGTGAGATGTGATAAAAACCTTGGTTTTAAGGCCACAACTGCAGATTCCTTGCCAAATTATAAGTGTCCGAGCAAACTTATCAGCAAACACAAATTTATACTTAGAAGGGACTTCCCCACGACCAGTTAAAATTTTCGTCCAAGGATTTGTTTAAATCCATTTTAACTTACGTTTGGTCATCCATTAAAATACAGCCAACAAATTTGGTCAAAACTCGTTCGTATAGTAAATAGTGCTCACTTTTTGGCCACTAAAATTTGGTTCGGGGAGCGATTCGGATGTTTACTTGCACAAAAATACTTATATCCTTCTTTTGAATGGATGTTACGCACGGTGGAAAAGTTGGAATCGTATTTCTTTGCTAAATCACGTATGGAGACACCTGGGTTGGCTTTCACGTACCTCAACACCTTTCTCTCAGCTCTTTGCCCCTAGTGCCACTTTTATGATAGATGCGCTGTGCTCTATCCACACTCAGAGTATCCTTGTAACATTTGATTACAAGACACATCGTTAACTTTGGGAATTTTAATACTGTTGCTATTTTTCAGGCAGACCACGAAGAATTCGTTTGTTTGTGCACAATAATTTTCTTCTCTAAAGTTCAATGATCCGATTTCGAGATGCGTCGATCAATCGAGAAAATCTTTGTCAATGAAGTATCAACAAATGCCTGTCAAACGTTTTTTGTTCCATCCACCAGGGACGCGGTGGTTTATGAAACCATGCGTCCAGATTTACTTTGAATCGAGCTTTATAAATTTCAATAACTAGCTTATGATTTGTAAACATAGTCGTTTATATAGGTAGAGTACTTTTGATTGAACTAATTGAATTAATTAAACGATTTATTGTTGTCGACGAACACAGTTGTTGTATTTGTATGTAATTCAACTGAAAGTGTTCGGTTAATTTCACAATGTGGTTTTTCTGACATAAGGACTGTATCGAAAATAAACTGACAACATTTTTTTTTTATCATAGCATGATAAAAAAAACCAAAAGAGGTGATAAAAGCAACTGTATCAACCTAATTCAACTCTTACTATTCTAGTTTGAATAAAAATGGATCCTAAGACGTGTTATTAGTACGAGACACTGAAGAAGTCTGCACATTGTAGACGAAATACGCGTATCTGTCAAGATAAGCAAAGGTAGTTGGAATTAAATGGAAAATACAAATTTTTCTTCTCATTTCTAGTTCAAAAGGGTGATTTATGTCAGCAGCAAAGTTGACTTAGGACTCCTTGTTGATGTGAAAAAAATTATGTCATCGAATTAATATAATTCAACTGTATTTTATTCAGTTCAAAGAACCCTGAAACCCTATGCTGTTAGTGTGTGTTGCTCAACTATTAGTTCTGCACGAAAAGTATTGAAATCAACTTTTTATAACTCTTGAAATGGCCCTAAGATTGGTTAAGGAACTCATTCACAAGAATCACTATTATACACGAAACAGGTGAAATTGGAACTAATGAAATATATGAAAGCCGACCAAGCAATAGTCTATACAACAGTCTCAACAATGAAATAAAACTTACTAAGCATTCTCCACTGGCTGGGTCAACCTACTGCTTAACCAATGGCTGCAATTTGCTTGCCACCGCCAACAAATAACCGAATCTACTATCCTCAACTTATCCACTACGAACAACTAGGAACTACCACAAACCTTACCTATTCCCTACACTAGATGTATGTACACATGTTCGGTCTGTCGTGATGCTGTTAGGCTCGAATTAACTGTTAATTATATTTCTTTTATCGAATGTTCAACTTGCTTACTTACTTATTAGGACTCCAACTTCCTATTAGGACCGCACCTGCGTCACGATATGTCCCCATAAAACTCGATAGAGGGCTACTTGTCTCCAGTTCCTCGATTGTTTCACACTTCCAAGGTATTGCTTCACTTGGTTGAACCAGCTAGCTCGCTGGACTCCTCAGCGTCTTGTACTGGTCGGATTCGAGGCAAACACCAATTTTGCGGAGTTGTTGTTCGACATACTGATGTTTGCCATAGGCTGCGCCAGCTCGTTGCTCATCCTTCTCCTCCATACATCGTTTTCACATTCACCGCCAAAGATGATCCTAAGCACGCGTTCTTCGAAAACTCCAAGTGCTTGCAGGTCCTCTTCGTGAATTGTCCACGTCTCATGGCCGTAGAGAACTACCGGTCTTATCAGCGTTTCGTACATGGTACACTTTGTACGGGGGTGAAGTTTACCAGATCTCAAGGTTTTTTTGGAATCCATAGTAGGCACGACTTCCGGTAATAATGCGTCTCCGAATTTCTCTGCTGCAGTTGTTATCCGACGTAACCAATGATCCGAGGTACACCACTCATACACCACTTTGAACTCACAGCTCTGTCGATTGTCCGTCGATTCCTTCGATTGTCACAGTTCTGACTATGCAAACTCTATCATGCTCGATTCCTCCATCCAACAGATACTTAGTCTTCGACGCATTCACCTTCAATCCAACCTTTTCCGCTTCACCTATCAGCTTGGTGTACTGATCAGCTACCACCTGGGACGTCGGCAGCGAAGCAGATGAACTGGCCGGATTTATTGAAAATCGTACCCCGCACTTTAAAGCCCACACGTTTCATAACACCTTCCAGCGCAATGCTGTTCCTGTTCAACAGGAAATACCATCGCCTTGTTGAGGTCCTTTGCGTGTTTCAAACGAGTCCGATATCTTCATTCTGGTTATTTTCCCGGAAAAAAGGTTCTCGTCCATAATCTTCCATAGCTGCGGCCTTAAAGTCGATGAATAGGTGGTGTGTAGGGACTTAATATTCGCGACACTTTTGGAGGATCTGCCGCAAGATTGTAAGGATGTACTACTGTAAAGATTTGGTCAGTTATCGATCGACCGTTCACAAAACCGGCTTGATAACTTCCCACAAATCTGCTTTCTAGCGGCGATAGACGACGGAAGGTAATCTGGGACTGCACTTTGTAGGCCGCGTTGAGAACAGTGATCGCTCGATAGTTTTCACATTCTAACTTGTTACCCCTTTTTGTATATTAGGCATATAACTCCTTTTTTCCACTCCTCCAACGTGCTTGCTATTGTTATATGGCCAATCTGGATTTATGAATGGATACTACGCAAAGTTCTGGCTATTTTCTCCGGGACTTTTCAACCTAACGCCTTGTTGAACTTGTACGTGGCAATGGGAATTTCGATGAGCTCAATGTTGTCGGGAAAATTGATTTGGTCGTCCTGAAAAGGACGGATTTTAGTTGTTTACGGAGGCAACATGGTTTGCGATTGAAATTTTCTCCTTTTTATCCATTCTTGCGCAGCAGGACGGCCTGAATGTTTGGGCACGATACCATCCTGTGAAATGCACAGATAAAAAGAAACATTGAATTTTCTGCGTTATCTAATGCACATAAAGGGAATGCTAGATTTGGCAGAAAATGATGGGATATTTCATGTACATTTAAGCCAGATAACGCCTGAATCCAGCCTGTTGTATAGAAGATTGCAAACATGATTGTATGTATGCAAACATTGTTTACGCCTCCTTTGGCTTGGAATTAAACGATGGGAAATTTTACGCGCTTGTTAAAATTAATTATTTTTTTCTGTGTGGTCACACCGGAGAAAACTTTGTTCAGCTACTCGTGGGATGATTCTGGTCTTCCTGTTGTCACGGGTGGTGTTTCCTGCCATCTCGAGAACTCAAGCGACCAGGTTTTCCATCAGACAGCGAGGTAGACTGGGGCACCGGCAACAACGCGCTTGGCGTAGTTGCCCTTCCAGAGCAGACGGTGAATGTAACCGACTGGGAACTGCAATCCGAAGGGGTTCGAGCGGGACTATGCTATGCTATCCTCCTGCTGCTAGGTAGTAGAGTGTACTGTAGCTTAGAGCTGATTTGTATCGCTGATAGTTGCTGGCTTCTTTTCTTCTTTATTGTTTTTTACGGGGGTTCAACCCAAGGAGTCATTCGTCCCGGTGATAGTTGCTCGCCATGCCGGGTTCGTTTTATATAACGGCATCTGGTACTATTGCAAGACAGTAAGGGGGTATCAACGAAAGCAATGCAAATTAAATTTTACAAAAGGGGATGGGCCTAAGTTGTTGCGCCAGCGTAGAAATTGAATCATTAGTTTTCATTAGCGCGACAGGGATTTCGAAAGTTAAATTCGCAATTTCTCAACTCAGGCAACAGAAAAACGGCCCTTGTCAGAGCCTTAAAACCCAATACAAAGAGTGTTGAGATATGGATACACTTACTTCTGAAACTGTAAAACAATTAGCGTTAGTTATTATTGGTTAGAAAAATAAATCAATCAAGAAACAATCGAATTATTAGCGTCCGGTGATTCATTTAGATTCAACGGCGATTCAACGGCGTTCAGCCGTTGCGCATTACAGGTATACCTCGATAGTACGTACATCAACTTTCTCACTTCAAATCGAAATCGCATAAAAACTACAGATTGTACCTGAAATCTAATAAAATCAAAAGAAAGAACAGAAGCTGCTCTTTCTTATGGTCGTATTAGATTGCAAATTCAATCAGTGGTTTTTATGCGATTGCGATTTGAAGTGAGAATGTTGATGTACGTACTATCGAGGTATACCTGTACCAAAAGATGGTTACCAAACATCACCCATACAAGTAAATTATTTCACTCCTAGTGGCTGGCAATAAATAAATCAATGATACAAGCAACCGGCTGCCTAGCACACTACGGCATAGTTAATGGCTGCCTAACAACGGTGGCCTAGCCAACGGCTTGCTAGCAACAGCCTGCAGCGCAATCAGCTACCCGATCAATCGGTTGGACGCCATTTTGCCACCGCCAGCTGCCGAATACCAACCGATTGATGTAATCATCTTGAAAATCAATCGAGCATTTATTAAGTTATAAGCGTTTAATTTTTAGTAGTCTAGACGTAGTCTACTTAAAAAATGATTGAAAGTAACTTCATTTCCAAAAATTTCTGATTTTGGATTTGACTCCACTCATAAGGCTCTGAACAGTAGTTTTGTCGCATTTTTTGGTTGAAAATCGATGACTTGGAGCCACAGGAACAAATTGCTTGCCATACAAGAACCTTTCTGGACAAATTTTTCCTCCTCGAACGACTTTTCGGAGATGCTCTACATCTTCCCCGATGACTTGGGTATTGAAATAGCGGTCCTGGACGCGTAATGCAGTGCTATTTAAAATATGTTTCGTCATCAAACAAAGCGCAGGCCAACGATCGTTGCAAAATTCGGCTCTAAACTTTGTGGTTCTGGTTTTCGCCCTGGATTTTTGCGCAGCACTTGTTTTGATATTTTCTGCTTCTAATAAATCTTCAGCTTGTTGCGTTTCTTGATTTTCTGCATCATTCCGACGCGGCTACCAGTCTGTTCGGCCAAATCACGCAGCTACATCGATCTGTTCCGAAGACTACGTTCCGTTCCCTTTTTAGATCAGCTGGACCTGGCTCTCTTCCTCTTCTTGGCAGATCATCAAACAAAAATTGTTTTCCGAACTTGTTGATGGTAGATTTTACGCTGTCGTGATGAATTCCTAAACGTTTAGCTATTTTGTCCATCGAGACATTGGGTGCCACCACTTCAATTTTAACACTCTAGTCGTTTCGCAACATCTCAAAAACGATCACTGTTTAGCGAAAGTTGTTGACAGATGAACGCGTCGAATGTAGGCAGGCTCATACTGGTAGTCTTAAGCGTGTATGCATGAGCGCATCATAAGTGGTGCCAATTTATTTTCGATGCAATACTTAGGATCAACAGTTTACTGTTTTCGTTTAGAATTTATATTATTTTTTAAATATTAATTGTTCCCTTCCAAATTGTAATCAGTAATAAACCTCTCTTGTACAATATATAAAAATCAAGTGGATTAGGTATGAATATTATTAACTTTGAAATCAATGTTCGCATGATGGTGAGTTTGGAATTCATTCCCCAAGTAACACGAAATGCTTGAATGCAAGCTTTTTGCCTAAATGTGACAAATGATTATGTAACCATTCCGATGATGGTAAACTATTTCGGGTACTAATATAGAATTTAAATAGCGCAGCAGGTGGAAATTAAGAAACATTATTGCAGTCAGACAATTGCCATATAACCAAAAATATGTCGACATAATTTAAACAAATCATAATCGTAACCTTATTGGGGACTTGAATAGATATTCGCTTTGATATAAGCGAATTCAGGCTAGGGGTATTGGTTTAAATAAATAGCATTTGCTCAAGCAAATAACTGTTTAATTGTGCTGTCGTTTTGCAGTGTCAAGACGTTATTATACAAGCAATTTTACCAATCCTGATCCCTAGTAACATTAGCAAAACCATCCAGTCTTATTACAGTTTTATGAACGCCACTGGAAGTCAATTTGGTTTTATTATGGCACCAAGAGATGCCAATAGGGTTTATATTTCAGCCAGGTTGATGAGAACCTACACAACTTATTTACAACGATCTGAAAACCTTGCCTTCTGAAATTTCCTTTACCCTTATCAAAGGTTTTATTTTGACATTATGAACTCGTAAAATGCTGTTTTGAAATGCCATTTTAGGAATCATTCATATTATCTCAAATGGTCAGTAGAAAAAGCATTCAAGTAAATGCATTAAACTGGCATTTTGGAAAAACTTGGAACTTGGATTAGGAAATCATTGAAAGGTGGAAAAATAAACACGTCAAATTTTAAACGTAATGCAAATGAACTTTAGATCGGAAACCAATTTCGGTATTCTTTTAGAAAACCTTATTGAATTCCATCAATTTTCAGGAAGCTCATGATCAATTTATCCGATATATTTGTTTTTGTTGTTGTAACTCGCATAATTTCCGAAGCGCACTAATTTTCAGCTTCTATCGTAGCAATATTCACCTAATTTGAGGCGCATATGATTTGCAGCAGGATAAACTGTAAAAATGCTCAATTTGTTTTGGAAGTTTTGCTATCAAACAAAATATCCCGCAACTCTAGAACTTTTCTCTTAGATATTATTTAATGTTAAATGAATCAGAAGAGCAGAGAATCGAACAAAGTAGAACAACAAAAACCAACCATGGTATCACAGTGAAGTCGGACAGCTGTGGCCATTTGGCCGAATGTTAGTTTGTATGGCAGCCAATAGGTTTAATGAAGGTTCTCAAGTGTTATGACCACTAGAACATCTTTCACTAGAACATTTTCAAAATCTGTATGGTCTTATAAAGGTTTTATTAATTTGTTTTCATCACCGTCTTTAGAGTGGACCACTTCGCACAAATGTCGGTCTTAAAGATGCATAAAAGTGGTGTTTGTAGACAAAACAGTTTTGAAGGTAGGTTTATCAACACAGCCGGAGGAGTTCTATATGGCTGGAATAAAACTAAAATTGTTACATGGGATGTTCGATCATGACATTTTCAATATTCCATTCTAGCATAACTAAACAATGTTCTAAAATATTGCTGTGGCAAACGTGTGTGTGACATAAATAAATGTATATATATATATATATATATATATATATATATATATATATATATATATATATATATATATATATATATATATATATATATATATATATATATATATATATATATATATATAAGTTACATCTTAAGGATTACGGATTTAGTTTTTAAAAAAAAGTACGACCAAACAAATCGAACGCTAAACTTAGAATGAATTTTATTACTTGAAAAAGTTACACAGGCCTAACTTCGAAGAGGAATGTTTCCTAGCTTATGTATGTTATATGAAATTGGATCGCGCCGTCCGGTTACTTGTTGCTGATGTGGCTGTTGGTTGAACGTTGGTTGCTGGGTGACTTTGGTTGAATTTGATGATGCGGCGTCGGTGACTTTGTTGCTGACTATGACATCGATGGTTCTGGGTGTCGTTCGAAAGCTGCTAATTGTACGGATAGTTGTTGTTGTTGGATGATTTTAAGTCTTCGTAAAAGGTTTTTTTACACGGTTCCATACTAAAAGTGGAACGTATCCCCCGTGCAAAAAAAAAAAAACTTTGTGTACTTGTTGCCACACATTCATACTAATGCAAAAATGGTACGTGGCATCGAAAGCTCTCAACTGTGGGAGTGCATTTAGAACACTAAGTTGAGAGCAAGCAACTAGCGAATTGTGAAAGCAATCAGCTTGAAATAATAATTAGCTAAAAGAATAAGAAGATTATAAAAAGTTACTTCAATCATGTGTAGAAATTAAAATACCACAAATAATAAATGAGTTATAGAAATAACTGCCAATAATAAATAACAAAAGCAAAACGTAAAACATCTTTTCAAAGTTACACTCAATACAAATGGTAAACAACCTTTCAAAGTTTCAAAGTTTGGTATCAGTAACAATGTTAGATAAAGTTCTCGAATAAACTCTCTTGTAAACCATTGTTAAGCAAAACAAAAAGTCTCTTGAACAGTACATTTTCTCGTTAAACAATTATGCTCTCTAAATGTTAATTGTATGAAAGCTAAATATTGATTTTGTTTAAGAGCTAGGTTGTAGTTCTACAATGGTTGATACATAATTTGAACGACTGTTTCATATGTGTACTGCTGTTGAATTGATTCTCCCATTTTGAGCAAACAAAGGTTGTACAGCAGTTTTAATTTAAAATAAGGTGATGGTTGGTGAGCTTTAAGCTCAACAGTGAATTTAAAGAAATGTATTTACAAACTAAAATTGTTACTTGTATAAAGTCGGGTTATTTTAAAGTTAGAAGCCCTTTAACCAACAGGAAGTTTAATTTAATTCAAAATTAGCTGCAATTAAATTTGAACATAATATTAACAACAACAGCTTGTACTTGAAAGTGAAACTCAAAAAACTTGTGTACTGTTACTTGGTTTGAAGTAATAATCTAAGAAAAAAAAACTTCATCGATGGGGTAGTTTCAATAATCTACCACAAAAGTCAAACACAAAGCAACACAACGCGATTGATGTTGACAACTTTGAGTTGGTGAGAGATTGGCCATTACCAAGTTGAGTCACTACAAAGTGATAAAAACTGTTACCTTGAAAGCCAAAAGGACCAAAAGTAATTCACAGACACGAGGTCCTTGACATTTATAATGAAACTCTTTGATGTCGTAAACAGTAGAACAGTAGAATCCACCAAACGGTCCTTCTGTCATCAGACGACGAGCCTTTCGAGCTCAGAACAGTCCATATCGATGCAATCCTTCTGTGGGCAAAAAGGGAGAGAAAAAAAATACAGCGGATAACAAACAACAGCCTTCACCGGGGCCAATAACGACCGTGTGTTGCTGGTTATTGCACCGTCGGGCGACTCGGGGTGTGCTTATTATACTACCGTGACGCAAGGCTCAATTGATCAACTAGAAATTCAATTATTGGAGATTTTGGATCTCTGAGTAAATTTATGTAATTAAGTATCAAATGTATATCATTTCTTTATGTCATAAATTCAACGATATTCGGCAAATTCATGTAGCCATCATAATGATCAAATTATTTCGAAGCAGTTGAGACATTATTCATCAATTTATAGTTATATACTTGAGCGAGATTTTCGTTTTCTCACTTTTTTTAGCTGTCATGATTTCAATGGTTAAGCTGACAGATTACCCTCACGATGTTCAAATGACCTAACATTGGGTAAATTGAATCGGTATGTCTAGTAATGCATTCTGGACATTAAGAAAATAATCATACTTAATAAATTAACTGTCCACATTTGAAAATGACTATTGATCTAACTTCCACTGACTGCCAGCCAGTGGAAGTTAGGCATTATGGATAAAATAATCCTGCAAATATTTGCGCTAGTATGTACGAGTAAAGAAAGTTAAGATCTGGAAGTTATAAGGTAACAGCTCTATTGCAACTCATAAAACCTATTTCATGAACGCGAGCTTTCCAGAGCTTGAATTTAATTTGTTTTTCATTACAGACGTTTTAAGCATGAAGGTCATTTGTGTCTTCATTGGTAATTACAATAACATTGTAATTTGTTTACAAAAGGTTCATTAAGCCTAGCTAAAAATTCCTTGCGATTAATGAGCATCCATGTTAACTAAATGTGGAATTATAGCTTCCAGAGCTGACTAAAAAGGTAGTCGTTTTGCTTTTATGAATAACAGTTCCTGAAACAGAACAAAAAACTTTTAAATGATTATTTAAATTTGGTTTAAAATCATGTTTTATAAGCTCTTCATTACTGCATAGTTCAAGCATCAGGGAAAAGCTAAAAAACATGGAATAAAAGCATGTAACATTATATAACTGCAAGATATAATTTTTGAAAAAAACTTTTAAACAATAATCACTAGACACATTTTTCTGCTACACAACGATATAAAGGATGTTTTTTGCGCTTCCAACATTAAATGGATGATTTGTGTTTCAGTTTCAGTTACACATTTGTTCGGCAAGTGTGCAACGCTTAATCAGTTCTGTAAAGCTATCGTTTTGTAATATGTTATGGAACACTTATGGAGTAATTAACAAAACTATACTAACTCATACCCGAAGGTATATGTTTGTGACTGTTAACTAACGATTGTTGAACAATGTCATGCAAATTAGATACTGAAGATTTATGAACGTCTTCTGATTGTTCTAAAATGCATAAGCAATAGAGCAAAAGGCAGGCTTCAATTCACGATCATGACTTCCAGTCTGACATCGAGCAAAGTGGAATTTGGGTAAAGGGTGATACGGTCAAAATTTGGTCAAGGGAAAACGCGTGTAAATCGGTGAAATCGTTTATTTGAAAAATCAAATTAAATTTATTTTTCAAGTTCAATTGGTATAAAATTCAGGAAAAATATTCAGTTAGGCTTCCGCTTTTCCAAATCCGAATTGCCGGGCCTTACGCTTGACCCCTGCCATCAGATTTTGTACAGCCACCTTGTCCACCTTCTTCGCCGCAGAAAGCCAGTTTGCCTTGAACTGCTGCTCGTCCTTAGCAGTTTTTTTGGTCTTCTTCAGGTTCCGCTTGACAATAGCCCAGTATTTCTCAATTGGGCGGAGCTCTGGCGTGTTGGGAGGGTTCTTGTCCTTGGGAACCACCTGCACGTTGTTGGCGGCGTACCACTCCATGGCCTTTTTACCGTAATGGCAAGATGCCAGATATTTCTTTGCGAACTTTGACAGTTTCGTGTGCTTGAAAATATCTGCTACCTTTCCCCTTCCTTTTGCCGTATAAAACTCCTGTCCCGGAAGCTGCTTGTAGTCGGCTTTGACGTAGGTTTCGTCGTCCATTACCACGCAGTCAAACTTCGTCAGCATCGTCGTGTACAGCCTCCGGGATCGCGCTTTGGCCATCGTATTTTGTTTATCATCGCGATTTGGAGTCACTACCTTCTTGTAAGTCGATAGTCCGGCTCGTTTTTTGGCTCGATGCACGGTTGTAGACGATACACCCAGCTTATTTGCGGCATCTCGGAGAGATAGGTTAGGGTTTCGCTTGAAACTACCGGCAACTCTCTTTGTCGTCTCAGCGGCTTCCGGTTTTCGATTTCCCCCCGATCCAGACTTCCTGGCTGTCGACAAACGTTCCCCAAACACTTTAATTACATTTGTAACGGTTGATTTGGCAACTTTTAGCGATTTTGCCAACTTTGCGTGCGAGTAGCTCGGATTTTCGCGATGCGCGAGCATAATTTTGATACGCTGCTCTTCTTGCTTGGACGGCATTTTGACAACTGAAGAGTGAATTCCAAAATCAAAATAGGAGCAACATTCTACACACACACACCTTCAATATGAGGGGTGTTCAGGTTTTTTAAATGCAAAATTGAAAGAAATACGTCAAGTTGATATTGACCAAATTTTGACCGTATCGCCCTTTACTGTGTTTCAAAAAGATTTTTCAAAAATGTAAAGAAATATAAGTACCACAAATCATAAATTGTCTATGCTTACTATTACTGAGAATAAATTATGAAAGCAAAAAGCGTTCTTTCAAAGCTTACACAATATATTATGGTGTCATTAACAACCTTAGATCAAGTTCTCGAATAACATCTTCTTTAAACAATTGTTAAGCCATTGTTAAGCGAAACTTAATGTCTCATGAATAGAAAATTTTCTCATAAATTTATGCTGTCAAGAATTTTATTTCATCATGGATAAGAAGTGTTTTTGTTTAAGATATAAGTTTTAGCTCTACAATGGTTGATAAATAACTTGTACGACTGTTTCATTTGTGTAGCGCTTCAAGAGTTGAATTAAAACTTAAAAATTTGTTACACCAATTGTTAAATAATGTTGATGTGTACTAAATACAAATGAGAACTTCTGACAAATTTCATCAAATGAGAAATGTTGAATAATCATTTTTATTCAAATGTTAGTAAGCAGCGGATATTAAATAGAATCTTCAATTTTGAGTAAACAAAGCTTGTACAGCAGTTTGAATTCAAATTAAGATGACGGTTGATAAGCATCATGCTTGACAGTGAATTTGAAGAAATGCTTTTGCAAACTCAAATTGGTACTTGGGATAATTCCTCTTTAAATTGAATCTACCTGTTTTTTAAGGGTTTACTAAATCTGTATATTCTACTAAAATGTGTGTGATTGTTGAGGCTCTTGATAAGGTGTTAGGAGATATCCGGGTGTTAATCGAGAATACCTAATTTTTATCCTAGTGAGTGCCCGTTGTTCATATTGCTCCAAACGGTCTCTACCTTTAGATACTTTTTCTTTTATACTGTTCAGTTGAGGTGACGTAATGGTTTTTGGTTGCAAAAATATTTATCTTTTTCAAAATGGTCTCGTTTGAGTTCTAGACACTTAGTCTATTTTTTTTCCCTTTCGAAAAATGGGGGTGGTTGAGGTCATCAAAACAGGTATTTGTTTGTGAGATAATTTATTCCTTATATTCAAATCTCAACATCAAGAGGTAGTCATTCGGATCTAAATCCGTATATAAAGGGCTGATGAGGGAGCAATGTGTAGCCCAATCCATGGAATTTTGCCATAGAAACTGCACATGTGTGCACCTTGCATTTCCTTAGAGGAAAAGAACTTTGTTCTTGGCCAAATTAGTTAGCATAATATTCGCCATTGATTGTTTTCCCTTTTTGAATGTAGTCTATGTGGATTATTCCATGTGTGTCCCAAAAACGGTGGCCATGGCTTTATTGGCTCACAAACTCACCTTGGCCTTCTTTGGCGAAGATTTCCAACGAGAAACTCATCACTGAGAAACCAAACTATCCAAAATCAAGTCTTTTTCACTCATCTTGACAACAAAGTAAAACCAGTCATAATTGAGTTATCTACAAACTCTCCAATTTTGAGTATTTTGAAAAGACTCAATGCCGAGTGAAATTAACTGTTTGTTAAAAGCGAATCGACCTTTAAAATAATCCAAAATTGAGTTCTCTTCTATGAAAATATTATTCGAAAATGTGCTTAAGTGAACATTCTTTCACTAAATTCAATAAGAGAAAACATATATTCAAATAAAATAAAATGTATTTCTTTAATTGCTCCATGCCACTTATAGGCACCTCGAACGCGTTAAAATTTAAACTAGATACTAGACAATTAAAAACCAGACACTAGAAACGGTACGCAAAAACCAAATTCTCTCCCACTGTTGTTGTTTTAATGGCGATCAAAAATGTTCTGCCAAAACAAAGTGACAGCCAAACACTCCGATTTGGATAGTTTCGCGAAAGGCGCCTCTCACGTACATTGAAAACTCACTTCCCTCAAAATACCTTGCTGTGGGTAAAATTTACGTTTTCAATCATGCTTCGGGGTTGAGTTAAAACTACCTATCAGTGAAAACAAAATTATATCCAAAATAGTATAATGCACAAAACCAAAACCTAGTTTTGAGTACTATCACACTTGATTTCGGATAGTTTGTTTTCTCCGTGATTGTTTTGACTGCTTGGTGTGTTGTCGTGGATGCACGTTTCTTCCACGGTTACGAAACGACGCAAAAACACTTGTTCATGTTGTGGTTGAACAACTCCCAGGGCATATAGTCTTAGCAACTGGCCCTTTGAGCTGTCAAGCTCACATCGAAAGAAGAAGAAGAAGAAGAACAACGCCCAACTAGAGTCCCTAGAAAGAGTCACGACAAGAAGAACATGCAACACTTATTTCGATTAGTTCTCATTTTGCGTGCATGTATAATTCAGATGGGATGCTCGATAGGTAGCTCCGATAGGTAGATTTGGTTTCACTCTTTGCGTGACTCTATATAGGGACTCTACGCCCAACATTCTTGCAAAATTGACACACGGTTGCGCTTGTGGTCGATTGCGACCAAACGCGGTATCTATATTGCGTATAGATCATTCAAGATTTAACCGATTCCATACTGTTGGGTCATATACGCATCGACAAACCGACATGAAACTCAATATTCACTATTGATCAAGAATCCATAACGACCGATTCAAATGTGCAGCGATCTCATCTGTCAAAATCTATGGAATAATTTTATCTAGATCAAATAAATGTTTCCAGAATTGCTCAGACATGAATCTTCTTATCAAGTTCCCAAGCGTGTTCGTGGCTTCAATAAACGTTCGAAGCGAACACGAAGATAGTTGTCAGTTATATGATTTGAACAGGAATATTAAGACATATGCTACTGTCATTCATGTCGGTTTGTCGGTGATATACGATCCAAGATTAAAATTTGCTGTCAAAATTCAGCATTTAGAGTTACAGAAGAACTTTGAACTAGAGAAAATATTGAACGGGTAACATTAGGAACACAGTGATGATTAAGATCATCCAAACGGTCCTTGAGTTCGAATCTCGATGTTGTACATGCTCAACATGGAGGTTTAGAGTGTTTAGACCGTACTACTTAGCTATAAAGGCTTCAGTATTCTCAACAAACGTATGGCCCTCTAGACTATTCTTGAATTTAGATCTTGATGTTTTGCTTAACAAACAAGGCGACTCATGAGATCTTTATCGTACTTATGCGTTTCAAAAGCTCCATTGGATATCATAGCACAGTTATAGTAATTTTACAGAGTTATCAGATATCTACGGCATTCCAAACTATTCTTATGCATGATGATGTTTTGCATGATCAACAAGTTGGTTTACAAGGACTCCATCGTACTGACAAATTGCTAAAGGTCCATGGGAAAACATTGCACAATTATAATCATATTATAGAAGTATAAGAATATCTACGGCACTCCAAACTATTCTTGAGTATAAATCTTGATGGTATGCATAACCAACAAGGCGGTTTACGAGGTCTTTATCGTACTTATGAGTTGCAAAAGCTCCATGGGACATCATTGTGAAACATTTTACAGTATTCTCCGAATATCTACGGTACTCCAAATTATGCTTAAGTTCAGATATTAATGTTGAACATGATAAACAAAGCGACTGACAGGGTCTTCTTCGTACTCTTGAGATGCAAAGCTCCTGGTAAACACTATTCGAACGCATATGTTGAAATGACGAATACAATACCGACAGAAGATTTTGGAGATAGTACAGGTTATTTGTGGCTTCCGGCTTCTCAGAAACATTGCACAGTGGACAAAAATGGACTCAAACCTACAAGAAATTAAAGGAATAGAAAAAACTCTGTGGAAACGACTGAATCCTAAAGGAAAAAAGAAGTTTATTTTGCCCCAATTCCCTTAAAGAAAGAATGGCCTCGTCATACTTTCAGAACACAGGTGGAGGATTGTTATAGCAAGTAACTAAACAAATTCCAAGCGTTGCTTGTAGGTCTTGGGTTGTTGCAGGAGTAATATTTTTAACGCGTTTCATTCGAAAAATATTAAGCCTCTCGTTTGTATGAACGGTAATTCGATCCCAGAAGTTTTGTGGAAGAAAAGCCATCAACACATCGAGCTCAGTGGAGTTCTTATCGACTTCATTTGAAATAGTCATTTCTTTCACCGTTGGAAGCTTCATCAGTGGACTGAAATTCACGAAAGATGATCTCCATGACGATTGATCAATTTCTACACCGTTTTCTGGTAATTCCTAGTCGGAATTTTTGGCAGTACTTTAAATAAAATGCAAATAGTCATGCTGCAATTTATCGTATTACATATTTTAATTTCTTACGAAATATTGTCAACATCACAATCTTCTGCTGCCTCTATCTTGATTAAAAAAAAACTGTCCTTCAGATCCTCTTCTTCTGGCTCCACGTCGATAGAATCAACCAATGGTTCCTCAGACAGCACGATCCTACGTTTCCGGTTACTAGTTGCCATTTTGTTATGACTACATAGAACGCTTAGCAACTGTTCATCCACAATGCTCCTGAATTCAGCATTCAACAAAAGTGGTAGAATGAGAAAAGTTCAAAAAACTTTTGTAAAGTCTGTTCACATTAAATTTTGGACACCAAAATACTGGCAGCAAAAAAATGTACATATAATTCAACAAAACCGAATGTTTATTTCACAATAACTGTGTTATATCTACATTAGAAATAGTTGATTAAGATGTAAATTCTTCTTTCTTTAAAATTCTCAAATTTTCCGTGGTACACCCGCCATCAGGTTGCTCAGATACGCCCGCCGTGACAATTCTCCTTCTCTTGAAATCGTCGGTACCATATGCTTTCTTCTGAGTTTCTCAAAGTTTCTGCTCAACTAGAGCCCAGTACTTCACTATTGGGCGAAGTTCTGGACAGTTTGGTGGATTGGCTGTTTTTGGCACGTATTTAACCTCTTGTACCTTAATACGATTCCAGGGCGGATTTTGCATAGTGACAAGAGGTCAAATCAGGTGACAACAGAGCCGTAGATTCTGATAAAACGGTGGCAACTGCTTTGGCAGACATTCTTTCCCGTACACATCCATATTGATACTGCTGGTAGAGATGAAAATTTTAGATTTGCCACCACATCTACAAATGGCCTGCCAAATTACATACATCTTCGGGAAATCGGACACCTTCTTTGACAAGAAATTGCGGTATTGAAAACCAGACCCAGAAGCTGTTTAATGTTTCCGAGTACGCATGTTTCGTCGTCCATTATGATACAAGAAAATGTTTGCAAAAAATTGGTGTAAAGCTGTTTAGCACGACTCTTTGCAGTGGAATTTTGCTTGTCACGTCGGTTGGGCATCTTTTTTATGTTGTACGCCTTCAGTCCTTGCCTCTGCTTCACTTTTTCTACGTATGATTTTGACTTTCCAACTTTGGGAGCCATATTTCGCACAGCAAGATTGGGGTTTTTCACAATAATGGCTACCACCATCTTGTCTATTTGCCGGGAGCATACTTTTCGTTTTTTTCCTCTTCCAACCTACCAATCTACAGTCAAGCGCTGGTCAAATGATTTTCAAACAAAAAACACGGTACTTTTTGGTAGTTTTAGTTTCTTGGCAAGATTGCGTACCGATAAAACGTACCGATAAACAATTCCATTTCATTCGACGACATTTTATTGAATGTAACAAGAATGTAAACATGTTGTATCACAAAATTAAGTGGAGAGTTTCAGCTATCATATAAGTGGAACGTTTCAGCGATCCGTGAAATAATTCAAAATCTACACTGAAAGAAATGTGTCCAAAATTTAGCGTGGACAGGCTTTACTCTCGAAAAAAATTAAAAAAATGCAGTTTTCAAATTCTATACAAATGCAATAATTACCGAATCAAATGTCTTTTATCGGACTCTTCATCTGCATATCAAAATAAAACATCAATCAAAACACCTGCAATTCAACACCGTAGATCTCTTTTTTGATCATGTACAACATCGAGCTCTGAGCTCAAGTATAGTATGGAGTAAAGTAGATATTCTGGCAGCAACGAAATAGGGCTTACGAGTTATGATTTCTCATGAAGCTCTACTTTATCGTAAACCACCTTCTTGATCATGTAGAACATCAATATTCGAACTCAAGGATAGTTTGGAATACTTCAAGTAGTCTAGGAATACTTATCTATTACAATGTTATAATATACCGTGGAGCTATTTTAAGTCATAAGTACGATGCCATCGTATATATCCTTGTTGATCATATTTAACATCAAGATCTGAACTTAAGAATAGTTTGGAGTACCTTAGGTATTATATCTATTACAGTGTTGTGATTTCCCGTAGGCTATTTTAACCTATAAGTAGGGTGGAGACATCGTCCTCCCTTAGCTCAGTCGGTAAAGGCTACAAAGCAACACAATGCACAGTGGGCAAAAATGGATCCAAAATCCCATTAATTTAGACGGCGCAGGGTAGGAGTCCTGAAAAATAGCTTATCTTATGGGAAAAAATGCGGGAAATCCAATGGTGTTAGTTTCATTTAGGGTTGATCACAGTAAGTGTCCCATTTTGCCCATTTCTCCCCTCCTTTTGGATGCAAACTAGAATTATTACCCAAAATCTAAACTTGATGCTACTATATTGAACCCAAATGCACTGTAAATTTGCAAAACAAGCTGAAGAACTATAGAGAACAAATTTTACTTTGATTGAATGCCAGGAAGTGGTCCATTTTACCTGGATTTCCTCACACATGCATAAACTCATATACCATGTGGTTCGAAGATTGGCGCCAGTGAAATTGCTCTCACTTGCACTGTTCTTACGTAAAAATGTCCGGAGAATCGAATGGTGATAGTTTCGTTTAGGGTCGACCTCAGTAAATTGTCCATTTTACCCGAATTCCCTCATAATTTAATAATATCATTTAAAACATGCTGTTTTGAAGATCGGCGCCAGTAAAATTGCTTCACTTGCTACTTATGTAAAAATGTCCGGAAAATCGAGTGGTGATGGTTTTGTTTAGGGTTGACCACAGTAAATTGTCCATTTTACCTTGCGAGATTAATAAGCTTGCAAATGCTAAAAGAAGGAAGGAGACATCGTAAATAGCCTTGTTGATCGTATAAAACATCAAAATCTGTATTTAATGATATTTTGGAGTACCGTAGGGATTCTAGAAATACTGTTATATGTCTATTAAAGTGTTTTGATGTTTCGTGGAGCTTTGTAAACAAATAAATATGGTCGGCACAACGTTAATCTCCTTATTGATCATGTAAAACATCAAGATCTGAACTCAAGGGTTGTTTGAAAGATCTAGAACAACTTAGAATAAATATTTAGGCGCAAATTGTATCATTTTAAGAGTTTTTATCACTTGTTCAAGCATATAGACCATAAATTATGTCGAAATACGGTGTATAAAATAATCAGATTGAATCGGTTAAATCACTGAGCCATGTTGAACCTACTGCTTTTCCAATTTGTGCATTCCATAATAAATGGATGTCGCGTTTTAGAATATTTGAGAACATCCTCATTAATTGCGAGGTATTGCATTCACCTCGATCCATGTCATAAATAAGCAAAAATCATCATATGATACTCTCAAAAATCTTAAGTCCGTATAGGAGAATGTCCGTTCCTTATTTGAAGGGCTTAAAATCCTCGATGTGACTATAGTGCCATTACTTTCCATTATAGGAAAATATGTTTTGGTTATGGTTTTGGATATTATTTACGTGTGTAGTTTGAAGATTATTACAAAACAGTTGAAAATCTGCCGTTACTACAATTTGGTTGAAAATGCAGATGAGAGTGACGTGCGGTGTTAGTATATTAGTCAATTTTTTTTATGGATCCATTTATCCAGTTCTCTCTCGCTCATCCACGCAGATTCTATACGTCACGGAAATAAGAACTCAATCTTAAGATGTTTGAAATGGTCCAAAATAACTGTGATTTATTTCAAAAATTTGTTTATTATGTATTTATTTTTCACGAAATATCAGCAAAACAAAAAAGCACTACAAACTTGTTTCACGGCCTACTCGGCCTACTAAAGTCTGAAAATTCTCGAGTACTTTTTCAAACATACTGATCTGATTTTGTAAACAATCAGGAGAAGTAAGATTCAAACGTAAATTTCACCATCATGTTAGGGAAATGTTATTCCTTGTGTATGTGGCCCTAATTTGCATGAAAGTGCTAAGGGTATCAAGAATTTAATGATTGAATCTTACTTCCCCTTTAAGTTTACAAAATCAGATAAACTGTTTGAAAATGTACTCGAGAATTGAAAAACAAAATCAATGATTTTAATTTGAAGTTTTCAAGTAGGTAGGGTATGTGTCCCTTGACTCAGCAAATTATGCAACCAGCGATCACATTTGTCATTATAACTCATAAGGTTTTAAAGCTGTAAGCGAGATTCAACTAGTTATACACTTGCAAAGATAAGTTTGATAAGCCAATATGTAGAATGTATCACTAAAAGCTACCCAACTATTTTTATAATGCCATAAACTTTCGAGGGATGTGGATTTAAGGACATACACGATGGAATCCCCTTATGACAGGAGCGATGGCCTTCTCTTCTACTCATGCACACTTTGGGATAAAGGGTGTCCACGATGAAATTGCCACACACAAAATTGATTCGCAAAATTCGAGTTTTCATCCGATTGCCATCAAATTTTCAGAGATTGAGATATAACTATTAAACTTCATTTTACCATTTTATTCGTATTTTATTTACAGTCCATACTCAAATGCCCGCACCTTGGCCTTAACCCCGGCCATAAGATTCTGCTCAACCTGTGAATCAGCCGTTTTTTGCATGTAAACCCATACTTTCTTCAGGTCGTTTAAGAAGGTGCTGCTTCATAATCGCCCAGTACTTCTCGATGGGGCGGAGCTCCGGAGTGTTGGGAGGGTTGAACATTTTCGGCACGAAATTGACCTTATTGTCCGCATACCACTTCAGCACGTCCTTGGAGTAGTGGCATGAGGCCAAATCTGGCCAGAAGATTGTTGGGACGTTGTGGGCCTTCAGGAGAGGAAGCAGCCGCTTCTGGAGGCACTCTTTTATGTACACCTGTCCGTTCATCGTGTCCTGGGTCACGAAAGGTGCACTCCGCTTCCCGCACGTGCAGATGGCTTGCCAAACCAGGAATTTCTTCGCAAATTTGGACATCTTCTGAGTGCGGACATGCTCCGGAACGCTGAACTTATCCTTGGCCGTGAAAAACAGGTTGCCGGGGATCTGTTTGAAGTCGGCCTTCACATATGTTTCGTCGTCCATGATGCAGCATTCAACTTTCGTCAGCATGTTGAGGTACAACTTCCTGGCACGGGTTTTGGCGGACTTGTTCTGCTTCTCGTCGCGATTAGGGGCCTTTTGTACCTTGAACGTTCGAAGCCCAGCCTTAGTTTTGACCTTCTGGACAAAACTTCGGCTTAGGTGCAGCTTCTTAGCCACATCCCGAACGGAGGCGTTCGGATTTCGGTTGAAGGCCCCAACTACGCGGTTGTGATTTTTGGTGTTGTACGGAATACTTTTTCCTTCACTTCTGGGCTTCCGATCGGTGGTAAACCGTTCCACGAACCGCTTAATCACTCGCGACACCGTGTCATTCGCGATTCTCAACGTTTTAGCGATGGAACGATGCGAGAGATCCTTGTTCTCGTGATGAATGCGCAAGACTTTATCACGCACGAGCTGTTCTTTCGACTCCATTTCCGCGAGTTTTGATCACAGGACTTTAAAACTTGCAGGATGTAAATAATGCACAATCCACCCAAATTTTCATTAAATTCTACCTAACGAACGGTTAAAAAGTTAGAGCAATTTCATAGTGTGGCAATTTCATCGTGGACACCCTTTAGAATAAGCCCCGACACTAGTTAAGTTGTTCGTTATTTTGCTATACGTATACTGTTGAATATAGGACCACCTTCCTGAGCCGTGTACGTAAGAACTAAAGATGAAATTCTCATCGACTTTACCAATCACTAGTTCATAATGCCTCATTGGTTACGGGACGGGTTTCGAGCATTTTATTCAGCACCTGGGAATGTCCCAGGTGCTGTATAATCTACAACTAAAACTGCCAATATTTAGACTTTAATCCCTATGCTGACTTTTGGTTTATCGTAACATACCTTCAGAAACGAGCATCAGGTTCTGAAAATTTAATATCCATGGAATAAAGTTACCAATTGCAGGGCCACATTAAAAGCATGTAAGTTGCTTTCCGATCATGAAAATGTTTTCTTCAGCTCCGAAATCTGTACATAAACTAACAATATAGTATATGTGCAATTCCTTGCATGTTTGCAAAGGCCAAATTAAATAGGCCAGTTCACGATTTGTTGCAAACGTCAATTTCCTCAACTCGCACCTTCGTTCTTTCCTTGCGCTTTCGAAAACAATCAACCAAAACATGTCGATTGCTATGATCACAAACTCGTCCACTAGCAGGTTATGAAACAGACGTACACTGCCAAACTTTAGTTTGTCATTGATCTTTAGATTGGCTATGTGTATTTCTTATTTCATTTATTCTTTCGGAAATGTTAGACAAAGCGACTGTGACTACAAACGGGATGCTTTGTTTAAAAACAAGCAAATGTAAGAGATAGCAGGCTACACATTACACCACCGATGCGCTATATCCAAGGTTAACAAAGAAGAGAGAAAACATGATCTCTCAAAAGCAACAGTGATGCCATAGCTGCCGCTCAACAGCGAAGCATTATTTATCGTTGGATACTATTGAACAACCCGAAACATATTTTTATTGCATATTATAGTGCAAGATGATGGACAATATAATCATAAGCATAGATCAACCTCAAATAACTGGAAGAAATGTGAAATAAATAGTGATTTCAGATCTCCTAAACATGAAATAAATTTAACTCAATGTTCAACATCACATTCTGGCAACATGCGCGATGAAGACATTCCCTCCGGTACACGCGCACAAATTCAAAATACACAAAGGCAAATTTTGAGCGAACTTCTTCAACAGGTAGGAAAATGATGGTTTTCCGGATGATGTATTTGAAATCTTCGAAATTACAGTAATAAATTGGTATTCAATCATGATTTATGCTTCGAATTATTAGCCCGATTAATAGAGCTTATGTTCGTATCATAAAGAGTGAAATAATTTGGAAAATATAGAAGTTTTAGTCCTATTTCCAAGCGATAGGAAATCCCCTGATGAAGTCGTTCCCTAACCTATATCGAATGCACAAAAGCTTCTCGTTCCATCATAGAAAAGCCTATGGGCATACGCTGAATTAATAACAGGACATTGCTGGTTCAAATATCATCTAAAATGATAAAACAATGAGGAAGCCTAAACCTCTGAACAATTTTCGCCAACTTATTGCAAACGACGTATCTGATTTCGTAAACAAAGAAGGAAAATAATATTCAAACGTTAATTTCTCAAACATCCGGTACCCCCGCGGAAACATTATCTTAGGGAAATGTTATTCCTTGTACTGGTGGCCTTAGTTTGCGTGAAAGTGCAGAGGGTTTCTAGAATTAACCGTATGAATCTTTCTTCCACTCTTTGTTTTCGAAATCAGATACGTTATTTAGAATCTGTTGTATTGAATTACTATGCAACTGAACTGTACTTTTTAATAGAAGAGCAACATTTATTTTATTAAGGGCTTATAGATAAAACGCAAAATAGGTACTATTATAATGTAGGGTAGAGCCTTTTATAGGGCACATTCTTCCTGAGATGTTGCTTAACTATACCTTGCACAGGTATATTGATATGAGTTTAAAAAATTAGAAGTTCTCAAGATTGTAATACAACAAACTGTCTACATAGAAAAAAATAATTAATTTTAACAAGCGCAAAAAATTTCTCCCAGTTTAATTCTAAGCCAAACACGGCGTAAACAACGACATTGTTTGCAATCTTTCATGCGCCATACAACAATGTTTGCAATCTTTCATACAACAGGCAAGTTTCAGGCGTTATCTGGATTAAATTTACAAAAAATATTCCATTATTTTCTGCCAAATCCAGCATTCCCTTTATGTGCATTAGATAACGCAGAAAATTCAATGTTTCTTTTTATCTGTGATAAGTATCTGCTGATTTCGCCAACCATGCGGTTTCATCTTGTAAGCAACTTCATATTAACGCCGAGAAACTTGTTATGATTTTCCGCTCGCTGAAAATATCCCACCTAATAATCGTTCGACCAATTTCCCGCCGACCTACGGTACTGAGGTCCTCCAGCCAAACCTGCCCGACTTGAGTCATCGAGTAGCGGCAAGTCCATCAGCCAGTGACACGCGCCGTCCCAGTTCGTGGCAGGACAAAAAAAGGAACTATTTACCGAGCACTGTCCTTCCCGTCTAGGCTTCCGAGAGAGGAGTGTCGGAAGAAAGATGTTTTTGTGGCCAAGTTTGTCATGCTGTCACAACGGCATAAATAAATTACGGGCCTGACTTTGGGAAACGGCCCCACATACCACCGGCCGCTCGGAATAACACTCCCTCGTAAAGAGAAGAAGATATGTATATTCAACAAAAACAACGAACGAGGCAAATTGTGTTGGGGGTGGCATAATACTTTAGCACTACCGCTATATCAATACCTTGTTTAATCAAGAATATCACTCCATCTCTCTACTTTCTCACAAACATATTTAGTATTTTCGCGAATATAATCCTCCATCGAAATTCGATAGTACTGAACGAGCCTAACCAAGTGCTTGTTTCTGGCAAAACTGAAGATTGTGAAGTCGCACTTGCGAAACAGGTGTTACTTTATTAGGCAGCAGAAGAACTCAAAAACAAATCAATTTCGCACAACCTCCACCCCAAAAAGGCAGAATTGGATTACGTGGTTATTCCTCGGAAGTGGGAGTTTGGCTTTTCTGCGAGGAAAAACGTCTTCAACTTGGTGCTATTTAATACACGTGCGTGAGTGTGAGAATGTTCCCATGCTCCGCTTGCCGGATGGAGGTGGGGAAAAATATGGAAAAAACAATCCGTCAAGGAAATTTATAACCACGCCAGAAAGATTTGCATTTATTCCAATCAGCATTATTGCGTGAAGTAGCGGCGGTGGTTTTGACATTGAAAAAATACGTCAAGAGATCGTTTGGGATCGATTGGGGTCGAGTTCGTTGCGGTGGTAACCGCAATCGCTCAACAAGTGGGGTGGAATAATGTTTATTGGCGCTGGTTAACAGGAACTCTGGGAGATGGATCTGGGCATAACGACGTTAATAATTTTATTTACTTACGGGCACTGAAATGTGTATCGCAATAACAGAATGTTGGCAAATACTGAGATACTGTGATTGGCAGTTATTCCTCGAATCCAGTCAGCACATTCAAGCAAAGCAAAGACTCTGTCCAGTTAGCTTAAGACCATCTTTGTTTTCGAAGTATTCGAGCATTGTTTTCAATTACTTTGTCTGAATGTTTAATGAAGTCCTCTTGCGAACAGTATTTCATAAAAATTATCTTAGAGCTAACAAACGTATCTGTTTCTTGAGAAAATAGTTATTAAATTCTGCCGGCTACTTATTTAAGAACCAATTTAGGTTCCCTTCGGCTTGACAAAGTAAAAGAAATTAAAACGTTGATATAGTTATATCAATAATCGATCACCTTTCCGTTCCTGTTCATAACCTGGAACATTTGGTTTGGCATCCTGTAGACTAAGTTTTGTGGCACTGTTAACAGTCAGCTTTTTCGGAGGCATAGGAAAATATAGAGAGAATTCCCTCTATTTTTTCCTATGCCTCCGAAAAAGCTGACTTGAGTTTGGCGACCGTGATGTATTACTTACCCTCAGCATAAATTTAGCGCACCAGAATTACCCAAAGGTTCTCCATTGGATTCAGGTCAGAAAAGCTCGTAGGCCAGTCAAGCAGATCTTTTTTGTAATCCTTCAACCACTGCTTGGTTTCCTTACTTGTGTAATTTGAAGCGTTTTCGTGTCCTAAAAAGTTACCTTTTTGCGTCGGAACTATCACGCAACGGGAAAACGCGTTTCCAGCACCTGGATGTAGTCCTTGCTGTTGATTGTGAACGACGTGAAAGCAAAACCTTTCCAGATGCATAGAGTCGTGCTCACTTCCAAAAAGCAATGTAAATTTAGTTGCCATGGTGACGTAAGAATAAGTTCAAATAGACGAGAAAATCAGTTGGATCCAGCTAACCTTTAGTCGAGTTACGTATGTTTCAGTTTCCGAAGACATAATTGTACTCGACATCTTTGTTTCCGTTCCTCGATTTATGTCGATGGCAAATTACGTCTCACGTAAAATCAACAACTTCTGAGTAACGGGATGTAACTAAAATATGAGAATGACATTAACTCTCTCATACCCAACCACAATCGTGATCAGAGAAAAGAGAGATTTTTTAAATCAATGCTCTCTGTCTCTCCAGCATAATCGCATGTCTTGTTTTGTTCCAACTTGTTCAGTATGTTCACTGTGAACCATTTGAAATTTGAGAATGTTCCAGTTTCAACCATCTATCGTATCCTGGCATTGTCAGGAACAGCTCGTAAGAGTATGGGAGTGGGAGACCGGCTAAAATAATGGACAAGAACGGACTTAGATAGCTCCTTAGTACTTTAAAAACAACAAGGATTCGATTAGTCAATCTGATGCAGCAATAAAGTCAAGACTACGCAACCTAACATCTGCCAGATGTTGAAGAAGATAGAAATAGTCTGCCACAAGAAATCGAGAGCACTAGAATATACAGCGCAACAGATATCAACCGTAAAATCCCAATGCCGCGGATGGCCCTAAATTACGCCGGAAAATGTTTCGTTTTGGATAATACTTTCCTCTCTCACACATACCCACCATGGTTCAAGCCCAGTTGTTTGGCTATCAATCAAGAAGTGTACCAAAGTCAATGTTTGAAGAAAATGTTGATTCCTTTTCTTCAAACATATCATGCAGATGGAAATTTTGGCCCGATAAGGCGTCATCGCATTATTCGAGAAAAACACCAGCCTTCTTGGAAAAATAAAGCATCCCGTAAGAACCAAAATTCGGAAGGCAACAAATTTGTCCCGTCGCCCAATCGAAGATTTCTTTGGATATTTGAGTTTGCTGATGTACAAAAACAATTGGAGAGCCAGGGACTGTAAAGGACTGATTAAAAGAATCAAAATATGCATTCGCCAAATCGATAAAGAAGCTGTACAACGCTCATGTTCTTACATCAGGGCAAAGCTTCGTCGAACAGCTAATGATGGAGTATATTCAAATGTGCATTAATTTTTTTTTTGTTAGGTAAAGAGAATTTTCCTTTTTATAAACAAATCTTTTTTTGGAAATTCTCATTTTTTAGTTATACCTCGTTATGTACCCAAACCATGCATAGACCGCCTCAGAAAATCTAGGAGATTAAGTTCTTCTAGCCTCAAATCACGCTAGTAACCGTTAAATCCGTCGGGGCCATCCAAATTGATCTTTTTCTCGTCACTGAAAATTATCTGAAAGTAAAGAGTGATATTGCCTTTTTATTAACATGCCAAAATCACTCTAAATGGCATAAATTTATAATTCCAACTAACAACGTACCGTGTTCCACTGGTTATTCATGTTGGCTTTTTCGAAAATCAAACGTTTCTCAGTATGGGAAGGCGTAATTTTGGGAGCTTTTGCCATTTTTGGCCCTTTTAATGTACGGATTTTTGCCCAAAAGAGTCCAGAGTTCCAGCTTTAGTTGCTTCAGCGGTTTTTGAGAGTGGGAGGCACGTCCTTATAGATTTGATTTGCGAGATTTCTTCCGATTTTTGTCATATCCTGCTGATTTTTTCAAGATTTTTTTATAGAAATCGAGTCGAGCAAAATTACGCATTCGCTTCTCTCATGGAACCTCTACAGTTTCACGATTTAGCTACATGGGTCTCTCCCAGGGATCATGTTTAAGCCCCCTTTTGTATAATTTTTATGTCAAAGACATTGACGGTTGTCTAAGTGACAATTGTACGTTGAGACAACTTGCAGATGACGGCGTAGTGTCTGTCACGGGACCCAATGGGGTCGATCTGCAAGGACCCTTACAGAATACCTTGGACAATTTGTCTACTTGGGCTTTAGAGCTAGGTATCGAATTCTCTTCGGAGAAAACTGAGTTGGTAGTTTTTTCTAAGAAGCATAACCCAGCACATCCGAAGTTTCAAATTTGGGGCAAGCCGATAACTCATTCTATGTCCTTTAAATATCTTGGGGTCTGGTTCGATTCTAAGTGCACCTGGAGATACCATATTGAGTATGTGAAGCGAAAGTGCCAGCCAAGGATCAACTTCTCTGCACAATTACCGGGACCTGGTGGGGAGCACATCCGCAAGATCTTCTAACGTTGTACCGGACAACGATTTTATCGGTTATGGAATACGGTAGTTTTTGTTTTCAGTCAGCGGCTCGGTCACACTTCATTAAACTGGAACGTATTCAGTATCGGTGTCTTCGTATCGCGTTAGGTTGCATGCACTCGACTCACACCATGAGTCTTGAAGTGCTGGCTGGCATGTTGCCACTCTCGGATCGGTTTACAGAATTATCTCTCCGGCTCCTCACCAGGTGTGAAGTTATGAACCCCCAGGTGATCGAAAATTTTGAGAAGCTCCTTGAGTTGAATCCTCAAACCCGCTTCATGACCTTGTACCATTTGTACATAACACAGGATGTCAGCTCTTCGCCGAACATTTCCAATCGTGTTTGCTTCTCCGATTTCGACAATTCGGTTCATTGCTTCATGGAATCCCAGAGCACCATCGTCCTATGATTGCTCCTGTGATATCTGCTGCAAAGTTTGGCCAAGTTGATTCCACTAAATCGTTCTTCACTGACGGATCTTTGATAGAGGAGTCAGCAGGCTTTGGAATATTTAATGAAATTTATAGCGCCAATCGTAAACTTCACGCTCCTTGTTCCGTATATGTCGCTGAATTAGCGGCAAGGGAAGGTCCATTAATTATGTCACGCAATGAGGGGGGAGGGGAGGTTTAGGAAAACGTGACGATCCATACAAAAAAATTTGAAGGTCCATACAAAAAACGTGACAAGGGGTGGAGGGGGGGTTATAAAAAGTCATTTTTTGCGTGACATAATTAATGGACGTTCCCCAATACACTTTACGCTAGAAATTGTTGCCTCATTAACACCGGATCGTTACTTCATTTTCACGGATAGTCTTAGTTCTATAGAGGCTATTCGCTCATTGAGGCCGGTAAAGCTTCTTCTTTAGCATTTTAAGCTTATTGCTTCCACAATTTGCTTATTGCTTGCTCTCAACTTAGTGTTCTAGATGCACTTGGCAAGTACAATCATACGCTATGCCCAGGGAGTCGAGAAATTTTCCTTAACGAAAAATTCCTAGACCAGACCGGGAATCAAACCCAGCCACCCAGCATGGTGTTGCTTTGTAGCTGCGCCTTTAGTTATATGTGTATTAAATAATTTAGAATTTAAATTTCACGTGTTATGTAAACCATACTTTAAATTCCCATCCTCTTTCCCATCCGTAATTTGTAATTTCTATTAACCTCGAGACAGCCGCGAGTAATCGGTTCTATCTCCCTAACATTAGTTTTAAGATAAATGATGTATAAAAATATGAAAATTTGGCTCCGTAAAGTTGATTTGATTGAGCCTGTACAAATAAATGATTTAAAAAAATATTTAAGCATTACAGAAGTGGATTGAACATGTCTGAGTCAATAATCGAACTCGACTGACAACTATAATGTTGAGAGATCTAAAAATGACATTGAAATGTTACACATGGCAACAATTCAAGACTTCCATCATTTTGGCTGTCATTTTCAAGAAAACTTTTGAAATACTGACACTCAATGATTTTCTTCATAGCCGCTGATAACTGACCATAGCACATATCTTTTCTAAACCAAAAAACGGTATAATCTAGAAATTTCAAGATGGAATACTTTCATTTCATAATTTAACAAATGAAATTTAGCAGTCGAGTTGTCTAGATAAATATCATGTTTGAACAGATCGCGTCACTATTCATTCTCTACGGCGTTATTGACAAAATTATTGGCAAAGTCGAGGTTGAAAATGTTGTACCTCTACTACCCACTAGACTATTAGTGGTCCGCACATTCCGATTGTGGTTCATCTTCACTGAAACTACACAGATTCATTTTATCTTTAAAGTTAATTACACTTTTCCAAGCCCTTGTTGAAATAATTTGAAAATATAATTTTATTTAAAAATATAATTTTTCGGTTTTAGCGGAAAAAAAGTAAGTTTTACATATCTGTTTATTAGTCATATTGGATTATTTATTTATGCACACATACTTACCTACAAACGCTGACACTTATTGAGACACACAAACATTCACTCTCGCACACAAACAAAACACACAATGATGCTTCCTTCAAATGTAACTCTCGATTTACTTGTTTATATTTTAAATATATTATATCTGCCCAAATTTATCTTTGCAATGACTGCTGTAAAACTATTTGGTCATTTAATGGCTTCCTTTAATGCCAATTTGTCGTTTATTGCATGTACTGGAGGCTAAATGCTTTTAAAAAGCTTTTCCAACTGATCATATTAAGATACTACGAGTAAGTCCTAAAACGGCATTTTAAAACAGCATTTCACGTGTTCATGAAATCGAAATAAAACCTTTGATAGGAGTCAAAGGAATTTGAGAAAACAAGGTCTTAAGGTCGTTGTAAACAAGGAAACGTTTGGAAACGTTCTCAAAGCCTGGCTAAATAATAAACCTAATGGCACCTCTTGGTACCATAATAATACCAAATTGATTTATGGTGGCTTTCATAAAACATTAATAAAACTTAATAAAACTGGATGGTTTTGGCAATGTTACTTGGGATGGCACTTTGACATTTATCCGAAAGTAAAAAGGGCAAATTGAGTTTCACGATAAAACTAATCAAACACTATAAAGGAACAGCCCCATTTAAGCTGTTCAAATTGTACAATGCTTTATTTTTTTATTGTCTTGATTATCGAGATTTTCAGCCTCCGGCTGGTTCATCTCCCGTCGTAGTCAGTCAAACACCAGTTTTGGGCATTTACGTAACTTCTCCGGGGGTGAGATTCGAACTCGTGACTTAGGCGTGAGAGGTATGCTGCCTGTAACCGCATATCAGCCCCATATTAATTTTTGACCTTTTTGAGTTATGTTTCGCAATTATCTTATTTTTTATCATATTTTCGAAAGCAATAATAAAATTTATCAGTTAGTTACAAAAAATGTGAAAAAAATATCAAGTCGGTTTGTCCCATCTTGAAAGTAACCGCATATGAGTCCCATTATTGAAGTAACCGCATATGAGTCCCGTTTTAGAAGTGGCAGTAAATTAAAAATATTTAACACCTTTTAGAATTATGGTTGTATTTCTCAAATGTTTAATCCTTCTTAGAGACATAATAAAATAATAAATTTAGCAAAAAATGTAAATGTTAACAGGAATAATATTGGAATAAAAATCCATTCTATCAATCAGTCTCCCGTTTGTCCAGTTTGAGGCAATTCAATTAAAGATCTTTTCTTCTCTTCCTGGTTTTAAGTTAATTGGGTTCTCCTGTCAGCGTCAATGCCTGCGAAATTCTCCAAAATTACAACAAGAGCAAGGCGCGGCGCCGCACAGTGGCACAATTCTGAAAAAAGACGGTCAAAACATTTACCCCCTTTTGTCGTCATTTTATCGAGTAGGTATCTTGAGAAGAGTTGCTCAAAATGTTATTCCGCATTTTTTGAAAAAACACGCCCAACCTTTCATAAAGGCTTAACTACACTTTCGAATTTTAACTTTTTCCAGCTATGAGATAACGGGTTGTTGTCTTCGACAAACTTGTAGAGCAGTCAATTTTAAGAAAAAGTTGCTCAAGACACTAAGTTTCTAGAGCCTAACGTTAAAGAGATATAAATGGTTTTCGTTCAGCACTACCTTAAATCTGGTTTTTTGAGATAACTAGAACTTTGTTCAAATTTGACGAATTCAATATGTTGTAAGTAATTGTAGAAATTATTAAAATAAACATTTTTGCAGAACACAATAATGCTCTCTGATGACCACATTTTAATATATGGTGATTGAAGTGTCTGTGTGACGTCATAATTAACCGCCTGAAAAAGAGTAGGCGGATCCTGGCGGGGTCTACTCCTGAAATTTTCAGCGTTAGGTACTGAAGGGTACCTAGTAAAACGTCAGTTTTAAATAGTACAGGTTATTAGCCAATTTATATTTCACATGTAACGTAATGTTCAACAAACTAAAAAAAAATATGCGGGTCCTGGCGGGGTCTCAAATTAATTGTATTTCTAAGAGTATGTTATGAACTAGTTATCCTGAAATTTTCAGCGAAAACCAGTAGTTATCCTGAAATTTTCAGCGAAAACCAAGAACCAAAGGGTACCTAGTAAATCGCGCCGTCTTTCTGTTAAGTCACGATTCCGAAATTGTTTTTTTTGTGATTTTTTTGTTCCGGTGTTCATTGATTTCTTCTCTGTGGTAATAAAGCTACTATCTGAATCATGATCCGCATGAATAAAACGTGAAACATCATTCAATGCATCACGGACCTTCTCTTGATCTGCATTTGAAGATGGAGCATATAAAGCTGCATCATCTTGAGGATCATTATCCACTGACACAAGTTTTTCCGCTTTTATGGAACACAAACTTCCACATGTTGCATCCTCACCAGAGTGCTTTTAAACTGATCTGCATTTGAAAATAAGAATTGGCTCACATTATCGAATTGTCATGATCCCTTTCTTTCATGTCCGACAAGAAAGAAGTGAAATTCTACTAAAACCCTTGCATTTTTTCACGATTTTAGATAAAAAAAACATACCAGCTCTTGTCATCGCATCAAATCCACAATCTTCGTCGACTGAACTTTCATCACTATCACCAAAGTAAATCTTGATCAGCTCTAGGACATTTTAATTTCATAAACAAATGCTAAATCTCCGTGAAACACTAGCTTAGAACTGCAACTTAAAACTCGTTCCAGTCGGTCAAATATTACATCATACGCTAAATAACGGGAGCAGGTTTCGCGTCTTTTTATATTCAAATTTTATAATTCTACATTTTTGACCACGTTACATGGGAAGGAGGGGTATTGATCATATCTTATGAATGTACAACATGGTGAAGGGAGAGTTAAAATGATCGGAAAATGTCTTACGTAATATTTGATCGAACCCCATGACAAAGCATACCGCATCAGAGCGACATTGTTGAACAAACAGAAAGGGACTGGTATGCGGTTACATTTATGCTTGATGGACAAAGTAACTGCATATCTTGTCCCAATGCGTTTTTTTCCTCAAAAAACACATATTTTTTATTATTTTTTATTGTATAGTAAACAATGCACACTATTACACATAAACTATCAAAATATAGAGTAAAAACGTACGCCAAACAGGCTGAATCAAGAAAAATGCTTCCCCAACTTGAATGACCGTTTTCTCGGTTTGCTGTTTTTCAATATGGGACTGATATGCGGTTACAGGCAGTATGGATCTTAACCAATACGCCGGGGTCGCTCCCTACAATGCAATATATTCCAAGCGTTACTATACAAGCAATTTGGTGTTTTCTGATTGAATTGGTGCCCAATAGCATACAAATGATTTAAAAAATTAGAAAATTGTTTTTTGAGATATGTTAGGTTGTCCAAACTATCCTGAAGTTCAGTACTTTGGATCTACAGTTGTAACAGTTGCTTTATTCGCTTTTCAATGTAATGATATATATTCAAACATATTCAATGGACCTGGAAGACCTACAGATATTATGAAAAAATCTTGGGATACTCATGCCAAACAAACTATTCCATAAAGCTACTGTTACAATTGTAGACCTTAGGTTTTGAATAACTTAAAACTAACAAGATTATCCTATGATGTCTGTGGACATTTCAGAATATTTTTTGCATATATTTGAATAGTTATCGTAGTTTTGTATAGCCCAAGAGGCTACGGTTGCTACTGTAGCATCTTGAGTTTTAAGCTCCAGTTAGTTTTTATTAGCTTGATAATCTCACAATGACTGCTGACCTTATCGAAGATTAACTGAATGTGTTTAAATACATTACCTTACCTATACTTCGATTCGGACTAAGGAAGCCAGCGTGGCTTCTGGCTGTACACTGAAGTTGTCCTCCATACTGTCCCGGTGCATGGCCTTGTCACTCACCAGCCTCTGCCGTCTGCGGAGGGTCTGCAGGTCGCCTTCTAGCTTGATCGATCCAACCTTGCTCCGTTTGCGCGCCTCTTCTTCTTGTACCTGTCGGGTTCGTTTTCGATAACCACATTTTCACAGGGCTGTCATCTGACATTCTTAAGGGCCATGCCCAGCCCATCGTAGTCGAGCAATTTTAGCGATGTATGACATGATGGGAGGTTCTCCCAGCAACTGGTGCAATTCGTGGTCTCATTCGCCTCCTACATCGCTCCGTCTTCCATCTGCACTCCCACCGTAGATGGTCCGCAACATTCCTTCCGCTCAACGACTACCAAGGGCGCGATGGTTCTTCAATAGCAATGTCCATGTTTCGTGGCCTTAGAAAGGAACTACCGGTCTCAATTAATAAGTCTTGTAGATGGTTAACTTTGTTGTTCGGCGAACTTTGTTCGATCTTAGCTGTCCTTCGGAGTCCAAAGTAGTACTGATGATTGCCAGCCATAATACGCCTTTTATATTTCCTCTGTATGGTAGTCGTTTAAATACATATCGCCATGTTTCATAAGTTTTGAAGCTAATGCTAACGGCTGTATTCTTACTTCTGAACTCAAGGGGCAGTTTTGCTGACCTAGAGCATCCCTCAGATGTTTTATCATATTTGTTTACGCTCTTCAGAAGACTCAAAGCTTAAATTAGTCAAAATACATATTTCTACTTTGTTTGATCCAGAAAGCAACGCTTACAACTGTAGATTTTCTTGGTTTGAATTCTCAATATGGTTGGATAACCTAGAAGATTATACTTTGATTGTTGTTTTTTAGTATAGATCCCAATCCAGGAGTAACGATCTATGATGAAATTTGTCAGATACAGATAACTTTCTATCCGGATACGAGAGGATCTATAAGTAGAAAATAACGTATGCTCGATCGCATACGCGTACAGTTCAAAACGTTCATATCGATTTGTTTTGGCAACTTGCATCTTTCAATTGTCGTAGCGGCTACCGTACTCTAACGGAGCTATCAATACTTTCTCTTAATTCATCATCGTTCCAAAGAAATTAACTACTGTCCAACTCTAGAGCCTCTCATGCTGGTGGAAAATTTCATCATAGAAATTTCATCATAGAAGATTATCTCCATAATGGCTCGTCTGGTTCGAGGAGATGTAGACCAACAGGTGTGGGGTCAATACACAAACGTGTGCTTTGCATACTTCAGAAAGTTTTTGTGGCAACTGTTGGTACTATATTCTGATTTCATGTAACATTTTGCTTATACAATGTTTTGTTAACCTTTAAGAATATTAATTAAATATGTTTGAATATTGTAACTTTGTATTGCCTAAAATTTACCGTCAGCAACAGTTAATCTTGAGCGCCTACGACAGTTTGGACAATCCTATTGGATCAGGAAATCACAAAAGATCGACTGTTGACCTCCATGGTCCAGTGAGTATGTTCGAATACATATAATAACCTTATAGCTCAAAGAGTTTACCGTCACAACGATATGAAGGGAATAATGATAACAAATAGTGGACAACAAATACACCAAAACTCCATAATGCAATGAACTGCAGATCAGAGACCAATTTTGGCACTCTTTTAGATCTCCTATTGGAACTCATATTTTTTTTGGAAACTGCCATATGATTACTCTTTGCCCAAACGTACAATGTGATTCGTATCAGGTCGATAAGTTGTTCCGTTCTGAGGTAATTTACTAAAAACAATCCGTAAAAACCGTGTAAATAAGACCTTATTGTATTTACTGTTAAATGAATCAGAAGAGCAGAATCGAACAGCGAACAACAAAACCAACCACGATGATTACAGTGAAGTTTTCGATGAAGCTAAAGCATTTGGGCTGTATGCTGGTTTTTGTACAGCCAATAGGTTTTATGCAGGTTCTCAAGGGTCATAACATCTTTCACAGAACATTTGGAATATTTTTCATTCGTAAGGTTCATTATTTTGTTTTCTTCAATCATTCATAGAGTGGCTTATTTTGTACATGTTTTCCGCTTAAATGATGCATAGAGAAGTTGTTAGTGGACAAAACAGTTTTGAATGTAGTTTTATCAACAAAGCCTGAGACGTGCTATATCGTTGAAATAAAACTAAAGATCTCAGCTGCTATGAATCAAACAACGCAAAAGGCGAGTTCCTTCCCATGCGTGCATCAATAAACAGAGCACACCTGCCAGAATAACGGTACAAGCCACAGTGGTACATGAGCGTCTTCCATGCGTCAATTTGGGCCTGCTGGGTGCGGTTCTGGTCCGTTGCTGTTGCCACCCCGCAGTGGGATGTTAGCAAAATTGACGTCCGTTGTCTGAGTACCACTGACACATGCCCTTCGCCCAATTTTCCTAAAAAAAACATCTGTTCTATTTCCAGCTCAAGCGCACACTGACGAACTTTCAACACTTTCTCTTCATACCTTTTCATTCTAGCCAAAAATAGTAATGTTCACTTTGCGGCTCTGCGGTGATGAGCGAACATCTCTTTCACCCACATCACTACAAACTAAAATTGTTATTTACATCCCTTAAGCCTGAAGGGGTTAATATAGTTTTATTGCGCCACATTTATGATTTTTTACAGTATTTTGCCCAAAATCAACACTGTCTTCAATGAAATTGATGCGTGGAAATATTTCCGTTCGATTTGAATTTTTTTAAGTAAATGACTGAGATATTAACGCTCAAAACATGACCACTTTTCGTGATTTGTCGTAAAGCGATTTTTCTTTAAATTAAAATTTCAGTATAGAAACGAGAGAATTACGTTAAACTTACTTTGATCCAATGAACTCACCAATTATTTCAAAGACAGGCAAGCTATTTACTATCAGTACTGTTTCAGGTCGATCCCACAGATTATAGCTTTCGAAAATTAGATAAATTTTATAAAAACTTGTAGTACTTCAGTGATTTTTTATAATAATCAGACAGTTGGCGATTTATCACCTTCTCTTCTAAGTACTTTGGTACTAGCTGGTTGTATCTTTTTGAATATGAATATTACTTATTTTATATCTTCTTTTTGAATTAATTGTTTATTGGTTATCTAGGTGTGAGTACAGCTAATTTTTCAATACTGTTATGAACAATATTTTATTGTTTGATGTAAGTAAAGTGGGGTGCCTGGGGTTGGCTCTGAGGCGTTAATGGGCCTACATTATCGCTTCTCTGGAAGAATATCGGTATTTGTCACCACAGCGTGAATGAATGAAACGTACCATTTGCTTGTGTTAGTATGGTGGCTGTTTCAACCACACGGAACTTGGAAAATCGAGGGTGTTCTTACTATTATGACAAGCATTGTAGGAAGAAATTGCTGAAAATATGTTCATATTACTTAGAGACTACTGTGATACAGACAAACACGACTAAGACAAAAATTAGACGAGTTCAGAAAAAAATCAACAACTAGGCATAGTAATTGAGAATCGTTGTTGGTTTCCTCGCAATAACAACGCACGCGTTTATCTGAGTCCCTGTGGGTTGTTGCACTACGAACACCGCCATGAGTAATTCGGTAACTGTCATATAGCAGGCCAAGTAGTTGGCTGTGAAAAACAGAATGTGTTTCAGTTCAAACAAACTTTTTGCATTGCTCCTATATTTTTGTGGCCCAGGGAAAGCACCAAGCGCATTAAAATCCAAAAGAGAATGAAAATGACCGCAATTTAGACCGAACTTTCCTGTCACATCACTACTCCCACAAAGCGCAAAATATCCAGAGAAGACATCTATTACCAATGTTTTCCAGTGTTTTAACAGTTACACAATCAACCGTACATTGAAATATTGTAATGAATAAGTGCCCATCGAAATCAGAAAAGCGAAACCTGAAAACAGCGAATCCAGCACGAGGATCAGGCAAGCACCGCAAATAAAAATACAATAAAATAAACGATGACATCACAGTTATTCAACATTCCTGAACTTCGAATCATGCAACGCGCCCACGGAGCCATCAGTGCCTGACTGCTGTTAGCTGGCGAATGATGTGTTGCCACCGTTCCGGGGAAACCGCGTCGGAGACAAGCTTGCGCCAACTCCTGGTATCGAAAACCATCCGAAATCAAGCTGGACAGTTTGCTGCGACAATGTGAAACGCTGAGCTACGACGATCTGTCCTCGAGCAGCAATGGCGATCATGAGAGCTGGCAGACTATATGGAACTTGAAGGGACGCATGAAACGGAGGAACTCGTCAGTTAATCTGACTGCCAGGCGACACCGCCAAGCACCAAGACGGCCATCCGGCGCTTTCGAATTGAACATTTTCACCAACGCCAAGAGATCATGCGGATGGTAAAATGAAAATTCCGCCTTCATTACGACCGGAACTGCTTGCTGCCCCAGAAAAGCCAGGAAGCAGCGCGTCCAAAAGCTGTTCGAATTCGGCAGAAACCAATGCTACGGAAATCATGTCGAAACGTCGAGAATCGTGACCACTTTTTCAGCATATCGGAAGCCATCGACTTCGCCAGAACTCCTCCTGTGCGCGTCGATTGTAGTAATGTGAATGCCACTGCCCACTGCCACCGGTGCCGGAACCGACGACGATGGTGGCTCATATGATAGCAACGTCACCACAGTGAAGTTTGACAAAGCCAGCCATTTGGCCGTATGCTGGTTTTTGTGGCAGCCAATAGGTTTGCGCAGGTTCTCAAGTGGTCATAACATCTTCACCAGAACATTAATATTTTTCTGGTCTTGCAGTTCTATTATTTTGTTTTCTCAACCGTCTATAGAGTGGCCTATTTGTACATGTTTTATTAAAATGATGCATAGAGTAGTTATAGGGACAAAACAGTTTTGAATGTAGTTTTATCACCAAAGCCTGGAGACGTGCTATATCGTTGAAATAAACCAAAGATCTCAGTCGTTGCGA